>CM053028.1:73838266-73960766 GCA_028564925.1 Lithobates sylvaticus
ACGGTGTTGCCACAAGACTGTAGGCCCTCACAGTTACTCTTGGTGGGCGCAGGAATGGGCCCTGTTGTGAGTTATTAGATCAAGATTTGTAATTGCAAGCACCTGATGAACAGGGCAGAAAAATTGGGCCTTTGGCGGTGGTGGTGGTGGACGGTGTTGCCACAAGACTGCAGGCCCTCATAGTTACTCTTGGTGGGCGCAGGAATGGGCCCTGCTGTGAACTATTAGATCAAGATTTGTAATTACCCGCCCCTGTTAAACAGGGGCTGAAAAATTGTGCCTTAGGCACTGGTGCTGGTGCCACAACACTGCAACCCCTCACAGAGACTGTACTTGGAGCACAGCAGTCACACGTGTTGCGAAGCATTTTTTTAAAAAATTGGAAGTACACGCCCTGTTAAACAGGGGCTGAAAAATTGTGCCTTAGGCACTGGTGCTGGTGCAACAACACTGCAACCCGGCCCTCACAGTTACTGTACTTGGAGCACAGCAGTCACACGTTTAGCGAAGCATTTTTTTTAAAAATTGTAAGTACCGCCCCTGTTAAACAGGGGCTGAAAAAATTGTGCCTTAGGCACTGGTGCTGGTGCCACAAACACTGCAACCCGGCCCTCACAGATACTGTACTTGGAGCACAGCAGTCACACGTGTTGCGAAGCATTTTTTTTAAAAATTGTAAGTACCCGCCCCTGTTAAACAGGGTGTTAGGTACCTGAGTAGTGAGCCTGACTTCGCTGGGAGAGGGCCTCTCTTACGGCTCTGGTTCAGGGCCCACTGGAGTGGAGACAGTGGTCCCGTGAGCACAGCGGGGTAGGAGTGCCTGGAATGGATGCTGTGGCAGACGTAGCTGGTCAGTAGCGATCTCCTGGATGTTGAAGCAGCAGAGACTGGCAGGTAGCGGAGCAGGGTCCGGATGTAGGGTGACCCCGAGATGGCGTCAGCAACTCTGGACGTATGCAGCATGCAGGGAGCAGGCAGAGGGGTCGTCAGGCAGGCCGGGTCTGGATACACTTTGGCAGGCAGGTAAGTGGGCACAGGCAATGGAGAGGTCAGACAGGCAGGAGGTCAGCGTTCAGGTATCAGTCCAAAGCAGAGTCAACAGGCCGGAATCAGGAGTGGAGAAGGCAGCAGAGTCAAGTGGAAGCCGGATCAGGTAAACAGGAGTACACAACAGAGGCAGGTTAAACAAGGGGCAAACTGCAGACGAACAGCACTTGACATGTGCAGCTGTCATTCTTTTAAAGGCCAACTGGCGCCAAACAGCGCTAACGCGTCACGTGTGCGCCCGCGACGCACGTGCCCGCGCTCGCTGCGCACGCGCGCGCGCGCCTGAGGAGTACGCCGGCGCATGCGCGCGCGCCGATTCGACCGTACGTCGCAAGTGGAGCCCTGACACAGGGGCTGAAAAATTGTGCCTTAGGCACTGGTGCTGGTGCCACAACACTGCAACCGGCCCTCACAGATACTGTACTTGGAGCACAGCAGTCACACGTGTTGCGAAGCATTTTTTAAAAAAATTGGAAGTACACGCCCTGTTAAACAGGGGCTGAAAAATTGTGCCTTAGGCACTGGTGCTGGTGCCACAACACTGCAACCCGGCCCTCACAGATACTGTACTTGGAGCACAGCAGTCACACGTGTTGCGAAGCATTTTTTTAAAAAATTGTAAGTACCCGCCCCTGTTAAACAGGGGCTGAAAAATTGTGCCTTAGGCACTGGTGCTGGTGCCACAACACTGCAACCCGGCCCTCACACATACTGTACTTGGAGCACAGCAGTCACACGTGTTGCGAAGCATTTTTTTAAAAAATTGGAAGTACACGCCCCTGTTAAACAGGGGCTGAAAAATTGTGCCTTAGGCACTGGTGCTGGTGCCACAACACTGCAACCCGGCCCTCACAGATACTGTACTTGGAGCACAGCAGTCACACGTGTTGCGAAGCATTTTTTTTAAAAAATTGTAAGTACCCGCCCCTGTTAAACAGGGGCTGAAAAATTGTGCCTTAGGCACTGGTGCTGGTGCCACAACACTGCAACCCGGCCCTCACACATACTGTACTTGGAGCACAGCAGTCACACGTGTTGCGAAGCATTTTTTTTTAAAAATTGGAAGTACACGCCCCTGTTAAACAGGGGCTGAAAAATTGTGCCTTAGGCACTGGTGTGGTGGCATGGATCATTGAGGAGGAGGAAGAGGATAGTCAGTGAACATAAGAGGACAGTCACTCAGCATCAGCATAGGCAGTCTTGAAGGGATGTGACATTAAAAATTATTCGGTTATATCCGCCTCAGGTGCCTGGTAGCTGGTGGTGATCCAAGACTGATTCATTTTGATGAATGTCAGTCGATCAACCGAGGCGGTGGACAGGCGCACCCTATGATCAGTCACAAATCCTCCAGCAGCACTGAATGTGCGTTCGGAAAGAACGCTGGAGGCAGGACAGGCCAGTAGCTCAATTGCATACTGTGCAAGCTCTGGCCAGTGATCCATCCTCAGGACCCAGTAAGCCAGAGGATTTTCGGTGGGAAAGGTGTCCAAGTCTGACCTTGCCCCAAGGTATTCCTGCACCATGTATATCAGACGCTGGCGATGGTTGCTGGAACCGATCATACCTTGGGGCTGCGGACTAAAAAAATTGTCTGAACGCATCGGTCAGACGTCCACCTTCCCCACCGCTCCTTCTGCCACTGACCGAAGCCTCAGCAACTCGTCGCCCAGGACCAGGAGTTTGTAGCCTCCCAGTTTCTGGGAACGCGTTGCACAGACCTTTCTGCAAGGCCTCCCTGAGATGTCTCATCCTCTGCTCCCTCTGCGACGGCAAGATAAGGTCCGCAACCTTACCCTTGTACCGCGGATCAAGGAGAGTGGCCAGCCAGTAATGGTCCCTCTCCTTGATCCGAAGAACACGAGGATCCTTCCGCAGGCTTTGCAGGATCAGGGAGGCCATGCAGCGTAGGTTAGCTGAGGCATTCGGTCCGGAGTCTTCTGGGTCACTGAGGATGACATGATCGCCAGCCACCTCCTCCCAGCCACGTACAAGTCCACTGGTTTGTTGGGACTGTACATCATCCCTAAAAGACTGCTGCTGCTGATGCTGAGTGCCAGGCTCCACCTCCATGCTCACACAATCCTCCTCCTCCTCCTCCTCCTCCTCCTCCTCCTCCTCCTCATCCTCTTCCTGTGTGATGGGTGGGACAGAAGGAACACTGTCCGGATAAAGGGGGCCTTGAGAGGCAAGGAAGTCCTCCTCTTCCTGCCTCTGTTCTGCCTCAAGTGCCCTGTCCATTATCCCACGCAGCGTATGCTCCAACAGGTGGACAAGAGGGACAGTGTCACTGATGCATGCACTGTCACTGCTCACCATCCTCGTGGCCTCCTCAAATGGTGAGAGGACAGTGCATGCATCCCTGATCATGCTCCACTGACGTGGGGAAAAAAAACCAAGCTCCCCTGACCCTGTCCTGGTGCCGTAGTCGCAAAGGTACTCATTGATGGCCCTCTGCTGCGTGTGCAGTCGCTGCAGCATGGCCAACGTTGAGTTCCACCTGGTGGGCATGTCACATATTAGGCGGTTCTTGGGCAGGTTCAGCTCCCTTTGCAGCTCAGTCAGCCGAGCACTGGCATTATAAGATCGGCGGAAATGCACACAGACTTTCCTGGCCTGCCTCAGGACATCCTGTAAGCCTGGGAACCTGCCCAAGAACCGCTGCACCACCAGGTTGAGGACGTGAGCCATGCAGGGCACATGGGTGAGCTGCCCCTGTCGCAGGGCGGAGAGGAGGTTGGTGCCATTGTCAGAAACGACCATTCCTGGCTTAAGCTGACGTGGCGTCAACCACCTCTCGGCCTGCCCCTGCAGAGCTGCCAGAACCTCTGGCCCAGTGTGGCTCCTGTCCCCCAAACACACCAGCGCAAGCACGGCATGGCATCTTTTTGCCTGCGTACTTGCGTAGCCCCTTGTACGCCTACGGAGCACCGCTGGTTCCAAGGACAGAGCACTGGAGGAAGAAGAAGAGGAGGGGGTGGAGGAGAGAGGTGTGTCACAACCAGTAGCAGTAGTCGCGTTTTGGAGGCGTGGTGGCGGAACAACCTCCAACACTACTGCACCTTGTCCTGCATCCCTCCCAGCTGCCAATAGAGTGACCCAATGGGCCGTGAAAGAAAGGTACCGTCCCTGTCCATGCCTGCTGGACCATGAGTCAGCGGTAATATGCACCTTACCGCTGACCGCCCTGTCCAGCGAGGCATGGACATTGCCCTCCACATGCCGGTAGAGAGACGGAATCGCCTTCCGCGAGAAAAAGTGGCGTTTGGGAACCTGCCACTGAGGAACCGCACATTGAACAAACTCACGGAAGGGGGCCGAGTCTACCAACTGAAAAGGCAGCAGTTGAAGTGCTAGCAATTTAGCAAGGCTAGCATTCAACCGCTGGGCATGTGGATGGCTGGGAGTGTACTTCTTTCTACGGTCCAGCAGCTGGGGCAGGGAAATTTGCCTGCTGCAATCGGACGTCGGTGTACTGCAAGTACTTGGTTGTGACACACCTAATTCTACACCTTCAGTCCTCTCAGAGCAGCTTTCAGAGAGGACTGAAGGTGTAGTGGGGATGGAGATCCCAGCTGAGGAGGAGCAAGGAGAGGTCCGCTTAGTTCTTTGGTGTGGGTCTTTTATGTGTGCCTGCCAACGAGCTGCATGGCAGGTCGCCATATGTCTGGTCATGCTTGTCGTGCCCAAGCGGCTGATGTTTTGGCCACGCGAGATACGCTTGAGACAAATATTGCAAATAGCAGTGGTGCGATCTGCTGCACTCGTCTCAAAAAAGGCCCACACCAAAGAACTTTTCTGATAACGTGCAGAGGCAGCGCCCTGCACAGGCGGAGCTCTGCGGTGTTGTACAGTTGCTGTGCTGGCCTCTACCTGGCCTCCAGGGGGCATCCTGCCTCGTTGGACATGTGACGCCGCATCCTCCTCCTCCTCGTCCTCCTCCTCATCCTCTCTCCCTTGAGGCACCCACGTGGAGTCAGTGACCTCATCATCCCCTCCCTCTTCACCACTAGAGCAAACCTGGCAGTAAGCTGCAGCTGGTGGAACAGTACTGCCAGATTCCTCAAGCTGGGTATCGTCATCCGAGCCTTCGAATCGTTGGGCATCCTCCTGGAGCATGTACCCAACACTGTGCTCAAAGAGTTCGGGGGACTCCTCAGGAGGACATGGTGGGTCTAGGGAAGGGGTGGCTAATGATGCTCTGTCAGTACCCTGAGCCTGGGTGAGAGAGGATGAGGAGGATGAGGAGGGCTTGGTCATCCATTCTACCAAGCCTTCAGCATGATGCGGCTCCACATGTCCAGCTGCCGAAAACAAAGACGCGCGTGTCCCATGGCCACGTGCTGATGACGATGCACGACCACGTCCACGTCCACGGCCACGTCCACTAGAAACAGAGCCTGCCTGCCCTGTGTTCTTGGCTCTGCACGCTCTGCCTCCCCTTGGCGGTCTTCCAGCCATTGTAGTCGGTAGTCCTGTGGGTGCTGCTTAGAAGAATATATAGGAGCTCTGTGTGATGCCACTAACACACTAGAAGTCCTATGGGTGCTTCTGCAAAGAAAATAGAGGAGCTCTGTGTGATGCCACTAACACACTAGAAGTCCTGTGGGTGCTGCTGAGAAGAAAATATAGGAGCTCTGTGTGATGCCACTAACACACTAGAAGTCCTATGGGTGCTTCTGCAAAGAAAATAGAGGAGCTCTGTGTGATGCCACTAACACACTAGAAGTCCTGTGGGTGCTGCTGAAAGAAAATATAGGAGCTCTGTGTGATGCCACTAACACACTAGAAGTCCTATGGGTGCTTCTGCAAAGAAAATAGAGGAGCTCTGTGTGATGCCACTAACACACCAGAAGTCCTGTGGGTGCTTCTGCAAAGAAAATAGAGGAGCTCTGTGTGATGCCACTAACACACTAGAAGTCCTGTGGGTGCTGCTGAGAAGAATATATAGGAGCTCTGTGTGATGCCACTAACACACTAGAAGTCCTATGGGTGCTTCTGCAAAGAAAATAGAGGAGCTCTGTGTGATGCCACTAACACACTAGAAGTCCTATGGGTGCTTCTGCAAATAAAATAGAGGAGCTCTGTGTGATGCCACTAACACACTAGAAGTCCTGTGGGTGCTGCTGAGAAGAAAATATAGGAGCTCTGTGTGATGCCACTAACACACTAGAAGTCCTATGGGTGCTTCTGCAAAGAAAATAGAGGAGCTCTGTGTGATGCCACTAACACACTAGAAGTCCTGTGGGTGCTTCTGCAAAAGAAAATAGAGGAGCTCTGTGTGATGCCACTAACACACTAGAAGTCCTGTGGGTGCTTCTGAGAAGAATATATAGGAGCTCTGTGTGATGCCACTAACACACTAGAAGTCCTATGGGTGCTTCTGCAAAGAAAATAGAGGAGCTCTGTGTGATGCCACTAACACACTAGAAGTCCTGTGGGTGCTTCTGCAAAGAAAATAGAGGAGCTCTGTGTGATGCCACTAACACACTAGAAGTCCTATGGGTGCTTCTGCAAAGAAAATAGAGGAGCTCTGTGTGATGCCACTAACACACTAGAAGTCCTGTGGGTGCTTATGCAAAGAAAATAGAGGAGCTCTGTGTGATGCCACTAACACACTAGAAGTCCTGTGGGTGCTGCTGAGAAGAAAATATAGGAGCTCTGTGTGATGCCACTAACACACTAGAAGTCCTATGGGTGCTTCTGCAAAGAAAATAGAGGAGCTCTGTGTGATGCCACTAACACACTAGAAGTCCTGTGGGTGCTTCTGCAAAGAAAATAGAGGAGCTCTGTGTGATGCCACTAACACACTAGAAGTCCTGTGGGTGCTGCTGAGAAGAATATATAGGAGCTCTGTGTGATGCCACTAACACACTAGAAGTCCTATGGGTGCTTCTGCAAAGAAAATAGAGGAGCTCTGTGTGATGCCACTAACACACTAGAAGTCCTGTGGGTGCTTCTGCAAAGAAAATAGAGGAGCACTGTGTGATGCCACTAACACACTAGAAGTCCTATGGGTGCTTCTGCAAAGAAAATAGAGGAGCTCTGTGTGATGCCACTAACACACTAGAAGTCCTATGGGTGCTTCTGCAAAGAAAATAGAGGAGCTCTGTGTGATGCCACTAACACACTAGAAGTCCTGTGGGTGCTTCTGCAAAGAAAATAGGAGCTCTGTGTGATGCCACTAACACACTAGAAGTCCTATGGGTGCTTCTGCAAAGAAAATAGAGGAGCTCTGTGTGATGCCACTAACACACTAGAAGTCCTGTGGGTGCTTCTGCAAAGAAAATATATAGGAGCTCTGTGTGATGCCACTAACACACTAGAAGTCCTGTGGGTGCTTCTGAGAAGAAAATATAGGAGCTCTGTGTGATGCCACTAACACACTAGAAGTCCTATGGTGCTTCTGCAAAGAAAATAGAGGAGCTCTGTGTGATGCCACTAACACACTAGAAGTCCTGTGGGTGCTTCTGCAAAGAAAATAGAGGAGCTCTGTGTGATGGGACTAACACACTAGAAGTCCTGTGGGTGCTTCTGAGAAGAAATATAGGAGCTCTGTGTGTGATGCCACTAACACACTAGAAGTCCTATGGTGCTTCTGCAAAGAAAATATAGGAGCTCTGTGTGATGCCACTAACACACTAGAAGTCCTATGGGTGCTTCTGGGAAGAAAATAGAGGAGCTCTGTGTGATGCCACTAACACACTAGAAGTCCTATGGGTGCTTCTGGGAAGAAAATAGAGGAGCTCTGTGTGATGGGACTAACACACTTCAAGTCCTATGGGTGCTTATGCAAAGAAAATAGAGGAGCTCTGTGTGATGCCACTAACACACTTCAAGTCCTATAGGTGCTTCTGCAAAGAAAAATAGAGGAGCTCTGTGTGATGGGACTAACACACTAGAAGTCCTGTGGGTGCTTATGCAAAGAAAATAGAGGAGCTCTGTGTGATGCCACTAACACACTAGAAGTCCTGTGGGTGCTTCTGAGAAGAATATATAGGAGCTCTGTGTGATGCCACTAACACACTAGAAGTCCTATGGGTGCTTCTGCAAAGAAAATAGAGGAGCTCTGTGTGATGGGACTAACACACTTCAAGTCCTATGGGTGCTTCTGCAAAAAAAATAGAGGAGCTCTGTGTGATGGGACTAACACACTAGAAGTCCTGTGGGTGCTTATGGGAAGAAAATAGAGCTCTGTGTGATGGGACTAACACACTTCAAGTCCTGTGGGTGCTTCTGGGAAGAATATATAGGAGCTCGGTGTGATGGGACTAACACACTTCAAGTCCTATAGGTGCTTCTGGGAACAAAATATAGCTCTGTGTGTGTGATGGGACTAACACACTTCAAGTCCTATAGGTGCTTCTGGGAACAAAATATAGCTCTGTGTGTGTGATGGGACTAACACACTTCAAGTCCTATAGGTGCTTCTGGGAACAAAATATAGCTCTGTGTGTGTGATGGGACTAACACACTTCAAGTCCTATAGGTGCTTCTGGGAACAAAATATAGCTCTGTGTGTGTGATGGGACTAACACACTTCAAGTCCTATAGGTGCTTCTGGGAAGGAAATAAAGGTCTGTGTGATGGGACTAACACACTTCAAGTCCTATAGGTGCTTCTGGGAACAAAATATAGCTCTGTGTGTGTGATGGGACTAACACACTTCAAAGTCCTATAGGTGCTTCTGGGTACAAAATATAGCTCTGTGTGTGTGATGGGAC
This sequence comes from Lithobates sylvaticus, assembly GCA_028564925.1. Taxonomy (NCBI): domain Eukaryota; kingdom Metazoa; phylum Chordata; class Amphibia; order Anura; family Ranidae; genus Lithobates; species Lithobates sylvaticus. The sequence goes on from CM053028.1 coordinate 73,847,038, forward strand.
TAACACACTTCAAGTCCTATAGGTGCTTCTGGGAACAAAATATAGCTCTGTGTGTGTGATGGGACTAACACACTTCAAGTCCTATAGGTGCTTCTGGGAAGGAAATAAAGGTCTGTGTGATGGGACTAACACACTTCAAGTCCTATAGGTGCTTCTGGGAACAAAATATAGCTCTGTGTGTGTGTGATGGGACTAACACACTTCAAGTCCTATAGGTGCTTCTGGGAACAAAATATAGCTCTGTGTGTGTGTGATGGGACTAACACACTTCAAGTCCTATAGGTGCTTCTGGGAACAAAATATAGCTCTGTGTGTGTGATGGGACTAACACACTTCAAGTCCTATAGGTGCTTCTGGGAAGGAAATAAAGGTCTGTGTGATGGGACTAACACACTTCAAGTCCTATAGGTGCTTCTGGGAACAAAATATAGCTCTGTGTGTGTGTGGGGACTAACACACTTCAAGTCCTATAGTTGCTTCTGGGAACAAAATATAGCTCTGTGTGTGTGATGGGACTAACACACTTCAAGTCCTATAGGTGCTTCTGGGAAGGAAATAAAGGTCTGTGTGATGGGACTAACACACTTCAAGTCCTATAGGTGCTTCTGGGAACAAAATATAGCTCTGTGTGTGTGATGGGACTAACACACTTCAAGTCCTATAGGTGCTTCTGGGAACAAAATATAGCTCTGTGTGTGTGATGGGACTAACACACTTCAAGTCCTATAGGTGCTTCTGGGAACAAAATATAGCTCTGTGTGTGTGATGGGACTAACACACTTCAAGTCCTATAGGTGCTTCTGGGAACAAAATATAGCTCTGTGTGTGTGATGGGACTAACACACTTCAAGTCCTATAGGTGCTTCTGGGAACAAAATATAGCTCTGTGTGTGTGATGGGACTAACACACTTCAAGTCCTATAGGTGCTTCTGGGAACAAAATATAGCTCTGTGTGTGTAATGGGACTAACACACTTCAAGTCCTATAGGTGCTTCTGGGAACAAAATATATAGCTCTGTGTGTGTGATGGGACTAACACACTTCAAGTCCTATAGGTGCTTCTGGGAACAAAATATAGCTCTGTGTGTGTGATGGGACTAACACACTTCAAGTCCTATAGGTGCTTCTGGGAACAAAATATAGCTCTGTGTGTGTGATGGGACTAACACACTTCAAGTCCTATAGGTGCTTCTGGGAACAAAATATAGCTCTGTGTGTGTGATGGGACTAACACACTTCAAGTCCTATAGGTGCTTCTGGGAACAAAATATAGCTCTGTGTGTGTGATGGGACTAACACACTTCAAGTCCTATAGGTGCTTCTGGGAACAAAATATAGCTCTGTGTGTGTGATGGGACTAACACACTTCAAGTCCTATAGGTGCTTCTGGGAACAAAATATAGCTCTGTGTGTGTGATGGGACTAACACACTTCAAGTCCTATAGGTGCTTCTGGGAACAAAATATAGCTCTGTGTGTGTGATGGGACTAACACACTTCAAGTCCTATAGGTGCTTCTGGGAACAAAATAGCTCTGTGTGTGTGATGGGACTAACACACTTCAAGTCCTATAGGTGCTTCTGGGAACAAAATATAGCTCTGTGTGTGTGATGGGACTAACACACTTCAAGTCCTATAGGTGCTTCTGGGAACAAAATATAGCTCTGTGTGTGTGATGGGACTAACACACTTCAAGTCCTATAGGTGCTTCTGGGAACAAAATAAAGCTCTGTGTGTGTAATGGGACTAACACACTTCAAGTCCTATAGGTGCTTCTGGGAACAAAATATAGCTCTGTGTGTGTGATGGGACTAACACACTTCAAGTCCTATAGGTGCTTCTGGGAACAAAATATAGCTCTGTGTGTGTGATGGGACTAACACACTTCAAGTCCTATAGGTGCTTCTGGGAACAAAATATAGCTCTGTGTGTGTGATGGGACTAACACACTTCAAGTCCTATAGGTGCTTCTGGGAACAAAATATAGCTCTGTGTGTGTGATGGGACTAACACACTTCAAGTCCTATAGGTGCTTCTGGGAACAAAATATAGCTCTGTGTGTGTGATGGGACTAACACACTTCAAGTCCTATAGGTGCTTCTGGGAACAAATATAGGAGCTCTGCCTGCCTGCCACGAACACACTACAAGTCCTATAGGTGCTTCTGGGAACAAAATATAGGAGCTCTGCCTGCCTGCCACGAACACACTACAAGTCCTATAGGTGCTTCTGGTAACAAAATATAGGAGCTCTGCCTGCCTGCCACGAACACACTACAAGTCCTATAGGTGCTTCTGGTAACAAAATATAGGAGCTCTGCCTGCCTGCCACGAACACACTACAAGCCCCTCTTTCTCAATCAATCTTTGTAACTGAATCTATCTAACTCAATCTCTGTAAGTGAATCTCTCTACCTAACTAAATCCAGCAGAGTGTCACAGAATCAGCCTGCTCAATCTGCGCCGGAACAGCATGTGACCGGCGCAGACGGCGTGGCGGCCTTTTATAGGGGGGGGGCGTGTACTACAGCCCCTGAGCTGTAATTGGCTACAGGCGTCCTGCCTGTAGCCAATTATGGCTCTTCGAGTTTCCGGGGCTGTGATTGGCCAAGCATGCGGGGTCACAGTGCATGCTTGGCCAATCATCAGCCAGCAATGCACTGCGCCGGCCGCGCCGGCCGCAATGCATTGCGGGGCCGATCGCATCACACGAACGTGATGCGAGCGGCCAAAATAGTTCTGGGCTCGCCGAGCGAGCGAACGCCCGGTGCTCGATGCGAACGTGGGTTCGCATCGAGCACCGGGCCCATCCCTACCCCCCGCACTAGAATTATTATGGGGTCCTCTCTGTCCCCTTCCCAGTTATAGACTTAATATAGGATCCCTTTGTTCTCCTCTCAGCTAAAGGCTTAATGTTTGGTCCCCTCTGTCCCTCCCCCAGTCATGGACCTAATATGGGTTCCCCATTGTCCCTCCCCCAAATTCTAGACTTAATATTGGGTCCCCTCGGTCTTCCACCAGCTATAGACTTAATATAGGGTCCCCTCTGTACTGACCCAGCTATAGACTTAATATGGTGTGCCCTCTGTCGTCCCCTCCCAGTTATAGCTCTGTTATTAGTCTCTCTCTGTGGACCAATTATGGCCCCCCCCCCTTTGCAGAAATAACATGGGGTCCCACTTTGACACCGTGAGGAGCTCTGCCACATGGCCTCATTGTTTTCATTTGCTGCTGGACACACAAGTCTGGTGGCTGATATCCTGAAGATCTGACATTTCAGAAATCCTAGCGCACCTCTCAACCCTGCACTCGGTACATAGTGCACCTCTCAACCCTGCACTCGGTACATAGTGCACCTCTCAACCCTGCACTCGGTACATAGTGTACCTCTCAACCCTGCACTCGGTACATAGTGCACTTCTCAACCCTGCAGTCTGTACGTAGCATACCTCTCAACCCTGCACTCTGTACGTAGCACATATTTACTTAACAAGGCTGTAATGATGTGTACAGGGCTTATGGTAGCCAATATTATTTTATCCTTATTTTATTTATCACAGTCAGATCAATGAAATATGCTAATTCTGAATAAAACATTTAACAGTGTAATTTCATGACATCATTTAGGAGGGTGTGTTTATGGGTGGAATTAGGGGTGGGGCAGGGTAGGGGTAGGGTGGGGCAACTGGTGGCGAGTAACTCTTAGGGCCTGGCTAGTAGCTTAGGTGTGGTGCATACTAGCACATTATGCCATTAACTTGCAGGGGAGGGTGGACCTTTTTTTTTAAGTCTTCTCTACCACTTTAAATTAGATCTAAACTCTAATTGTATGACATTCATCTTCCAAATGCACTTTTCATCATACATTATTTTCTACATTTTCTTTTTATTGTTTTAGGAGAGAACTATAAAAATCAGCAAAGAAAAGTACATATACAAGCATTTGTCTGTAAATAGAGTACAACAGAAAATTTAGGACAATATGTAACAATTTACAATGTAATTTATTATAAATAAAGGTGGCTGTAGGGAGAACAAATATGGAATGAGTAATTTGTAACAGCAGCCTCATGTAGTTTGTCTCCAGTTGTCTGTTAGCTTTCTGTAGCATTATATTCAGGCATTATATTCCGGATGAATACCACCTGTGATGTCAGGGGCTGCAACCCTATATCAAGCACGTTGTCCACCACTGGTCTACATGCACTCCTTCAAGAGTTAGCTGCACATCATTGCTCTGAACTGGCCTCTTGATACTGACAATGTCTATGCATGGCTGCTTGTAGTCTCCAGTATGGGTGTCTCTGACAGGGTGACATAATTAGGAGACAGATATCACGCCATAACAGTGAGTGTCTATTAGCCCTAACACCTCTCAAGTCCCATTCTTCAGGTCGATTACCCGTCTATTAACTGCATTTCAATCTGGAATTCTTATCTTAGGAGGCAACTTCAACGTCCCCCTGGACCCTCTTATTGACACCTCTACTGGAACCTCCCACCTACCATTCCGTGCCCTGCAACAAATTAAACTCTCCCTCCAAGAACTCTCCCTTCATGGCACGTGGAGGGAGAGCACCCCCACGACAAAGATTTTACATACTTTTCGGCCCCACACAACAAATATTCTCACCTGGACAACTTCTTCCTCAGCCAACAGGACCTACCTTTCCTATCCAAATCAACAATCAAACCAATGAACACCTCAGACCATAACCCAGTCACTCTTAACCTAACTTTCCCGGGAACATAGCCACACCTAAAAAATTTGGAGACTTGGCTCCAACTTACTGACCAATAAAGAAAGAATCCGTAAACTCAGGACCATTATCACCAATTATCAGCCCTGACACTTCAACCCTCACTCAATTGGAAGCACATAAATGTTAGTCCAACACACCCACCTCGAACTTACTGAGACCCACAAACTCCTTCTTCAGGAACTCGGACAAAAGATGACAAGAAAATACACCCTGTCTCAGAAGCTCTTCTATGAGTACAGCAACAAAAGTAGCCACCTACTAGCACAAGCTCTACACGCTAAAAAACTAAAGCAACAGTCCACCAACTAAAGACCTCATCGAGAAACACGTTAAAAAGTAGTTTAGACATAGCACAAGAATTTGAACACTTCTACGCAGACCTTTACAACCTCTCCGCCTCTGAGACACAGATGCCCACACCTACACCCAGGTCGTCCCTTATACAGAACTTCCTAGAGAAACACTGCCCTAAATCACTCACTTTAGACACCACAGACCAACTTGACTTTCCAATAACAACAAAAGAATGGGACTTAGCACTTAAACATCTGAAACCAGGGAAAAGTCCTGGCCCAGGTGGCCTATCAGCTGTTTACTACAAAACCTGTTCAGGTATACTATCTACCCCCTTTCTCAAAGCATTAAATTTGCTCTCTGCAGATAACCCACTCACACCAGGTATGTTAGAAGCACACATCCCTGTGATCCCCAAAGAAGGAAAAGACCCCACCACACAGCAAGTTATAGACCAATATCCCTACTAAATGCAGACATCAATTTTTTTTTACAAAAATCCTAGCTAATCGTTTGCTCCCTCTTCTCCCCTCAATTATAACCCAAGACCAAGTTGGCTTTGTTCCTGGCAGGGAAGCCAGGGACAACACAATTAAAGCAATAAACCTACATCATTTCTTGACCTCCTTCAATCAAGCAGGCTTTTTATTATCCCTAGACGCGGAGAAAGCGCTTGGCAGGGTGGCCTTGGACTACATGGAAGCAGTTCTCAGAACCATGGGCCTGGGTAACCACCTATTTAGCTTTATAATGGCTCTCTACCCTAACCCAATGGCGAAGGTCTGAGTTAATGGCCTCCTGTCAAATGCTTTCTACATCCATAATGGAACGAGGCAGGGTTGCTGCCTTTCGCCCTTACTATTCGTACCCATCTTAGAACCATTCCTACATAGCCTCAGACAGACCCAGATATTAGAGGCGTGCATACCCTCCACAAAGGGTACAAACTTGCTGTTTTTGTGGATGATATCCTCCTCTGTCTTACAGAACCGCATATGGTTTTATCAAGATATGCGTAAAATAAATTCACTCTAAATTTAACAGAAGCTTTGATCAAATTATTAAGCGGTGCACAATATAACAATTTTGTTCATGCATTAAGGAGTAGAAGGAAGTCTGTTTGAGAGAGATCACATCATATAGTTAATGTAAACACAGATTGTTTACATAAGCCCGTGCAGTCACGGAAGCTACGGCTCTAAAAGTTACCAAGTCTAAAATGTGTCCAGTTATTCAAGAATTGAAATGTGGTATTTTGTTATAGAGCTTGTATAGAAAATGTGAATCGTTATCATCATGTAACTCTGATATGTAGAAGTACTGTATATCCATTTAATTTGTTTTATCACAAAATATACCTGATATTATTTTGCACTGTATTTTTAGTTAATAAATATATATTTTTAAGCAATATCATTTGTGTCACTTGTCTTCAAAATAGCATGGATAAACGATCTTGAATTTCTTGTTGGTATTGGTAGAAAATTGTAAATCTCCCAAATCAAAGATTTGCATATTTTCATAATTACAATACTTTTTTAATATTTCAGTAAAAACATTCTGACAATACCCCCTACAGAGAGTAAAAACTTGCTGTTTTTGTGGATGATATCCTCCTCTTTCTTACGGAACTGCATATTTTACTTCTGAACCTCCTATCAGAATTCTGGCAATTTAGGCTAATCTCCAATCTCAAGATAAACTTTTCCAAATCCTACGCCCTGAATGTATCTCTCCCAAACCAAATCGTCACTCATTGTCAGGGAAACTTCCCTTTCAATAGAAAGAGGATGCAATAACCTACCTAGGGATCCAACTCCTTAGATCTCTTAAAAACATATACCACAAAAATTATTTACCCATTCTACATATTCTTACCAATGATCTCAAGCGATGCAACAAACCCACCTTCTCTTGGTTCGGTAGGGCAGCCATCCTAAAAATGAATGATCTGCCTCGCCTCCTCTACATCTTACAAGCAGCCCCAATCCACATCCCTCTAGCTTTTTTCCAAACCTACAAAAGCCTATGTGCTAGATTCCTATGGGGTAACCGGACCGAGAATTAGCTATTAACATCTCTCTTTACCTAAGCAAAAAGGAGGGATAGGCCTGCCAGACCTAAGAAACTATTATCGGGCCTGTCATATGTCCAGAATCCTGGACTGGAATATCCATGACAAAATCAAAGATTGGGTCAACCTTGAGGCCTCCTTCACCTTATCCCCTACACTCACTACCCTGGATGCTCCCAAAACACATTCCGGCCGAAATCCGCACCCACCCCCTAATTGGCCCAACCCTTAGATGCTTCTATGAAACCTGCAAATTAATTTCCTTATCTTCCACTCCAGGCCCGCTTACCTCTCTCTATTCAAAATAAATGGGCTCAAATTACACCACACAGAATCTCATGTGAATTACATGCAATTTATAGTGTGAATTCGAGGCTAAGTGTACCTGTCACATCTGTGTAGTGATGGCTGTCATGGATCTGGAAGTGTCAACGATGACAGGAGACTGCACTGCACAATCAGAAATCTGAACTGGGGGGAGCCGGGGGGTGTCAAATATCCTTGCACCAGCCCTGCCTGGACCTCCCGGATACATGTTGGAGAAGTCAAATCGAAAAAGGGTCTCTCCTGCATATATGGTGGCGCTGTCCTACCATTCAAGCTTTTTGGTCCAAGGTGCACCGCCTAATCACAAAGATAACCACATACAAGCTTGATTTCTCCCTGCCACAATTCCTCCTACACCATTCCACTCTGTCACACAGAAACTATTTAAGTCTCTAGCAATGCACATGATAAATGCTGCAAAGCAATGCTTACCAGTCCACTCGGGGACCACACATATCCCTTCAATCAAAGAATGGTTTGCTAGAATTGCCAAGGTAGCCGAAATGGAACGCCTCATTAGCATTGCACATGACACACCCTCTAAATTTTCATCTAAATGGGCCTGTTGGATCCCCTTCCAGACAACAGAAGAAAATCAAGACCGTATCACTGCTAGCAGCCCAACTGGCTGACTCCGCCCTAATACTTCAACCTAGAACTCTCCAGGATCAGCCACAAAACTGAAAACAAATGTTAAATATACCTATTAGCAGAACAATCTTCTCCTAAAAAATCCAAGTTTTAAACACTCAGCAACCTTTTTACCATCCCAAACCGAGGGAGAGAGAGATGGACACCCACCCCCTCCGTATATTTTGCCCACTCCTCTATAACCATTTCACCCTCCACCACCCCCTCTTCTCGCTAACCCGTCCCCCCCCCCCCATTCTGTTTCTCTTTGTTTCTTACCCCTCCTTTCCCTTCTCTTGCAAAATTCAGAAAACCTCTAGAAATAGGATTTTTAAGGCAACACATACTATTTTTTTAAAAATTATATAAATTTATTAATAAATACATGAAAAAATATTTCTCGACAAATACAATATAGGTCATACAAAAGTGAAAATAATATTTTAAAAACAAACGTTGTGGAAGATACAGATGAACATGGTGATAATTCCATGTTCATCTGTATCTTCCACAACGTTTGTTTTTAAAACATTATTTTCACTTTTGTATGACCTATATTGTATTTGTCGAGAAATATTTTTTCATGTATTTATTAATAAATTTATATAATTTTTCAAAAAATAGTATGTGTTGCCTTAAAAATCCTATTTCTAGAGGTTTTCAGAATTTTGCTATTCTTAAGGATGATGGCAACTTTTTATGTCCTATGATAGGAGTTCAATTTATTTACCTTTCCCTTCTCTAACAACCACCCCCCACCCCAACCCTCTTATCCCCCCCCCCTATGGAACCCAGCCTTGCTGTTCGTCACACAGAAACTCACCACCCTACTGAGACTTATACTAACTACATTAAACAAACCCCCAACAAAACACTCCAACTCAGCTAGACAAAAGTACGCTCTACCCGACAACTTCTTGGCCATAACCAATGACTTATCCCATAAGCTTAAAGCGGAAGTAAACCCATCGATTTAACAGTTTAAAAAAAAAAGGGCATGCCAGGAATGCTAACTGCACATTGGCTTTGCTCTCAACCAAACAGTCAAACCATCCAATGGCTGGTGTCATAACGGATCACATGTGCAGCACTGTGGCAGTTGAAGATTAAACAGAGGCAAAGGTGGCAGCTTCCTTGGCTGAAAATGATAGGAGGGTTTACTTCCACTTTAATACATACGCCCAGACAATTCGGACAATATCCACCAAGCAGCCTCTCAAACTACATACCTTAACCTAATAAGGACCTAAAATAATTTACATGACACATATATGGGATCATGTCGACCCCCTTGATATCCCACTCCCATGTTTTTACTTCAACATTTAGGACTCCTGGAAACCAAGAAGTTCCTGACATATTTGAAATAAGCTCCACCCTATCATCTTACTACTAGCTCACACCAAGACGTTTATTGTTCTAGAGTTACAAATGTTAAAGTAACATGTTACATACCATATATCTTGTAATGTATGTTTCTGTATTGCATCTTATGTGCTTGTTCCCTCTTACTTCCAATAAAATCTTTAAAAAATAAAGTATCTAAACAAGGAATCTCAAAGCTGAAGATGTTCATTTTTTTTTTTTTTTTTATAAAAAATGAAATTACAGAAAAATGTTAAAGCTGAACTTCAGGCAAATTTTAAGGCAATACATTAATGCAGCTCTGTTTTTATTACTGTATCATTATTATTATTTATTATAGGTCCTAAAATAGCTCTGACAATTTATGCAGCGCTTTACATATATATAGTACATTCATATCAGTCCTTGTCCTCAAGGAGCTTACAATCGAAGGTCCCTAAATCACATTCATACAGTATGTCACAAACGTGAGTACACCCTCACATTTATGTAAATATTTTCTTATATCTTTTCATGTGACAACACTGAAAAAAATTACACTTTTCTACAATGTAAAGTAGTAAGTGTACAGCTTGTATAACAGTGTAAATTTGTTATTCCCTCAAAATAACTCAACACACAGCCATTAATTACTGTATTTTTCACTAAAGGGCCATTTTAATCATGTTTGATTTATATTTTTCTATAATTATGAATGTGAGACTCTACTGTACCATGAAAGTCCATAGTTGCCTCAAACTTGCTGCTTTTTTTCTTTTCAATTGATAGGACGACGGTACATTACTATATTTCTATTTTTTCAGTAGTGATAATTAATCAACACAGCCCTTAATGTCTAAGCTGCTTGCAACAAAAGTGAGTACATCCCTAAGTGAAAATGTCAAAATTGGGCCCAATTAGCCATTTTCCCTCCCCAATATCATGTGACTCGTTAGTGTTACAAGGTCTCAGGTGTGAATGGGGAGCAGGTGTGTTAAATTTGGTGTTATCGCTCTCATTCTCTCATACATGTCACTGGAAGTTCAACATGGCACCTCATGGCAAAGAACTCTGAGGATCTGAAAAAAAGAATTGTTGCTCTACATGAAGATGGCCTATACTATAAGAGGATTGCCAAGAGCCTGAAACTGGACTGCAGCATGGTGGCCAAGACCATACAGAGGTTTAACAGGACAGGTTCCACTCAGGACAGGCCTCGCCGTGGTTGACCAAAGAAGTTGAGTGCACGTGCTCAGCCTCATATCCAGAGGTTGTCTTTGGGAAATAGACGTATGAGTGCTTCCAGCATTGCTGCAGAGGTTGAAGGGGTGGGGGGTCAGCCTGTCAGTGCTCAGACCATACGCCGCACCCTGTATTAAATTGGTCTGCATGGCTGTCATCCCAGATGGAAGCCTCTTCTAAAGATGATGCACAAGAAAGCCCACAAACTGTTTGCTGAAGACAAGCAGACTAAGGACATGAATTACTGGAACCATGTCCTGTGGTCTGATGAGACCAAGATAAACTTATTTGGTTCAGATGGTGTCAATCATGTGTGGCGGCAACCAGGTGAGGAGTACAAAGACAAGTGTCTTGCCTACAATCATGCATGGTGAGAATTTTACCCAAGAACTAGACGAAAATAGCTTAGGTGCAAACTGGAACTAACTTTATTTTAAATTCACCCAGAATTAATACCACACATAATCAGATAAGAGCCTGTTCACGTTATTGTAAACAATGCAAACTTTAAACAGTAATATCATCAGTACATCTAACAGTACATCTAATGAACAGTTAACATAAACATAAACAGTAAGCTAAACAACAGCTAGCAACCAGTGGCGGTGCGTGCATACAGGGCGCAGGAGCGCCGCCCCCTCTCTCCTGCACCGCTCTATCACCAATAGATAGATTCATGCATTGCATGAATCTATCTATTGTCACCGCTGCCGCCCCTATTCAGGTGTCCGGCCCCTTGTCGGGCGCCGGGCATCTGAATTACAGCGGGGGGGTGTTTTTGGAAGCGCCCTATTAGAGCTGTAAGCTCTAATAGGGGACCTGATTAGAGCGGTGGGCTCTAATAGGCGCAATGCTTTGCGTTCGCTGTTTACACAGTATTGTGTTAGAGAAGCGAATACATTGCTTCCCTAACACAGACCCGCCTCTCAGCCAATCAGGTTGCCGGTCTGTGTTACCGGTCACCTGATTGGCTGAAGTCACAGGCGCTGTGATTGGACGCCTAGGCGTCCAATCACTGCAGAAGACAGGAGGAGTGCGGGAGAAGATGTCGGGTCGATGAGGAGACACCGCTCGCCGCCTGACAAGGTAAGTGCCGGTAGATGGCGGGCAGAGGGCACATTGGCAGCATTTAATGGGCACAGTGACAGCGTTAGATGGGTACAGTGGCAGCACTTGTGGCACGGTGGCAGTGTTAGATGGGCACAGTGGCAGCACTTGGGGCACGGTGGCAGTGTTAGATGGGCACAGTGGCAGCACTTGGGGCACAGTGGTAGCAATAGATGGGCACAGTGGCAGCATTTAATGGGCACAATGGCAGCATTTGAGGCACAATGGCAGCACTTGGGGCACAGTGACAGCGTTAGATGGGCACAGTGGCAGCATTTAATGGGCACAGTGGCAGCGTTTAATAGGCACAGTGGCAGCATTTAATGGGCACAGTGGCAGCGTTTAATGGGCACAGTGGCAGCATTTAATGGGCACAGTGGCAGCGTTAGATGGGCACAGTGGCAGCATTTAATGGGCACAGTGGCAGCGTTAGATGGGCACAGTGGCAGCATTTAATGGGCACAGTGGCAGCGTTTAATGGGCACAGTGGCAGCATTTAATGGGCACAGTGGCAGCGTTTGGGGCACAGTGGCAGCGTTTGATGGCACAGTGAGGCTGTTTGTTTGCGCCCCCCCCCAAAAAAAATTTGAGCACCAGCCGCCACTGCTAGCAACTAACATCTAACAGTGATCCAATCAAACAATGATCTAATTAACAGTAAGCTTATCAACAGCCAAGCACCCAGACAATGCTTGGATTAATCAGGGAGTCCACCACAGACAGTCTGGCAACAAGCCCACCCCTGAATACACAAAGTACATTACACATGCTGTCTTTCAGGTACTCGTGTAATCTGTCCACTAGAAAAGTCATCAAAAGTAAGTGAAGTTCATTATCTTCATAGATTTCTTGAGGGAGATTGTTTATGAATATTTCTGTACAAATTGGAGGAGCTCCTCCACCCCAGTCTACAGGAGGGCCACCATGTTTCCTTTGATCATTAACCTGTACAAGAATAATATTACATCTTTCCATCCACTCCAGAAGGGAAGCTTTAGTGTCTTTATTCAGAGAGTTAATCCAAGCCTCACTCTCAGCGTTCCTCAAGTTGTTGTCCATCCAGGGCCGCCATCAGGGGGGTACAGCCATTACAACTGTAAGGGGCCCCATGGGGGGGGGGCCTAACATATATACAGGTGTGGGGGGGCGCTGACATATATACAGGTGTGTGTGGGGGGGGCGCTGACATATATACAGGTGTGTGGGGGGGGGGGGGTGCTGACATATATACAGGTGTGTGTGGGGGGGCACTGACATATAAACAGGTGTGTGGGGGGGGGGGCGCTGACATATATACAGGTGTGTGTGGGGGGGCGCTGACATATATACAGGTATGTATGGGGTGGGCGCTGACATATATACAGGTGTGTGTGAGGGAAGCTGCCATATATACAGGTGTGTATGTATGGGGGTGGCTGACATATATACAGGCGTGTGTGAGGAGGGCTGCCATATATACAGGTGTGTGTGTATGGGGGGCTGACATATATAAAGGTGTGTGTGAGGGGGGCTGACATATATACAGGTGTGTGTGTGTATGGGGGGGCTGACATATATACAGGTGTGTGTGAGGGGGTGACTGCCATATATACAGGTGTGTTGGGGGGATGACATATATACAGGTGTGAGGGAGGCTGACATATATACAGGTTTGGGGGGGCAGACAGATATACAGGTGTGTGGGGGGCTGACATATATACAGGTGTGTGTGTGGGGGGGCTGACATATATACAGGTGTGAAGGGAATGACATATTTACAGGTTTGGGGGGGCGGAGAGATATACAGGTGTGTGGGGGGCTGGCATATATACAGGTGTGTGTGTGTGGGGGGGCTGACATACATACAGGTGTGAGGGGAGTTGACAAATATACAGGTTTGGGTGGGGTAGACAAATATACAAGTGTGAGGGGGCTGACATATATACAGGATTGAGGGGGGCTGAGTGCGTACAGGGGAGGTGGCCGGTGTGCGGATTCGGTAGGATGGCCCATAGGCAAGCCCTGAGGAATATGTTGGTGGTCAGGCTCGGGGGGGGTGGGGCAGGGGACCCAGGTCTAAAGCTATGTAAGGGGCCCAAATATTTCTGATGGCTGCCCCGTGTCCATCATCAGACAATGATCTGCTTTCTCCATGGTATCAGAGGCTGAACTGAGCTCTTTTCCATACTCTGACGGGGAGAAGCAGAAAAAAATCCCTGGTCTCCTCCATGGACTATAATCAGTGGGTAGAAGGCTAGCCTTTAGTCTCCTCCAAAAGCCCCTGTCCTGGTTGAATCTGGCACAGGAGGAAACTGGAGTACCCAGAGTAAACCCACGCAGGAACAGGGAGAACATGCAAACTCCAGGCAGGTAGTGCTGTGGTTGGGATTCGAACTGATGGTTCTAGTGCTGTCAGGCAGAAGCAATAACCACTTAGCCACTGCGATGCCCATTATTTCTATTTATTTAAATCGGAAATTTCGATCCTCTGTACCAATTCCGAAGTGCAAAATTCCTACGCATGCTCAGAAACAATTCGACGCATGCGAATCCAAAAATTGTAGCGCTATTACATGTGCAAGAGTGTATGAGTGACACAGCACTCCAAAAATAAACTATATAGCAGATATAGTGCTAGGAAATGACTCCAATATAAATATATAGTGTGAATCAAGTTCATATAGTGATGACATCAAACAGTCAGTCCTTCTGGTCGGCTCAATGTAAAAACAAACTGGAAGCATAGGCTTGACTGATGTTACTATAAGGTGTGGGTACTCTTACCGGAACCGTTGGATGTGGGTACCATACGGCGTCCACATCAGACAGGCTTAGAGATGGAACGTCTTGCATCTGAGGGACACCACCACAGGCTGGAACTCAAACGATTTCCGGGACCAGGAACTGAATCAATCAGCAAAGGTTAAAGTGTGCTCAGCATTCAATCATCCGATGGTCACAGGAAGGATGATGGAGACCGGGAAATGGAATAAAAAATGGAGACCACTCCAATGGTGCAGGTCAAATGGACATAAATTTATTCACATATGCATGTGAAAAATAAAAAGTAAATAAAATCTCGAGACAATATAAAAAGAGAAAGATTCGGCAATATGAGGGGCATAGGATAGCAAGCCCGACGCGTTTCGACTAAAGTCTTCCACAGGGGCATATCTCTAGCCCCCCCACATTGCCTGCAACTATTTATAAGCATGGAACAAACAAAAGCCGCCCCCTTGGTCAGAGGCAGGAAGTGAACGCCTCCCGCCTAAACCAAATGTAATGTAATCATGTATCCTGATGTGAGGTGGACCTCTAGGCTGATGTATGAATATTAGTGAGATTGGATGAACCCATGATGTAATGGACCCCCCACTAATGGACCTGTCCTATACCGGGACCAAGGGCCAATCTAAGGCCAGGGAATGATATTCCCGCCAAACAATTATCCAATAATGGTCTTCTATAGACCGGATATCCGTGAGTGACACACTGGAAATGACGAACTGCTGACTGCGCAATAGCGGTAATCAAATGTGCTAGGTACGCACACAAAACACGGCTGAACGCAGCGAATGCGTGGTGACGTCAATACAGTGCGTCCGATATGTGGGAAGGCGGCTTACAATGACGTGGTGACCCCGCATCCGGCCCGATGACCGGAAGTGACGCAAACCGGATATGCGTCAGAAGCGCCCGCCAATAGGCAGCCTCGCCGGGTACGCACACAAAAAGAAGGGAGAACACCAAACGACCGCCCACAAACTATTAAGCGTGATGACGTCATTCATTGGAAAACCGAAAGTGCGGACGGACAGTGCGCCGAAGGTCAGCACCCATCAGGACACTTAGTGTCACCAGGGCAACGGCGTCCAGCGTAATGGCGTCTATGAAAAAAAAAAGGGAGAAAGAAAGACTGTGTGTGTATAAATAAACACCGTGTGTAAAAAGTCCCGAAGGGACGTGTGGGCCACTATCTGATAACCTGGTAACCGGGCAAAAGTGGCATATATTAGAGTGACATAACGTGAACCACAATGCGCCAGAGGTCTCCACCCATGGGGACACCTGTTGTCACCAGGGCAACGACATACAACGCAGTGGCGTCAACAGTGACGTGAAAGGGAAGATTATGTGTGTTATGGTGTGATAAACATATTGTACAGGACGTCTCGAAGAGACGTATGGGCCCCATCTAATGACATGGTGACCTGAACGGTAGAGGTGTATATTAAAAATAATAATGAATTGTGCACTAAATGTCCCATACCACATTTGTGTAAAGTGTCCCCCTATGGGCCGTCACTGAAATGACGTGTTATGGGGGCATAAAGTGAAATTATAATAATGATCGAATGAATGATTCTGCAGTCGAATTATACTGATTGCTGAAGAAATCAGTCTATAAATAATAACAAAAAGGCCTTGGGAAGAGGATTGAAATGTGTATAAATATGTTTTCCTTAATGGAATCCAAAGACATACTGACCCTGAGTGACCATCTCACATACAGTATGAATTATATGACACAAACAACCATAATACAAAAATAAATGACAGTGAAAGGAATATGGGAGTGACAAGTCCCCATTGGAATAGATCTCAGACTACCGGTACGAGCGAAGTGCCACTCACCCCTGGTTAATGAAGCAATTGATATCCCACTCAACGTTCATGCCAAAGGGCGAGTAGCACTTCAACTCGTGGATCCAATATGTTTCCAACCTAGAGACCCCTCGTAGGTTGGACTCACCACGCCAATTTGGGATGAATTTGTCTATTATTTGGAACTGAGTCCCTGATGGATCTCTATCGTGGTGTTCCCGATAATGGCGGGGGACGCTGTGTTTGATGCATCCTTTACGGATCTTGGCCAAATGTTCGTTTACGCGTATGGAGAACGTACGAATAGTACGTCCCACATACTGCAATTTGCACGGACACGTGATCAGGTATACTATAAATTTGGTAGAAAAAAAGAAAAAGGTTCTCCCTTGGTGGTGGGGTTTTTAGGCAGCAATGGCCGTCTGGTAGAAGTAGTCAGACGGTTATATGGAATAATAGACCAAAATCCATCCAAATCAATTTACAATGTTTATTCAAAGTTTTTTTTAAAAATATGATGACACATAAAAAGGAGTGTAAAAACACAAGCCCATACAGAATAAAAAATACAAACACAATACACAGAATGTATTTTTTATTCTGTATGGGCTTGTGTTTTTACACTCCTTTTTATGTGTCATCATATTTTTTAAAAAAACTTTGAATAAACATTGTAAATTGATTTGGATGGATTTTGGTCTATTATTCCATATAACCGTCTGACTACTTCTACCAGACGGCCATTGCTGCCTAAAAACCCCACCACCAAGGGAGAACCTTTTTCTTTTTTTCTATCCAACCTGGGGTGAGCAGCCACCCATAGCCCCTGATTGTGTCAACCCCCCTCTTTTCCACTATAAATTTGGTGGCACATGTGGTAAAGTGTTTCATGGCATACGTGCGTGCAGTAACAGTCGAAAGGAAGTTGTCCGTCATGCGTCTGCCTAGTGTGTTATGTAGACAGACGTTGCATTTTTTACAGGGGAAATATCCCTTACAATGTTGAAAGAATGAAGTCGTCCTGGGGGGGTCGACAACATTGGGAGCGATGTCGCCCTGAACGGACCGGGCACCCCTGAAGATGATGCCCGCCCGTTCAGGGAGAGAGGGTCCCAAAATGCGATCGCTACGTAGAACCTTCCAGTGTCTAGCTATGATCTTCTTAACCTCCTTATGTTGGGTAGAAAAAGAGGTGAAGAAGGACCACCTAAATTTGTTGTCTCTGGGGGTCTTGGGACGGTCAACCAATAAGGACTTCCTGTCTATGGTGGCTACAGATTTAATATCTGCATCTAGGGTGTCTGATTGGTAGCCTTTCTCCATAAACCTTTGCTTTAGGGTCTGACACTGTTGAAAGAAGGTAGAATCATTAGTACAATTCCTCCTCATTCGGAGAAATTGTCCTCTTGGGACTGATTTAAGCCAATTGTCGTGATGACAGCTCCCGACAGGGATATATCCGTTCCTGTCGGTAGGCTTAAAGTAGGTTTTAAACTCAAAGCCCTGTGCCGTGGACTCTATCTCCAGGTCTAGGAAATGTATGTTGGTAGGACTGGCTTCATAGCTCAAAACTATCCCCCGGTCATTACGATTGAGGGTAGTCATGAACTCGTCTAGGGAAGGCATATCTCCCTTCCATAGGAGGAGGACGTCGTCTATATACCTAGTCCACAGGACTAGTTCAGAACGCCCTAGGGCATAGACGACGTCCTCCTCCCACTGGGCCATGAAAAGATTGGCCACACTGGGGGCATATTTTGCCCCCATGGCCACTCCCTTGATCTGAGAATAGAAAGTGCCCTGAAACCAAAAATAATTATGTTTGGTGGCAAATCGCAATAAATCCAAAATAAAATTCTTCTGTATAGAGGAGAGGGTTGAAAAACGGGATAAGTAAAACTCCACCGCGCCTATACCCAAATGATGGGAGATACAGGTATATAGCGCGGCGACATCGGCTGTAACCATAATCAGACCCTCCTGATGTTCTACAGATTCCAACAGCCGAATCACATCCTTGGTATCCTTAAGATACGAAGGGATTAGTTTAACTAATGGCTGTAGGTAAAAGTCGATGTACCTACCAATCCTCGAGGTCACGGAATCGATGCCACTAACGATGGGGCGACCTGGAGGATTGGTAGGACACTTGTGGACCTTTGGCAGGTAATATATGATGGGAATTCGGGGAGCCAAAGGGACGAGAAATTCTCTTTCCTTACGATTGAGTATGCTGAGGGAAAAGCCTTCCTCAATCAGTTCAGCCAAGGCCTTTTTATATTTTAAGGTGGGATCTCCACTCAAAATGCTGTACGTGGATCGATCATCTAATTGTCTTAACATCTCCCCATTGTAGTCCTCTCGGTCAAGTATCACAATCCCGCCTCCCTTGTCAGCGGGGCGGATGATGATATTTTTATTTTTGCATAGGGATTTTAATCCCTGAGATATGGCTGGATCTTGATGTACCTTTTTAATGGGGAGGGTTTCTAAGTCGTTGAGGACCAAATTCTTGAACACATTAATGGAGTGAGAAGTGGTATTGGGTGGATTGAAAAGTGACGGATTGGAAAGACCAGAGTGTACACTGGAAGAAGGGTTCACACTACCTGTCGTAGTGGAGGGAACTGTTAAAAAATGTCGCTGAATATTCAGCTTTCTGATGTATTTTTGTACATCGACGAAGGTTGAAAAACGGTCCAATGGCCGTGGAGGAACAAACTTCAAACCCTTGTCGAGTAACCGAGTTTCTGCATCAGAGAGCTGAACCTTACTGAGGTTGTATATACCTGCACCTATGGGGGTTATACCCTTTTTCTTTTGCCTCTGGAGGCGTCGCCCCCCTCTGTTCCCTCGTTTCGTTTTGGGCTTGGGGGGTAACTGGGAGGGTCCCTGTAAAAACCCGACGGCTGGGAAGGCCCTCGGGGTTGGGAATTATAGTGGTAGGGATGGGAGTTACGCATGGGTTCTCTACCTTGATTGCCATATGGGTGCTGTTCTCCATATCTCCCCTGGTTCCCATACTCACGAGAGGGTACCTGTCTGGCGTGGTCTCTGACAGGGGTACTTTGAGAGTACTGATTTCTGTCATCTTGCCAATATGGGGGAGGTGTACCATAGGGCTCGGCCCGGCGTGAGCCACCTCTCCCTTTCTGCTGGTTATTTCTCCCCCTTATCGGATGGTTATTGCCCCTTGAGTTATGTCTTCCCCTGTTATTGTTCTGAACGTACGTGTTGGGGGTGTACTCGACTGGGGTATACACGTCGTCCCTAGAACCTCGCTGGGGATTAGACGGTGGGGGTTCATAAAACAACCTGCGATCAGCCTGAAGTATAACCGGTTCAACTGTGTCCATAAGAGGAGCATTGTCCACAGTATTACTGTTAGTGACAAGCTTTTTTTGCCAATTAAAGACTAGATTGTTCTTATAATCTGTTAAATCTCGGTTATACTTTTTCTGTTTTTTATTTTTCTGATCTCGTTCTTCCTTTTCCAGGAAGTTTTTTAGGTTGGTGGAGAGGGTGACATAGTCATGTGAACCATTGAACGGTGTGAGTTTGGTTTTGAGATCTTTGATTTCTTGATCTATGGCCGCAAGCCTAGCTTGCTTACGTTCAACCAAAAACTCATTAAGCTTTATCCCGACATCATTGAAATATCTGGACCAAGATTCGAGGTCTGAGTCTCCCTGTTGGGGGGATACATCCCATCTCAGACCTCTAGGTACCATGCGTTCCTTGGTATATTGTTCCAGGAATGCTATGTCCCACTGTAGATGGATTTCAGTGGTCATGACATTCTTAAGCCTAACAAATAGACCACTTAATTCGGTGTCTGTGTTAGTGATTACAAAGACACCGTTAGTATTGAGGGACCTGGAGATCCTATACTCGAAGACATCCATAACGATGTTATAGACAAGCAGCAGTGATAAAGTGTCAGCAGAGAAGAATGGATTGGGGAAAAACTGCGCTAATCAATGAAAACAAAGTAAAAGCTGCCAACAAACAAAACAAACAAAGTCAAAGTAACGTGCGAATCCAAAAATTGTAGCGCTATTACATGTGCAAGAGTGTATGAGTGACACAGCACTCCAAAAATAAACTATATAGCAGATATAGTGCTAGGAAATGACTCCAATATAAATATATAGTGTGAATCAAGTTCATAAAGTGATGACATCAAACAGTCAGTCCTTCTGGTCGGCTCAATGTAAAAACAAACTGGAAGCATAGGCTTGACTGATGTTGCTATAAGGTGTGGGTACTCTTACCGGAACCGTTGGATGTGGGTACCATACGGCGTCCACATAAGACAGGCTTAGAGATGGAACGTCTTGCATCTGAGGGACACCACCACAGGCTGGAACTCAAACGATTTCCGGGACCAGGAACTGAATCAATCAGCAATGGTCACAGGAAGGATGATGGAGACCGGGAAATGGAATAAAAAATGGAGACCACTCCAATGGTGCAGGTCAAATGGACATAAATTTATTCACATATGCATGTGAAAAATAAAAAGTAAATAAAATCTCGAGACAATATAAAAAGAGAAAGATTCGGCAATATTCGACGCATGCTCGGAAGCATAGAACTTTATTTTCTCGGCACGTCGTAGTGTTGTATGTCACCGCGTTCTTGACGGTCCAAAGTTCAGAGAACTTTTGTGTGACCGTGTGTATGCAAGCCAAGCTTGGGCAGAATTCCATCGGAAAAAACATCCACGTTTTTTCCAACGGAAAATCCGCTCGTGTGTGCGTGGCATAAGAGTTACTTATTTGTAGCAGAGAAGGTTCCGGTCTCTTGCCCTGCCAGCCAGCACTGTGCTTTGTGGCAAAGCTGTGTAAATCTCAGGACTGGCTGGACAAAATTATAAATCATTTGGCAGTTAAAGCAAGGCCAGTCCCAAAAATGTATTTCATCTTTGTATTTAGCTGTTAGTCTGAAGTTCAGCTTAAGGGCACTTTCACACTGGGGTGGGCGGGCATCGGCGGTAAAGCGGCGCTTTTCGGCCGCTAGCAGGGCGCTTTTAACACCCGCTAATGGCGGAAACACTGGAGTGAGAGGAGAGGCGTTTGTAAGCAACTTGTGGGATCAGGGACTGGTATTAACAGTACAGTATACAATTGCCATAAAAGTACGTGGGTTAAATAAATACTGAGTTTGATACAGTATCATGGAAGGAAAAACATAAATTTAGCATCATTATTGTTATTAATTTTAGTAGCAGCCTGTGTAAAGCTGGACTCCTGCAGCTAATGTTCTATTAAACAAGAAGTATGAACACAGAACAAATTGTAAATTATAGTTATTTGTCATGCAAGCTGGAGGGAAGCGTATGAAACAATTACATCTCAGCACAAGAAGTAGTGTACAGATAGGGTGAATAAATTCGAATGCCAGGCGTATGTTCCTGGAAAAATACATGTTATTATTATTATTATAACAGGCGCGTATATTTATTGCAAGTAGGATTTCTTTACTCACTTGTCTCAGTATTGCTCTGAAGTCAGGGAAACTGCAAAAAGGAGAGACAGTAGGTGTATCAAGTCCATCCCAGCTTAACCTGTAAACCTGGGGGGGGTGTTGCTATAGCAACAAAGGTGCGCGGTACTATTTTGCTTACATATTTGTTATATACATTTACAGTATATAAAAAAGGCATTTTTATTTTCCACATAAATCCAGCTTACATTTAATGCGGTTCTGCACTGACTTTTTAGGTGAATGATTGTAAACGTTGTCTATCTTATAATCTGCTTACTTGTTTTGTTGCTGCCCGTTCTCTCCGTCCGTTTTTATCTGCAAAGAAGTCTTTTAAAAATTTATCTTGGCCAATGTCATCTTGCTTGTGGGCATTTGAAGCCCACAAGCAAACACTTCCTCCTTCCCTTCGTTCTGAGGAACCATCATTCATTGCCGGTTCCCGCGCATGCTCAGTGGCTTCACAGCTACGACGTCACGCCGTTGA
The DNA here is from genome assembly GCA_028564925.1 of Lithobates sylvaticus. NCBI lineage: Eukaryota > Metazoa > Chordata > Amphibia > Anura > Ranidae > Lithobates > Lithobates sylvaticus. The sequence continues at coordinate 73,869,376 of CM053028.1, forward strand.
AATAACACGAGATTTCGCATCTGACCTCCGCAATGACTCCTGGGATTAATTACACGAGATCCCAGGAGACACTGCGAATTCGACAGGAAATGATGCGGATCCCCATATATAGCCTGCCCACCGCTGCAGGGAGAAAACAAAAGATGAAGTATAGATAACAGGTACGCTTATCAGATGTAGAATTGAACCAGCATTTAAAGTATTTAGATGGTATAGAAGCGATAGAGTGCAACATGCATAGATGTGTGCAGAACCGCTTTAAATACTGACGTGTCATATTAAATTGTACACAAGATTAAGGAAAATATATTTCCTTTATTTAGGACAAACATATTAATTGTTTATTTTCTAGGCTAACCATCCATTTTAAAATCTGAATTTAAGCTATGTAGGTGATGTGCTTTACATAGGATTATGATCTTGTGAGTTTAGTTTAAACTTAAACATTTCTCTTACTTCTGCATTAAAGCATAACTAAACTTTCTCAATCAACAATAACTATTTTTAATCCTTATGCTGCTAGCATTAGTAACAAGATATAAAGGTATATTATATTTTCATATTTTGACTTTTTTTGTAGATTATTTTTACTTGGTGGTTCCTGGCCTAGGCCAAAATTATGTAATACATCCAAGGAGTGTTCAATCAGGCATCTGGGTGGATCCGGACATTATTGTTGGGATACTTTCAGAGCCTGGACTGGCTCTGTAACGTCAGCCGACAGCAGGTTTTAAGCCGCTGAATCTGAGTTGTGGGAGCTTTGGCCATACTTCTCTTAAGTTATCTATTCTAGACTTTACTTACATACGTAGTTACATACTTTTAACTATTTAGCACCATGTAAGATTAAAATGAAAAAGGATGGATAGCGTACGACAGTGTAAGACGGCTATTTATGATTCATTTTAAAGTGTACCTAAACTATATAGATAGATAGATATCTCTATATAGATATATATAGAGATATATATCTCTATATATATATCTCTATCTCTCTCTCTCTCTCTCTCTCTCTCTATATATATATATATATATATATATGTATATATACTGTACATTTAAAATATATATATATATATATATATATATATATATATATATATATATATATATATATATAAAGAAAGGAGTGTATAATATAAGGCCTAAGTATATACACTACTCAGCGCTGGATGTGTGATTACAATAAAACAGAGTGACCGATTGATTCAATACAATAAATATGAATAGGTTAAAGTATTTATACCAATAAATAAATAAATAAATAAGCAGCTGTTTAGAATGGAGAAAATATATAAGGAGATAGTAAAAAATCTGACAGAGATTCCTGTAAAATAAAATACTAAAACAGCGCTAAAAGATATATGACATTTAAAAGATAATGAGATCTTTCTGTGATCAGTCCACAAGTCATATAATGAGGTAAAGAAATCATGCAGCAGAGGTAGTCCTTTTTTGGTGTATCTGATAGATATAGTGCACAGTTCAAACAGATATATGGGTGACTTTTCATGTGGTTAAAGTATTCCAGATGTGTGTCCAAGCACCGCTTTAATCCCTCTAGGTCAATCCACCACGTGAGGCACGCTCCCCTCAGGGGGTTAAACTCACCAGAAGTATGAATCAAACAGGCCTTGAGATATATAACATCATCATGGTATAAACAGCACACGGTACGTCAAATATCCAGAAAACAGCGCCAATCAGATCGCTTCCTCAGCATAGGTACCACCAGGGTATTGATAAAATATCACCAGGATTTCAAGGGTTAAACAGCTCACAATGGTATGTCATAAAAAACGAAGAGAATGGCATACATAGTGTAATTCCATTTAATTGAATTATTAAAAGCAAATCCCCTTACAATCCCCAATGGTAATAAGCGTACATTTAGATTTCTTTATAAACAGCATATAGAGAAGTGTCACTTGCGTAAGTCTAGTAGAGGCAATACTCCAAAACGTCCACAGAGGCAGCAGCCAATTCCTCCTGAAGCGGCCTGTGTGTCTCCTGCTGACACAGGCTTCACTTCCGGTCGGTGGTTAGCGGCGGTGGAGCGCAAACGTGACTTCCGGTCGAGCGTCGTGTAGGCCACGCCCTGACGCGTTTCGTCACTTCCTGACTTCAACAGAGGGCGTGGCTACACAGCGCTCTGACATGTTTAAGTACTCCCATTGACCAGCATTGTAGCCAATCAGGGGTCACGAAAACCGAACAGTGTTATAATGGCAATCACATGCCTTGATTCTATACAGCCCAGTGACGGGAAGTAGATACATACACCGCCATCCAGATTGTTTAACATTTAATGCAAAATGTCAGTATATTAATCTGAAGAATGGCGGCGTTATTTTAATAAAAATAAATAGAAACAATTGTTAAGGTTGCTAGAAATGGATGGTGGACATCTGTACATAGGAAAACCAGGGCTAGCAACTCAGATGTAGCTGTATCCTAATTAGTAAAATGTTGTATTAGATCATTGTTAAAGATAAGTGTGTATAATTGGGTGAACATAATTAGCGCATTATTCATTGAATAGACCATATATATTACTATAAATGATCTGTAGATGGTAGACCCTCTAAACAATACTGAAAAATAAATAAATAAATAAATAAACAGTGTACGGCACAAGTAGAGGAGGATAATAAATTAATAATAAAATCATTAAAATATTATTAATGGGTGGAGGATGGGATCTTCAAAAAAGGGGGGGGGGAAAACAGGGGGAGGGGGGGGAAAGTCACCCATATATCTGTTTGAACTGTGCACTATATCTATCAGATACACCAAAAAAGGACTACCTCTGCTGCATGATTTCTTTACCTCATTATATGACTTGTGGACTGATCACAGAAAGATCTCATTATCTTTTAAATGTCATATATCTTTTAGCGCTGTTTTAGTATTTTATTTTACAGGAATCTCTGTCAGATTTTTTACTATCTCCTTATATATTTTCTCCATTCTAAACAGCTGCTTATTTATTTATTTATTTATTGGTATAAATACTTTAACCTATTCATATTTATTGTATTGAATCAATCGGTCACTCTGTTTTATTGTAGTCACACATCCAGTGCTGAGTAGTGTATATACTTAGGCCTTATATTATACACTCCTTTCTTTATATTCTTATTTTATCTTCTCAGCAGCTATGGATGCACTACAATTTTTAACAAACAGACAGATTGATATCAATAATATTTTCGGCATAAATGAGCAAAATACGGTCCAAACTAATTATAACGGGGCACTAACCACCCTAGGAAACATTTTAGAAAAACAAGTTAGAACTTGGTGGGACATCTGTACACTGGATCACTATTTAAGAGAAAAAATCGTTGTTAGGAGCCTGAGATGGGAAGTGGTGCCCCAAGATGGATTAGATGACCCAGAATCCACAAATAAATGGCTTGAATTTTTTAACAATATGGTTTTAAAATTACAAGAATTAATTTTAAAAAGAAAACGCATGAAAATGACTAAGCTAGAAAATAAAATTAATGAACTAAAAATACAACTTGATCCTATCAAAGACTCCCAACAGGTGATAGACTTTAATATTAGGATAAAAAAGAAATTAGAGAAAGTCGACAAAGACACGCAGAAGAAGAAAATAAAGAAGTTTCATAGAGATATGGGGGATTTCCAAACAAACTCCATATACCTTTGGCAACAAACGAGAACACAACCCCAAAATATTAGGAATACAGAGCAGGGGCCAAGAGGAGATATCCACTTGAGACCACCACATAACATGGATAATGATACCATCAATGCTGAACATACTGAACGAGCATTAATATCGCAACTACCAACTAACTGCTCTACACCTATTCGTCACGATAATTTTGGAGGAAGAGGACAACCACCGAGAGGAGGAAGAGGTCCTAACTTGCAACGATCTTCTGCACCAAATTACCAGTATAAGGTTCCCACGCAGAATAGATATGAGACCCTAAACCATCATGAATATCAAGGAAGACCACAATCCCCGCGCCCTTTTTTAGGGAGGGGACGAGGATGGCACAAACGGGGCCGTGGGTACCCACCCCGAAGAGGAAGACCTCCAATGCCCATGACTATGCAACAACCTCAGTGGAGGGAACAGTCTTACTGGGAAGAGAACCACACCAACCAATACGGACAAAGGAGAGAAGAGCACGCGGCTGCAGAGCCGGACGAAAGCTCCAGAAAAAGAAGGAGGGAAAAGGACTAGGAGGAATTTTTAATTTAACAGACACCATTTTAACTCATAAAGAAACCAATATTTTAAATTTAGGCCTCAAATGCGGATTGAAAAGACCGATTAACAAATTCGATATCTATATAGATATACACAAATATATGCGTAAGATCAATACCAAAAAATACTTTCTAAATAAAAACTCTCAACCTAGCACAGGCATCTCTTCTATACAGATGGACAGTGGACTCCGTAACAAGTCACTGTTTAATCCTCTAAATGGAGCCAACCAGCCAATAGATGTTTTTAAAGGTCTGGTCCTGAGAGATCTGGAAACGATTATCCCAAGAAGAGATGTAAACCCTAGACACATCCAAGAAGGTATCAAATCCCTCGAGGAGAAGAAGGACATTGTCATCCGACCAGCAGACAAAGGAGGAGGGGTAGTAATTTTATCTAAAGAGTTTTACCATAATCAACTGATGGAAATGCTTTCTGATGAGAGCACCTACAAAAAACTTGATAAAGACCCAACAACACAGTTCGAAAAAGACCTGGATATATTAGTTCAAATGGGAGTATCAATGGGAGTACTGAATACAAAGGAGATGAAATACCTTAATCCCAGTACCAGCCGGATCCCAACCATATACACATTACCAAAAATACATAAGAATATCCAGTGTCCTCCAGGCAGACCAATTGTCAATAGCATTGGTTCAGTAGCCTCTCGCATGGGTCAATACCTCGACACCTTCTTACAAAAAAGTGTCATAGAAACAAAAGCATACTTAAGAGACACAAAAAGCCTACTGCAACAAATAGAAAACATTGTTTTTTCAGACGAACAAGAAGTATTTCTAGTGACGGCGGATGTCTCTTCCTTATACACTATTATTCAGCACGATGACGCTTTATTGGCCCTGAACTGGGCACTGTGCCAGAGAGAGGATCTTAAACATAACCACAAAGTGTTTTTAGGATATGCATTAGATTTTAGTTTAAGCCACAATTATTTTTGGTACAACGGGTGTTTTTATTTACAGAAGAAAGGCGTAGCCATGGGTGCCAAATTTGCCCCAAGTATAGCCAACCTTTTTATGGGGGAATGGGAGGATAAAAAGATTTTTGCTTTTAAACCTGATAACCTGATTTTTTATAGAAGATATATTGATGACCTATTCTTTGTATGGTCGGGCTCCCGCACCTCTCTGCAAATATTTATAGACGAATTGAACTGTAACACTAATAATGTTACCTTAACAAGCGAGATAAGTGCTTCAAGCATAAATTTCTTGGATGTTAATATATTCAGAGAAAACAACAGACTGCACACTAAAGTGTTTTTTAAACCCACCGACTCTAACAGTTACAGTGGTGTGAAAAAGTGTTTGCCCCCTTCCTCATTTCCTGTTCCTTTGCATGTTTGTCACACTTAAGTGTTTCGGAACATCAAACCAATTTAAACAATAGTCAAGGACAACACAAGTAAACACAAAATGCAATTTGTAAATGAAAGGTGTTTATTATTAAAGGTGAAAAAAAATCCAAACCATCATGGCCCTGTGTGAAAAAGTGATTGCCCCCCTTGTTAAAACATACTATAACTGTGGTTGTCCACACCTGAGTTCAATTTCTCTAGCCACACCCAGGCCTGATTATTGCCACACCTGTTCACAATCAAGGCATCACTTAAATAGAGCTGCTTGACACAGTAAGGTCCACCAGAAGATCCTTAAAAGCTACACATCATGCCGAGACCCAAAGAAATTCAGGAACAATTGAGAAAGAAAGTAATTGAGATCTATCAGTCTGGAAAGGGTTATAAAGCCATTTCCAAAGCTTTGGGAATCCAGCGAACCACAGTGAGAGCCATTATCCACAAATGGCGAAGACATGGAACAGTGGTGAACCTTCCCAGGAGTGGTCGGCCGCCCAAAATTACCCCAAGAGCGCAGCGACGACTCATCCAAGAGGTCACAAAAGACCCCACAACAACGTCCAAGGAACTGCAGGCCTCACTTGCCTCAGTTAAGGTCAGCGTTCATGCCTCCACCATCAGGAAAAGACTGGGCAAAAATGGCCTGCATGGCAGAGTTCCAAGGAGAAAACCACTGCTGAGCAAAAAGAACATCAAAGCTCGTCTCAATTTCTCCACAACACATCTTGATGATCCCCAAGACTTTTGGGACAACATTCTGTGGACCGATGAGACAAAAGTGGAACTCTTTGGAAGGTGTGTGTCCAAGTATATCTGGCGTAGAAGGAACGCTGCATTTCAGAAAAAGAACATTATACCAACAGTAAAATATGGTGGTGGTAGTGTGATGGTCTGGGGCTGTTTTGCTGCTTCAGGACCTGGAAGACTTGCCGTGATAAAAGGAACTATGAATTCTGCTGTCTACCAAGAGATCCTGAAGGAGAATGTCCGACCATCTGTTCGTGTACTCAAGCTGAAACGAACTTGGGTTCTGCAGCAGGACAATGATCCTAAACACACCAGCAAGTCCACCACCGAATGGCTGAAGAAAAAACAAAATGAAGACTTTGGAGTGGCCTAGCCAAAGTCCTGACCTGAATCCTATTGAGATGTTGTGGTATGACCTTAAAAAGGATGTTCATGCTAGAAAACCCTCTAATGTAACTGAATTAGGACAATTCTGCAAAGATGAGTGGGCCAAATTCCTCCAGGACGCTGTAAAAGCCTCATTGCACGTTATCGCAAACGCTTGGTTGCAGTTGTTGCTGCTAAGGGTGGCCCAACCAGTTATTAGGTTTAGGGGGCAATCACTTTTTCACACAGGGCCATGATGGTTTGGATTTTTTTTCACCTTTAATAATAAACACCTTCATTTACAAATTGCATTTTGTGTTTACTTGTGTTGTCCTTGACTATTGTTTAAATTGGTTTGATGTTCCGAAACACTTAAGTGTGACAAACATGCAAAGGAACAGGAAATGAGGAAGGGGCAAACACTTTTTCACACCACTGTATCTTCCCATTCAAAGTGGTCATCATCCTTTATGGCTAAAAAACATCCCCAAAGGCCAATTCACCAGGATACGAAGGAATTGCACTAATGATACCGATTTTTACACCCAATCAACAATCATAAAAAAGAAATTTGAAGACAAAGGATACAAAGGAGTTTGTCTGGACAAGATTATTAACGACATCTCCGCAATTCCAAGAACCACTTTCTTAGAAGATAGACCTGCCGCACCCGTAACAATGAACACTAAAGAATGGAGTTTCATCTCAGGATATCATGAACAATTTAAAGAAGTCGAATCCATATTTTTAACCCACTGGCATGTTTTACTTTTGGACAAGGTTCTCAAACCAGCCTTACCCGCAAAACCTGGATTTATTTACAGGAGAGCACCATCTTATGCAGATAAAATTGTAAGGAAAGTCCTAGATCCCCCGACTAAGCATGCATCATTTTGGGATAAAGATGGCTTCTATTCATGTAGAAGATGCAAACCGTGCAGGGAAGTCAAATATCCACTAAGAGCCTTGGAAACATTTGTATCCACTTCAAACAAGAGAGAATTTAAAATAAAAGACTTTATTACATGCAATACGTCTTATGTAGTGTACGCAATCCAATGCCCATGCGACCTTATTTATATTGGTCGCACTAAAAGGCTTCTAAGGATTAGGATTGCTGAACACATCGCCAACATAAAGCTTGGCTACAAAGACCATAATTTGTCGTTACATTTTAAATTATATCATAACCAGGACCCCTCTGGTCTAAAGTTTTGGGGCATCGACCATCTTAAGCCAGCTTGGAGGGGCTCCAACCAGGTGCGAGAACTATCCAAGAAAGAAACTGAATGGATTTATTTGATAGATACTCTCTCGCCCAAAGGGTTAAACGTGGACCTAGACATCAATTGCTTCATTAGTGATTATTAAGTTTTAAATTTCATTTTTTTACTTATTTAGTCAGTCTGGTCCAACATACCTTGATAAAGTCTACATATTCTCTCTATCACATATATTTATTTGTTTATATTTATATATTTTTACTATATGTTGATTATGTTTTAACACACAGATCCAATTTTTATTCCGCAGTGGCTTGTTTTGGTTTTAAAATTAAGGTTTATTTATATCCTTATGGACCTTGATCATGAAGTATAATGTACCCCATATAATTTATTACGATGATTTTACATACAGACACATGCACATCGTTTTAATGGGGGTATTTGTTTTTATATTCTTATGGAATATGTTTTAGCTATTTTTATACATATGCACATGAATTTAATGCATTTTATTTATGCATTTTAATATATATGTATTTTTATATATATATATTTTTAGCATACAATATCCTTTTTATGATTACTCTGACTGTTTCCCCCCCCCCCCCCTTTTTTGAAGATCCCATCCTCCACCCATTAATAATATTTTAATGATTTTATTATTAATTTATTATCCTCCTCTACTTGTGCCGTACACTGTTTATTTATTTATTTTTTTCAGTATTGTTTAGAGGGTCTACCATCTACCGATCATTTATAGTAATATATATGGTCTATTCAATGAATAATGCGCTAATTATGTTCACCCAATTATACACACTTATCTTTAACAATGATCTAATACAACATTTTACTAATTAGGATACAGCTACATCTGAGTTGCTAGCCCTGGTTTTCCTATGTACAGATGTCCACCATCCATTTCTAGCAACCTTAACAATTGTTTCTATTTATTTTTATTAAAATAACGCCGCCATTCTTCAGATTAATATACTGACATTTTGCATTAAATGTTAAACAATCTGGATGGCGGTGTATGTATCTACTTCCCGTCACTGGGCTGTATAGAATCAAGGCATGTGATTGCCATTATAACACTGTTCGGTTTTCGTGACCCCTGATAGGCTACAATGCTGGTCAATGGGAGTACTTAAACATGTCAGAGCGCTGTGTAGCCACGCCCTCTGTTGAAGTCAGGAAGTGACAAAACGCGTCAGGTCGTGGCCTACACGACGCTCGACCGGAAGTCACGTTTGCGCTCCACCGCCGCTAACCACCGACCGGAAGTGAAGCCTGTGTCAGCAGGAGACACACAGGCCGCTTCAGGAGGAATTGGCTGCTGCCTCTGTGGACGTTTTGGAGTATTGCCTCTACTAGACATACGCAAGTGACACTTCTCTATATGCTGTTTATAAAGAAATCTAAATGTACGCTTATTACCATTGGGGATTGTAAGGGGATTTGCTTTTAATAATTCAATTAAATGGAATTACACTATGTATGCCATTCTCTTCGTTTTTTATGACATACCATTGTGAGCTGTTTAACCCTTGAAATCCTGGTGATATTTTATCAATACCCTGGTGGTACCTATGCTGAGGAAGCGATCTGATTGGCGCTGTTTTCTGGATATTTGACGTACCGTGTGCTGTTTATACCATGATGATGTTATATATCTCAAGGCCTGTTTGATTCATACTTCTGGTGAGTTTAACCCCCTGAGGGGAACGTGCCTCACGTGGTGGATTGACCTAGAGGGATTAAAGCGGTGCTTGGATACACATCTGGAATACTTTAACCACATGAAAAGTCACCCATATATCTGTTTGAACTGTGCACTATATCTATCAGATACACCAAAAAAGGACTACCTCTGCTGCATGATTTCTTTACCTCATTATATGACTTGTGGACTGATCACAGAAAGATCTCATTATCTTTTAAATGTCATATATCTTTTAGCGCTGTTTTAGTATTTTATTTTACAGGAATCTCTGTCAGATTTTTTACTATCTCCTTATATATATATATATATATATATATATATATATATATATATATATATATGTAGCGCTGGCTCCTGACGAGCAGGCGCTATTATTTTTTTTAAATTAAGTTGCCTGAAGCCACAGTTGGGTTTCAGGCTAATTACTCTAAAGTTCTGGTCTCTGTACCAGTTCAGCTGGGTTGCACTGGTTTCTCCTTGACCGCAGGTGTCCCCTGTCACCGCCGGTAAGTGTAGAAGCGCAGTTCAGCTGGATGTATTGGATGCCACCTATTGCTCTGAACCAGCCCAGTGGGAGTGTTTTCCTGCTGTGAATTCTGGACAATGGTATTTAAGGTACAGACGCCATGTTTGGGTGCGTATTTTTCAGGGTTTTTTCCCTGGCTGTGCTTGGGTTCCGCTGCCCCAAACCTCAGGGCCCTCCTGGCCTGGGGTGCGCAGCCTATGTATCCTGTGTCTTGGGACCGGCTGGCCAGAGGCTACGCAACTGAGGGTATAGGTCCAGAAAAGTTTTGGGGCCTATTGATCTAGGGATGGTCCGGTGCTGTCTCGACTGCAAGAGAAGCCCAGAAACTGGAGGATCCAGGGAAGGACTTTTTCCAAGGGAGGACTGAGCACAAGGCTGGTATCTCTGGAGAAGCCTGGAGACTCAGTTGGAGGAGGCCACCTAGATCAACACCCGTACAGTATCGCCGGATCGGCTAAAAGAGACTGGTACTGTATGGTAGTTCTTTAAATACCTCAAAATCCCTTAACAACTTTCTAGTGTAATTAACAAGTCTGTGGCAGGGACTGTGTCAAATACCCCACCAGCTGATAGGCCTAGTGAGAGGGGCTTATCCGGTGGTGGCTGAATCCAGTGAGTGAAACTATTGTCTTCTGGAATTCCAAGGAGAACTTAAAACCCGCAGTACCAGGTGCCTGAACTCATCCCTAATCCCCAAGACGGAGATGCAAGCAGGTGAGGTAACGGTAAGCCCAAATAAAACCAGCAGCTTCTTTGGGGGTTAGTGCTACATATATATAGAGTTGTGCCCTTAAGTTTACATACCCTGGCAGAATTTATGATTTCTTGGCCATTTTTCAGAGAATATGAATAATAACACAAAAACCTTTCTTTCACTTATGGTTAGTGTTTGGCTGAAGCAATTTATTATCAGTCAACTGTGTTTACTCTTTTAAATCATAATGGCAACAGAAACTACCCAAATGACCCTGATCAAAAGTTTGACTGCTGACAGACCCTTGTGTAAAGGTACACGTCTTTCTTCTTGTATTCTAAGTGCCTAGGCCAGGGATGGTAGGAGCGGAGATCCCAGTTCACCGGTGGTTAACACACACACATACACGGGTTTGTAAGTGTAAATGGTTACAAGTTTTATTGAGGAGTACATCGTCTTTTATGTGTAATACTAGAAGACCCTGCCCCATGTGGAGCCAATCAGGGCATTACACAGAAGCATACATCAGCAATTTCTAGTCATGTGATGGTTGTTAATTTGCAATATGGAATATGGGGCAAAGGTTAGTTATGTGATGATGGTTAGTTCTCGTTATCTGTACACATCTGCTAAACTCGATCACAAAACTCCTAAGTCACTGCTAGCTAATTTCATATCCTCTGGTGAAGTACAAAGATAAAAACCACAAAACAGATGCGTCATGATATGTCAGCACTTGTCAGTTTGTTACATAGTAAGCAGTATACACTTATACCAGCTTTGTTCAAAAGCTGTTACTCTGAAAGTTTAAACATATTAATTTCAATCACTATTAAAATGGTATATCATTATAAGTAGCCCCCTTATAATCCTCTCTTTGATCATTCTGATTTAACATAATGATCATATCTAATGTCCTCAAAATTCACTATTCTTCTTCTTCTTCTTCACTTGTCCTGATGATGGAAAGATTCTGTTTAGTTTCCAGGTAAAATCATCGTGTCCTCCAGGGAGATTTGTCCTATGCCTTCCTGAATATCTTGTAGATTTTGTTGTTGTCTTGAAGGGAGTGTATCCTCGGTTACTGTTAGGGGCTCTGGAGTTGGGGGGAGCTGGGGACACTTCTTCAGTCGGCTGGCGTGGATCCAGGTGTTGCCTAGGTCCGTCAGTACCGCGGTCCTGGATACCTTTTCCACCTTCCACGGTCCGGAGTAGATTGGTCCAATTCTTTTCCTGTGAGCCAGCTGCTTAATCAGTACTTTGTCCCCTGGGATGAAGGGGTGGGTTGGTTCTGTTGAAAGAGGAAAAAAGGTGACAGAAACTTGTTCATTTATTTCATGAAGCATACTTACCAGACTTTTCACGTACACTTCCTGTTGGGAATAAACGTTAATGTCAGAATTTGGGTCTAATGGGGGTAATTCTATATTTGCAGGGATTCCCATTAGAATTTCAAAAGGGGACAATCCTGTCCTAGAATGGGGGGTGGTTCTTATCTGAAAAAGGACAGAAGGTAAGTGTTCCAACCAACCTTTTAGAGTACCTCCTGTAGCCTTTTTTAATTTGTCTTTGATGTTCCTGTTCATTCTCTCTACTACTCCTGCACTCTGGGGATGATAGGGAATATGTAGTTTCCATTGCATCCCCAGAGATTTGGCTACAACTTGGGTCACTGAGGAACTAAATGCGGGTCCTCTGTCGGACCATATGGTTGTGGGTATCCCGAACCTACAGATCCAATAATTTAACAAGCATCTCGCTGCTATATTTGCGGTTTCTCCGGTACAGGGAATTGCCTCAACCCAGGCTGACCATTTGTCAACGATTACGCAGAGGCACCTCAAGTTTCCCTTTTGCTTTGGTAGGTGTGTGAAGTCTATTTGTAAATCTGTTAATGGTCCCAAGGGTGGAGGTAGATGGCCATGTAGGCCATGTCTCTTTCCTTGAACATTGTTCTGGGCACAAGTTAAGCAGCTTCTAGTTAGAAGCTTAGTTTGTTTTTGTAAATTATTTGTGCAAAAAGATTTTGAATATATATTTACAAGAGGGGCGGGTCCTATGTGTCCTGGGCCATGGAGGTAGGATAAAATTAGGATACAATTAGCTTCAGGTATACCCAGGATCTTCCCCTCTTTTGTCCAAAGACCTTCAGAGTCTTTGGTCAAACCTTCATTTGCCCAGAAATGGACATCTGTATCTGTGGCCATTGACTGCATTTGGGCCACAACAGTTTTGAAATCAGGGGATGAGAAGTGCTCTTTAAAGAAGATTGTGGTAGGGGCTGGTGAATTGGGTGAACTGGCAGCAGCCTTTTTTGCTTCTCTGTCTGCGAAAGCATTTCCTTTTGATACCATACTATTGTCTGATGAGTGGGCTTTTACTTTTATAACAGCAACCTTTTTAGGGAGCAGAATTGCTTGCAGTAGATTAAGGATCTGCTCTGAATTAGCTATCTGTTTGTTGTCTGCTGTTTTAAATCCTCTATTGGCCCATATCACACCAAAATCATGTACCACTCCAAATGCATATCTGCTGTCTGTATAAATGTTGACTTCCTTGTTTGTGAACAGAATACAGGCTCTGGTCAGAGCTTCTAGTTCTGCTACTTGGGCAGAAACAGGGGGCAATGGTTTTGCTTCTAACACTGTATGTGGCAACTGAACTACAGCATAGCCAGTTAAAAATGTAGAGTCAGAGGGACGGGAACAACTACCATCTACAAAAACATTTTCGGCATTTATAATTGGAATGTCAGAAAGATCAGGTCTTGGTGAAGTGACTTGTTCCACTTTTTCTACACAATTATGTGTGTGATCAGGTTCGTGTGGTAAACGTAACATGGAATGTAGTAAACGTACAACTGGATTGCTATTCGGAACATATTTAAGTACCAAGTTGTCAGTATTTAACAAAGTGATCTCGTATCCACTGAGTCTTTGGGAAGTCATGTGTTGTGTATTCATATTCTGTATGAGGTGGGTAATTGAATGAGTGGTGTACAGTGTCATTTTGTGTCCCAATACTATTTTGTTGGCATCCTGTGCAGACATGGCACAGGCAGCGACATTCTGAAGACAGGACGGCATGCCCTGGACTTGGATAGGGAGTTTTCTAGATAAATATGACACTGGGCGATACCCCGAGCCATGAGATTGTGCAAGTACTGCAGCAAAAGATTTTCCTGAAACTACACAGTACAACTGGAAGGCTTTACCATAATCTACCAATCCCAGGGCGGGGGCGGTGGACAAACTCTTAATAAGAGCATCAAAAGCATTTTTTCTGTCTTCTGTCCAGTCTATCAATTTAGGGGCGTTTGACCCGGCAGCCTCTCGTAGGATACTATCATAATGAGAGCAGTCAGGAATCAACTGGCGGCAATATACAATTGCGCCCAAAAATGACAACAAAGCTGCTTTGTCTTTTGGAGGACTGAGAGCTTGTAAGGCTGCGGCACGTTTGGGGACACTAGCCTGGTCCCCTTGTCCAGAATACATCCTAGGTATTCTACTTGTGGTAGACACCACTGTATTTTTTTCCTTGAGGCTAGGTGGCCGGCTTCGGCCAGATGTTCTAACAGTAATGTTGAATCGACCGCACAATCTTCAGCAGAACGACTGCACAAGAGCAAGTCGTCCACATACTGTATTAGTACCGACCCATGCTCGGAAGTCCAAGACTTGACAGTCTCGTTGAGTACCATGGAGAAGGCGGCGGGGCTGTCTACATACCCTTGCGGTAAACGCGACCAAGTTAACTGGCCCGCGCCGGCCCATGAGAAGGCAAATATGGGCTGAGCCTCTTCGGCAATAGGAATGCTAAAAAATGCGTTTGCCAAATCAATCACTGTGTAGCATAGGGAATCTGCAGGTATGCATGAAAAAATGAATGTTATATCAGATACCAAGGGCGGGAGACGTAATTGGGGAGTGTAGGGTGTGCAGTTGATAAATCCTACGCTACCTTTGTTTTCTGCCCAGATCTTGTGAGTCTCTAAAGTGGCGGGCAGTAACATAAAGAATCCTTTATGTGTGTGTCGTTTAGGACCAGTCAGGTCACAGAAAGGGGAACTTGCAGTTAGTGACCCTTCTTTGTCAAATTTAATAGTGATACTTAGACTGGACAACAGGTCCCTTCCCATAAGGGATACAGGACAGGAGGCCAACACAGCAAAAGACTGATCGCACAAATGTTGCCCCTCGGGAGTGGTTACAGGTAATGGTGGAGTGATGGGATGGGTAACAGGGGTCCCATTTATACCAATAGAGTTTACTTGCGAGGACATGAGGTTCTAGTGAGGGATATAATTGTAGGCGAGGACCAGGCTCTCCTGAGTCCATTTTTACAGTGACATAAGGTGGAGGGGGTTCAAAGGTAGGGGCGGATACATTTGTTTTAACTGCAGGAGTCTTTTTAGCATATTTCTTTCTATAATCTTTTAAACATTTGCTCCATGAGTGATAACAATCTTTCATGTATTGAGGGTCATTAGATTTACCCGGGGGGTAGGAATGCTTATGCGTCTGACAAATTTTGCTAACTTTCTTCCAATCTTCCTCTGAACAAGGACCTTGTGGTCCCGGATCATGAATACCTAACTGGTGGCATCTTTCCTGGACTTGAGCCCAGAAAGGTTCCACCTGTGGTCCAGGTAGATTGTTTTTAATATATTCATACGGGCACGGGATCCCTATGTCTGATCCTGGGGTGGCCGCAGAATTCCCCATCTAACAAAGTGGGCAGGGTATGCCTAGTATGTGGGCACAAGTGATAACAACCCGTTTGGGTAATCACTTGTTGTCGAACAATTGGGTAGTCTGCTTGGTCCGTTAAATCAGATGGACTAATGGGACTGTGAAGGTTTACCCTTAGTACTCGATTTATGGTTCCTTTCTTTGTGGCGGATATATTCCTCTTACCCCTAATCTACAAGAATAGCCTCCTGGTCTATTGGTTAATAGAACCCACCTATTTTCTATTTTAAAAAACAGTAATCCTATGGTACAATGTGGACAAGATAGAGCTATATCGCTACAATCAGGTTCTTCGTATTCCGAAGTCATTAAACTCTTATACTTTATACAACATACAATTCTTTAAAATTTTTAGGCACTTACGCTGTTCTGTGGAAAAAGAAGTCTCACATATACATATATATATATATCTTAAACAAAACTTTATACTTATTTCTATAGGTCTTATACTGTAAATCTTATGAACAGAATTATTTTTAAATGATCATTATAAAACCATACATTTGTTCAATTTTATAGTGCACTTTTTGTTTCTCAAAAAACTTAATGGGCGTCCGCTCAACCAAACCTTTTATCACGGGCGTAATCTGCTACTTCCCGGTGATTAAAAAAAATAATCTCTTTTACAATAGTTTTTTTATAGTCAGACCAACCTAGTCAGACCCTCTTTAAATAGCCAAATAACCTACGTAACTACCTGCGTGTCCTTTTAACCTCCCGGGGGACCAGCCTAGTCCTCCGCGAAGGCACAACAACCTCTTTAAACTAAATTCGTGGCGATTATCTGGACAGCGTAAGCATTTACACCTATTCACCTTAAAGGGTAAAAAGGGCAAAATCACTTACCTGTCACAAGATATCCCACTTCTGACACCAGTTGTAAAGGTACACGTCTTTCTTCTTGTATTCTAAGTGCCTAGGCCAGGGATGGTAGGAGCGGAGATCCCAGTTCACCGGTGGTTAACACACACACATACACGGGTTTGTAAGTGTAAATGGTTACAAGTTTTATTGAGGAGTACATCGTCTTTTATGTGTAATACTAGAAGACCCTGCCCCATGTGGAGCCAATCAGGGCATTACACAGAAGCATACATCAGCAATTTCTAGTCATGTGATGGTTGTTAATTTGCAATATGGAATATGGGGCAAAGGTTAGTTATGTGATGATGGTTAGTTCTCGTTATCTGTACACATCTGCTAAACTCGATCACAAAACTCCTAAGTCACTGCTAGCTAATTTCATATCCTCTGGTGAAGTACAAAGATAAAAACCACAAAACAGATGCGTCATGATATGTCAGCACTTGTCAGTTTGTTACATAGTAAGCAGTATACACTTATACCAGCTTTGTTCAAAAGCTGTTACTCTGAAAGTTTAAACATATTAATTTCAATCACTATTAAAATGGTATATCATTATAAGTAGCCCCCTTATACCTTGCATCTTTCATCCAGTGCTGCACTGATGTTTCTAGATTCCATATTTGAAAAGGCGTGTAGGAGGTTATCAAAACCAAATCATTTACTATCCCAGATGTATAAAATGATCACGAGCGAGGAAACGAACACAACACCTTACTTTATAAAGGAATGGGAAAGGGAACTAGAGTGTATATTTACGACAACACAAATAAAAAAACTAATAGAAGCAACATATTCTCTGTCTATAAGCTCATCTATCCAGGAGATGTCGTACAAATTCCTGACTAGATGGTATAGAACACCTGTGCGATTAGCACAGATGTACCCAGCAGTGGAAAAGGTATGTTGGAGAGGATGCAGAGTAGAGGGATCATATATCCATATCTGGTGGACCTGCCCTGTAATATGGAAATTCTGGGAGGACATAGCCCCCTGGATCAGGAAGATGTCAGGAGGAAAAATAGAGCTGAAACCCGGGCATTGCCTGTTCCACGGGGCTATGGACTCTAGAAAGGCATATAAAAGTAGCATTACACCGCACTTATTAAATGCGGCAAAGAGATTGATACCAAGACGAATGAAACAGGTTACAGGCCCAACACTGGAAGAATGGAAGAAGGAGGTAGAGGAAATAAGAGAAGCAGAAAGATGGGTATATAAGATCAGAAATAAACAAGATAAACACAACATAATATGGGCCGAATGGGGAAAATATGTACAGGAGATAGAGAAGGAAATAATTTCCAATAAATAGGAAAAGCTAGGAAGGAAGAAAGGGAGAAGGGAAAGAGTAAAAGAAAGAACCACAACCTGTATCCTTAGGTTTTAATGTTGTTTTAAGGTTATGTAAATGAAGAATGGAAAAGTAATGAGGTTTAAAGGAGATGACATGATATAACTAAATAATAAGATGGGGAGGGGAGGCACCTCGCGACTGCCCTTTCCTCCCTTTTTTTTCCCCCCCTCCTTTGAAAGGGGAAACTAGATACCCCCCTCTGTGTTTAGACCGGGGATCCCTTTTTTTTTTCTTAAGCTCTCACTCTCAGGTCCCATACCTCTCTCTCTCCCTCCTCACTGTTTTTAAGAGGGTTAAAGAACACATAATGAGGAAGAGGGGAGTAAGGGGACAAGGAGTAGGATAATTTGGAAATACACACTAAAGAAGAATAATTTAAAGAAAGGAACACATTAAAAAAATGCACAAAATGAATAGGTAATAGAGGACACAAAAAGGAATAAGGGGCACGAAAGAAACGGACAAGAAGTAATCACAGATAAAAATAGAAAGAGGAACACACTCATACAAACACAAATACACAAACACAAATGCAAATAGAAAGGTAATTGGAATAGAAAGTGGAACTATACAAGGGGGGAAGGGAATAAACAGAGTAAAGGAGGAGAGAAAGGGGAACACCACAAGGGGAGGGAAGAGAGAGAGAGAAAAGGAAGATACAGGGGAAAGAGAGAAGGAAAGAGGAAAAAGAGAGAAAAGAGAAAATGTTTTTATTTTAATCTTTTTTTTTTTTTTTTTACATTTATGCTATTAGATGCCTACCCCCCCCCCCCCCCCATAATCCCCCTTAGAGGGGAAGAAAGGGGAAGCAGAGATGAGGGAGAGCCGCTAGGGGTGCCAACCCTCAAAGGGAAGTATATAGAAAGAAATAAGATATCTGAATGTCAAATACAAATGCTGGAAATTACTTGTAAGATGAAAGAAAATGTTTAATAAAGTTTGAATTATAAAAAAAAAAATCATAATGGCAACAGAAACTACCCAAATGACCCTGATCAAAAGTTTACATACCCTGGTGATTTTGGCCTGAAAACACGCACACAATTTGACACAAAGTGGTTTGAATGGCTATTACATGTAACCATCCTCACCTGTGATCTGTCTGCTTGTAATTAGTGTGTGTGTACAAAAGGTCAATGAGTTTCTGGACTCCTGACAGATTTCTGAGTCATGGGGAAAGCAAAAGAATTGTCAAAGGATCTGTGGGAAAAGGTAGTTGAACTGTATAAAATAGGAAAAAAAAGATATCCAAGGAATTGAAAATTGCCAATCAGCAGTGTTCAACCTCCAATCAAGAAGTGTAAAATGAGGGGTTCTGTTAAAACCAAACCACGGTCAGGTAGACCAACAAAAATTTCAGCCACAACTGCCAGGAAAATTGTTCGGGATGTAAAGAAAAACCCACAAATAACTTCAGGTGAAAATACAGGACTCTCTGAAAACATGTGGTGTGGCTGTTTAAACTTTCAAGATGCACAATAAGGAGGCACTTGAAGAAAGATGGGCTGCATGGTTGAGTCGCCAGAAGAAATCCATTACTACGCAAATGCCACAAAGTATCCCACTTACAATACGCCAAACAGCACAGAGACAAGCCTCAAACCTTCTGGCACAAAGTCATTTGGAGTGATGAGACCAAAAATTTAGCTTTTTGGTCACAACCATAAACACTACATTTGGAGAGGAGTCAACAAGGCCTATAATGAAAGGTACATCATTCCTACTGTAGCAGAATCTATAACCTCTTCCAGTCCAGTCCAGTCCCTAGCTTGGCACTCCAGATACTTCTCAAGCTTCACCCCTGCTAACCGGCTCGGTCCCTGGCTTGACACACAAGGCTGCTCTGCAAGCGTCACCTCCGCTGGTTGGGTGCCTGACTTGATCACCGCCTGAAGTTTCCCGATTCTCCACCATGCCCATTCAGTGAGAATATTTCTCCGGTACTTGCTTCAGTTACTTACTGTGGTCCCTGGTAAAGGTGGTTGGTGCCTGAGTGGCGACAGCTTCCCTTCTATCTCCGACCATGACAGGTTCTCCGACTGGTAGAATCTGCACTTTTGGTTGGACTGCAAGCCGCAGTCCCAACCCTGCACTGCCCTCTTACTTCTGGGTAGGCCCTCTCACAGCCTGGCAACCAGATGCCCCCAGGATAGGCCCAATCTCAGCCCAGGGCAGGCAACACAAGTTCACCCAGACGGCAGTCTGGGTGGCACAGAACAGAGATCACCTGAACTCATATATATAGGCTCTCCCAGCAGACTAAGGGATTAAAAAAAAACCTGCCATTGGCTGAGATAGCCCATATACCCATAACTTGACCTTGAAATGTCCTTCTCACATCTAATGCCCGGCCACCTAGTGGCAGAAGAGAAAAGTCCACAACAAGGCCAAACTTAGGGAGAAATCAATGGATCTCTAACAATTATCTACAGTAGCTACCCCTGACAAGGAATTTGGTGAAGAGCTCCCTGACTAAACCCCAGGGCGCTACACTACTGTGAAACACGGAGGTGGATTGCTGATGTTTTGGGGATGTGTGAGCTACAAATGCACAGGAAATTTGGTCAAAATTGATGGCAAGATGAATGCAGTATGTTATCAAAAAATACTGGAGGAACATTTGCATTCATGAGCCAGGAAGGTGCACATGGGACGTACTTGGACATTCCAATATGACAATGATCCAAAACACAAGGCCAAGTCGACCTGTCATTGGCTACAGCAGAATAAAGTGAAGGTTCTGGAATGGCCATCTCAGTCTCCTGACCTCAATATCATTGAGCCACTCTGGGGAGTTCTCAAACGTGCAGTTAATGCAAGACATCCTAAGAATTTACAGGAACTGGAGGCTTTTTTGCCAAGAGGAATGGGCAGCTTTACCATCTGATAAGATAAAGAGCCTCATCCACAAATACCACTAAAGACTTCAAGCTGTCATTGATGTTAAAGGGGGCAATACACAGTATTAAGAACTGGGGTATGTAAACTTTTGATCAGGGTCATTTGGGTAGTTCCTGTTGTCATTATGATTTAAAGAGTAAACACAGTTAATTGATAATAAATGGCTTCAGCCAAACACTAACCATGAGTGAAATAAAAGTTTTTGTGTTATTCATATTCTCTGAAAAATGGCCAAGAAAAAATCATAAATGAAAGTAAACTTATGAGCACAACTGTATACACACACACACACATACACACTACTGTGCACAAGTTTGAAATTAAAACTTTGTTTTTAATTAATTAAGAATGCTTTCAGAAATAGAAGTGTTAATAGTTTATTTTTATCAATGAACTAAATGTAAAGTAAATTTACATAAGAAAAATCCAAATCAAATTAATATATGGTGTGACCAGGGGTCAAGTCCTGGGGAAAAAAGTGTGGGAACTCCCACCTAATATCCACTCCCCCACCAAAAATAAATGATACGCTCATATGCACGAACACTTCAAAAGTGGTATTTTTCATCCAATTTTCATATTGTGTGTATGAAGCTTAACTATTAGTACATTCATTAAAAAAAAAAACAATCCTCAATAAACATAAATACGGTAATTCTCTGAATAATCAGCATTCATTCAATTGTGCTTCCATGCAAATGTGAGCATCATGTTCTGATCTTTATTGGGGAATGCTATTTTGTATATAGAGTGTTTATGTGGTGAGTTTACACTTTTCATTGAACAGAGTTTGGATAACACAGGGTTAAACGCAAAGGTCCTAAATTAACTGCACATTATCTTGACAGAATGCTTGGGGACATAGTGATGTGTTCCTGCTTAGGAGATGTATGTTAGCTTGGGGGGCTGCAAACTCTGCAGGGCTTCAACACACACTCGCTGCTATTCCAACCCTTCACATATTTCCACATAAACTTCCCTCCTGGCATTAAACTTTGCCAGGTATTTTGCTCAGCTTACCACCCCAAACTGATGTTCTTCCCTCAGCTCACCTCTCTCCCTGCATGTCCTGTGAGCAGAATAGCTGGGCTCCTCCTCTGGGTTCTCTCATCATATGGCACTGAAGATAGAGGAGGGGGGATTCAGCGGTACACACAGAGCAAGTATGCAGGAGACTGGGGGGGGGAGATGAGGAGACAAAAAATCAGGAGGGGCCCGCGGGGAGGAGCGCATCACGAGAGGTCTGACTAAATACAATCTCTTAGCAGCAGGGACCTGATCTACCCGTCAGCTAGCTGTGATTGACAGGTAGATCGAAGCAGAAGCTGTCATGAGGCCCCCTACTGGCAATGCCTGAATGGTCAGTCCACCCCTGGTGTGCGGCACTTACTATTGTGAGCTGTGTCTTAGGCTGCTGTTGTAGCACCTGCCACACAGCTTGCATACTTCAAAGTCTTGCAGGACGCGCCTGCTACTGGGAACCTAGTTCCTGTTGTGGAAAATGTACAGGAACTCCGTTCCCATGCCTTCCCGCAGGACTTGAGCCCTGGGTGTGACTACCCTTTGCCTTCAAAACAGCATCAGTTCTTCTAGGTACACTTGTACACAGTCTTTGAAGGAACTCAGCAGGTAGATTGTGGTGACTGAATGAGCGACGGGGGGTGGGGGGGGGATGGTAGAGCGATTTTGGTGTTGGTCGGATGGATAGCTGACTGGGAGGGGGTGTTAGCTGGTTGGCTAGGTGAGGGCCG
Organism: Lithobates sylvaticus; assembly: GCA_028564925.1. Taxonomy (NCBI): domain Eukaryota; kingdom Metazoa; phylum Chordata; class Amphibia; order Anura; family Ranidae; genus Lithobates; species Lithobates sylvaticus. Next base: position 73,891,921 of record CM053028.1, read on the forward strand.
CAGGCAGGCCCCCCCCCCCCCCCCCCCACAAGAAATTTGAGCACCAGCTGCTACTGTTCAAACATCTTGCAGAACTAACGACAGATCATCATTTCCAGGACTCCTTGTTGCACATCTCCCAACTGTCCCTGGTTTCGAGGAACTGTCCCTGATTTGGAACAAAGTCCATTTGTCCCTCATAGCTCCTCATTTGTCCCTCATTTTGGTCTGATCTATATAGTTGTATACAAAATGCACTATTTATTTATCAAAAAGTGTTTTACAGTGCTAAACCTTTCATCCAATTTCTAAATTGCTGCATTTGTAAATTCCAAAAACCAATATAACCGGAATTAGTAGTGGTAAAAAAAAACACTTGTGGGTTTAAACAATCAATTTCTTTTGTACAATTCTCCTTTAGGGGGCGTGGCAGGGGTGTGTCCTATGCCTACATACTTTTACTAATAGGTGTCCCTCATTTCCATCTCAGAAAGTTGGGAGGTATGCTTGTTGTTTTTTACATTAAAGGGGAAGTAAAGCCTATTTAAAAAAAAAAAAAAAAAAACGGGACCAGCTAGACAAAGGCATAATGAGCTAGTATGCATAGCATACTAGCTCATTATGAATGACTTACCTGAGAACGAAGCCCCCGAAGCGTCCCTCATCCACGATCTTCTGTGCCACCATCAAACCCGGAGTGACTTCCGTGTCTCGCCGCTCCAGTGCTGTCATTCGCTGGAGCGGCTATGACATCACTCCCGCGCATGCGCACAAGAGCGGCATATCGCCGTGATCTCGGCATGCTCAGTGCGCCTGCGCACCGCAGATAGCGGTGCCTTTTCTTTTCTAAATATCTCCTAAACCATGTAGGTTTAGGAGATATTTATTGGACCTACAGGTAAGCCTTAATCTAGGCTTACCTGTAGGTCGAAGTGGTTTGTAAGGGTTTACAACCACTTTAAAGATAGTTCTTAATGACATTGGCTTTATATTTGGGGCCGTTGTCCAGCTGCAGAATACCTTTGGGGACAGTCACACGCCTGCCTGATGGTATGGCATGATGGATAATTATCTGCCTAGATTTCTGAGCATTTAGGACACCAGTGATACTGACCAAATCTCAAAACTGGCAGGGAATCTCCACCATGCTTCACTGTTGCCTGCAGACACTCATTATTGTACCCCTCTCCAGCCCTTCACGAACAAACTGCCTCCTGCTACAGCCAAATATTAAAAATTTTGACTCATTCATCCAGAGCATCTGCTGTAATTTTTCTGCACTCAAGTTCCTATGTTTTTTGGGCATAGTTGGGTCTCCAAGCCTTCTTTCCACGTCAGAGGTATGGCTTTTTGTCTGCAATTCTTTCACGAAGACCACTTCTGGCTATACTTCTCTGGGCTTCTTCAAAAGAGCATGAACAGCACAAGCTGGACCTTTAGTCTGCCTCATTTTATTTCTATTACATGGAGGGGAAGAGAGATTAGTAGTTTTACAGAAGGGAGACAACATTGTTTGTGCTTGTCCTTGTACCCCTAGATTAACCTAACCCCTAGACTAAAGAAGCCTTCAACCATTGTAGTGCAGGGGGCCCCACTTCAATAGGGATATTGCCTGAGTTCCACAGTTCAGCTTTAATATAAGCAATGGCATAAAATAACAAAACATAATGCAGACCTCAGCACACACATTATTCTGAGAGCTGACAACTTACCTTGCAGCCAAATAGATGAATCTTAATTTTTCACAAGCACAATAAAAAAAAAAACCAAAGCGGAGACATTAGAAGATATTTTCTGTATGAATTCTCCAGTTGCAGTGAAAGTTCAGGACTGTCATAATTCAATTAACATCTCAGAGCTGACTGAGCAGCCTAGCCAGGGGGCGACAGAGTTCAGGGTTCAGTTTAAATGTCAATTTACTTCTGACAACGTTACCAGAGCCTGTAGCTGCGATTCCCCAGACATTCAACCGGCAAAGAAACCAGGGCGGCTGGATGAGACTGTACTGCTTGGCACAAGAGGAATATGCCTCAATGCTCCCTTTTGTCCCTTACTGACTGTACTCTAAAGTACAATGAAAATGTAATTTTTATATTAATCTAAGAAGCATCTTTATAATGCAGTGAATGTGACATTCATCAACTATTAAACTATTATTAAATGAACTATTTATTTCTTACGAATAATGGCGGTGATCAGTAACTTATAACGGGACTGCGATATTGGGGCAGACAATCGGACACTAACTGATACTTTTGACACTTTTTGGGGACCTGTGACATTAATACAGTGATCAGTGCTAAAAATATGCACTGTCACTGTACTTACACTGGCTGCAAAGGGGTTAAATATCAGGGGTGATCAAAGGGTTAACTGTGTGCCTAGCTAGTGTGCTTGTGTACTGTGGGAGGTGCTTGCAGGAACACAGGATTCATGCCTTCCCTAATGACAGAATGGCAATCTGCCTGGTTTAAATAGGCAGATCGCCATTCTGGCTCTCTGACTAACCAGGGCCGTTTAAAGGAATTTGGGGGCCCCAAGCAAAATGGACATGGAGGCCCCCCAAACCCCCCCTCCCCCCGCACGCACACGCAAAGCCATGAGATTACCAGAGACTGCGGACATACTGCAGGAGATTACCAGAGACTGCAGACATACTGCATGAGATTACCAGAGACTGCGGACATACTGCATTAGATTACCAGACTGTGGACATACTGCATGAGATTACCAGGCTGCAGACATACTGCATGAGATTACCAGAGACTGCTGACATACTGCATGAGATAACCAGAGACTGCGGACATACTGCATGAGATTACCAGAGACTGCAGACATACTGCATGAGATTACCAGACTGCTGACATACTGCATGAGATTACCAGAGACTGCGGACATACTGCATGAGATTACCAGAGACTGCGGACATACTGCATGAGATTACCAGAGACTGCGGACCTACTGCATGAGATTACCAGAGACTGCGGTACATACTGCATGAGATTAACAGAGACTGCGGACATACTGCATGAAATTACCAGACTGTGGACATACTGCATGAGATTACCAGAGACTGCGGACATACTGCATGAGATTACCAAAAACTGCGGACATACTGCATGAGATTACCAGACTGCTGACATACTGCATGAGATTACCAGAGACTGCGGACATACTGCATGAGATTACCAGAGACTGCGGACATACTGCATGAGATTACCAGAGACTGCGGACATACTGCATGAGATTACCAGAGACTGCGGACATACTGCATGAGATTACCAGACTGCGGAAATACTGCATGAGATTACCAGACTGCTGACATACTGCATCAGATTACCAGACCACTGACATACTGCATGAGATTACTAGACTGCTGACATACTGCATGAGATTACCTGTGAATTGGGGCCCGATGACAGCTTTGCAGATTGCACAGAGGACACAGGAGGCTGTATTCGCGCGCTAGCCAGCAGAGAGGGGCGGGGCCGGGAGCTCCACTCTGAACAGAACGACTGTAGTTAGAGCAGTGATCAGAGTGGGCGAGTCAGTGGAGCTCGTGGCCCCGCCCCCAGACCTCTGTAGTACCCACAGATCAGCTCTCGCCGTGTATAATAATCTAGTACGTGATCCGGCCCATCAGAGCCACCTTACCGTAGTATAAGTATGTATATTATACTGGCAGCAAGTGGTTAATTTGCTAAGATTTCTTCTCACTTCCTGTTTTGGCTATGGGACCGCAAGTGAAGGTAGGTTTCCGCAATGGGACACAGATGGAAGAAAAAATAAATCAGGGATTATAACCTTCCCTTCACGCTATCCAAAGTGAAAAAAAAAGTTTGCCTATAGTTCTACTTTAAAGTGGAAGTAAACTTCCAACAATAAATTTTACCTATAGGTAATTCTATAATAAGGCTTACCTATAGGTAGTATAAATATCTCCTAAACATGCACCGTTTAAGAGATATTTACTGTACTTGCAGCCTGTGACATCACTAGCGCACGCGCTCTGAAGGAACAGCCACCTGTGAACGGCGGTTCACATGCGCATGCGTGGGAGTGACGTCATCTCAGCTCTGGCCAGTCACAGAGCCGGAGTCCAGTGATGACATTGCATCGCTGGAATGCTTTGTTTTTAGGTAAGTTTCACATAATGTCACATAATGTCAATTTCACATAATGTGCTAGTATGCGATGCATACTAGCACATTATGGCTTTACCTTGCAGGTAAGGAAAGAAAAAAACGTCCAGCGCTTTACAACCGCTTTAACTACAGATGTATCTTCCCATTGCAAGTGTTTTGGAGTAGAGGGAATGATCAAAGCTGAATTACACTTTTTTGACTTGCGCTTCTTCATTTCTCACTCAGGCCACAACTATAATCTGCTAACCCCCCCCCCCCCCCCACCCCCCACCAACCCAATGGTTCCGTGAAAACCAATGTCACAGATCCCAGGTGGTGTCCGAGCTGCGTAGAACCAACTGCGCATGCATAATGAGCATCATCGTGTGGCCAGCTGCTAGGCTCCTGGAAAAGACAGCCATCCTCTTGATGACTTTACAAAGAAGATGATGGTTAGCTCCGAGGCTTTCAGCGGATCACAGCATGTCAATGCTGGATTCCCTGGTTGAGTGAGTATGCTAATCACAGCTTAACCGCTTCCCGACCGCCTCACGCCGATGTACGTCGGCAGAATGGCACGGCTAGGCAGAACCACGTACAGGTACGTGGCCCTTTAAAAGCCTAGCCATGGGTCACGCACGCGCACCAGCGGCGCGCTCGCGACCCGGTCGGGAGCTCCGTGACCACGGCCGCGGGACCAGCGGACCCGATCGCCGCTGGTGTCCCACGATCAGGTCACAGAGCTGAAGAACGGGTAGAGGTCTGTTTAAACAAACAGATGACACCAAGCAATGCAGTGGAATAACGTCCTTACAGGAGGTCTCCAATTTACAAACCGACCTCAATGCTCTGTCTAATTGGGCGACTATGTGGCAGATGAGGTTTAATGTTGATAAATGTAAAGTTATGCACTTGGGGGCTAAGAATATGCATGCATCATACATGCTAGGGGGAGTACAACTGGGGAATCCGTAGTGGAGAAGGATCTGGGGGTTTTGGTAGATCATAAGCTCAATAATAGCATGCAATGCCATGCTGCGGTTTCCAAAGCGAGCAAAGTCCTTTCTTGTATTAAGAGAGGTATGGACTCCAGAGAGAGAGATATCATTTTGCCCCTGTTCAAATCATTAGTAAGACCTCATCTGGAATATGCAGTTCAGTTTTGGGCACCAGTTCTCAAAAAGGATATTGGGGAACTGGAGAAAGTGCAGAGAAGGGCAACCAAACTGATAAGAGGCATGGAGGAGCTCAGCTATGAGGAAAGATTAGAGGAACTGAATTTATTCACCCTTGATAAGAGGAGATTAAGGGGGGATATGATCAACATGTATAAATATATAAGGGGTCCATATAGTGAACTTGGTGTTGAGTTATTCACTTTACGGTCAACACAGAGGACAAGGGGGCACTCTTTACGTCTAGAGGAAAAGAGATTTCATCTCCAAATACGGAAAGGTTTCTTCACAGTAAGAGCTGTGAAAATGTGGAATAGACTCCCTGCAGAGGTGGTTCTGGCCAGCTCAGTAGATTGCTTTAAGAAAGGCCTGGATACTTTCCTGAATGTACATAATATAACTGGTACTAACATTTATAGGTAAAGTTGATCCAGGGAAAATCCGATTGCCTCTCGGGGATCAGGAAGGAATTTTTTCCCCTGCTTTAGCAAATTGGAGCATGCTCTGCTTTTTTTTCTTTTTTGCCTTCCTCTGGATCAACTGTGGGTATAGAATGGGGTATATGGGATTGTATGATATATATATATATAATATATATATATATATATATATATATATATATAATTTTTTTTTTTTTGTGGTTGAACTGGATGGACTTGTGTCTTTTTTCAACCTAACTAACTATGTAACTATGTAACTATGTACTCTGCCTGTCCTTGATTGGCTGTTCCCTGTCATCGGAAAGCCGATCAATGACGTCAGACGTCAGCCCCGCCCCCTAATGTAAAAAAAAAAAACACACGTCACACACCATAACCCCTCCCCCCCCCCCTAGTGGTTAACTGTTTCACTGCCAGTGTCATTTATACAGAATCAATGCATTTAAATAGCATTGATTGCTGTATAAATGACAATGGTCCCAAAAATGTGTCAAAAATGTCCCATGTGTCCGCCATAATGTCGCAGTCACAATAAAAATCGCTGATCGCCGCCATTACTAGTAAAAAAAAATATATTAATAAAAATGCTATAAAACTATCCCCTATTTTGTAAACGCTATAACTTTTTGCGCAAACCAATCAATAATCGCTAATTGCGATTTTTTTTTACCAAAAATATGTAGAATACGTATCGGCCTAAACTGAGGAAAAACAAATGTTTTTCTATATATTTTTGGGGGATATTTATTATAGCAAAAAGTAAAAAATATTGAATGTTTTTCAAAATTGATGCTCTATTTTTGTTTATAGCGCAAAAAATAAAAACCGCAGGGGGTGATCAAATACCACCAAAAGAAAGCTCTATTTGTGGGAGAAAAAGGACGCCAATTTTGTTTGGGAGCCACGTCGCACGACCGCGCAATTGTCAGTTAAAAGGGGCCTGGTCCTTTGGCTGCCAATTGGTCCAGGGCTGAAGTGGTTAATAAATATACCCCTTTGGTCTAGATGCAACTTGCTCCAGTGTCAGTTGCACACCGTTGCTCTAGATAAGCTTCTTGTATTACAACAGTAGATTGTGAATGAGCAATGTGTGTTGGCATGGCCACTTGTAGTCAACATCAACTCTTTCCCCTCTCCTCACATATAATGCAGTTCCCATGTACCCATCTCCTCACATAAAATACAGCCCCCCTGCCCCCATCTCCTCACATAAAATACAGCCCCCTTCCCCCATCTCCTCACATAAAATACAGCCCCCCTGTCCCCATCTACTCACATAAAATACAGCCCCCCTGCCCCCATCTCCTCACATAAAATACAGTCCCCCTGCCCCCATCTCCTCACATAAAATACAGTCCCCCTTCCCCCATCTCCTCACATAAAATACAGCCCCCCTGCCCCCATCTCCTCACATAAAATACAGCTCCCCTGCCCCCATCTCCTCACATATAATACAGTCCCCCCTCCCCACACATGTAGCGCACACCTTAAGGAGCCACATGTAGAAATGGATTCCGCACCCTATTATATGATTATATTCTTCACTCTTAGCACCCCCCCCCCCCCCCAATTTTTCATCCTAGAAAATACTTACCCCTTGCCTCCCCCCAAATTCCCTGTTCCAACATAAATCTCTCCCCCCCAATCTCCTTGTGGCAACCCCCCACCTCACATGATACCACAGTGCCATGGGCAAAAGCCCCTCCTGCCCACCCCTTGTCCCAGCCCTGTTCCTCCAGCAAACACTTGCTTGAAGCACTACAACTCCCAGGACCAGCTGGCACACTGTTAGGGAATCTGACAATTTGAGCTCAGTCAGATTAGTAGCAAATGCCCTTTACAGGCAGTGACCACAGACCCGTTTGATAGTGTAGCAATGTCTTAGTGCCCAGCTGTCCTCCTGTGGCTACTGATCCCAACACCACCTTTTCCGGCACTGCCAGCCTACCTGACTGCAGCTGCCCCTTTCACTAGCCCTCCTGGCTACTCTTCCACAGTCCTCCCAGACTGACTCTGCATTCATCCCAGACTGCTTCCACCCAGTCCTCTCAGGCAGGCCTCTCAGTCTTGTAACACCCACCAGCCCATCTGGCTGTCTTCCTTCCTGGAGATTTTCCCGGCAGTGTTTTCCCGCTGTCCTCTCCTTGCTCCCGTGCCACCGTTCAGGACACCTCTGTGTGTCATGAAAAGCGTCCCTTCCGCACCCAAACTCATGCCAGGGGTCTGTCCCCCCCCCCCTGACTAGGGGGTGCCCTCAAGAGCCACCAACAGCCTAATACCCCATCTCCATCTTTCACCCAAACTCCACAGCCCCAGCTGGGCTGACCGAGAGAATTTGAGAGGACCTTCCCGCTGCCAATCATTCTGTTGGGGATTGGTCATGAATACTTCAGGCAGCTCCTCCTAACCTCCCTCCCATTCTTCTGGTATCTTCTCCAAGTTTCTAGAAGTAGCAGAAGGTATAAGAGATGCTGCCTGTGAGTCATACCAGCCTCCCTGAGTCACTCCCCTGACACAGATAAAAACGCAGGCTTGGTTGCAAGCCAAGTCTAAGCATTTTGCCTACTCTAACAAAAACCTACCAATTCCTATTCTAGCTCACTAGAGTGTGCTACACACATAATATAGCCCCCTGCCCCCCCCTCCTCACACATACTTTAGCCCCGTTCCCTCTCCTCACACCTAATACAGCCCCCCTGACCTTTACCCTCACACCTAGTACAGCCCCCTACCCCCTCCTCACACATTATACAGACCCCTGCACCCCTACTCACAAATAGGACAGCCCCATGACCTCTCCCCTCACGCCTAATCCATCCCCCTGCCTCCCTCCTCATACATAGGGCAGCCCCCTGACCTCTCCTTTAACATCTAATACAGCCCCCTGCCCCCCTCCTCACACCTAATACATCCCCCTGCCCCCCTTTTCACACATAGGACAGCCCCCCTGACCTCTTGCTTCACATCTAATACATACCCCTGCACCCCTCCTCACACCTAATACAGCCCTCTGTCCTCTCCTCACACCTAAGACAGGCCCCTGACCTCTCCCCTCTCACATTATACAGCCCCCGTCCCTTATCCTCACATATAATAAAACCCCAACCCCTTCACAGATGAGGGTCATATTTGAATTTTGAACAGGAAGTGTACTTGTATAGGTCTCCAGAAGGGAATGCGTATCTAGTGGCCAGACTAACATGGCAGACTGAAGATGGGGGGGGCACCGCTCGGCTAGTCCCGGACATTCTTGCTCTATGACACTGCAAGCTCCTGGGTGAGAAACTATGGTCAGGGCCAGGCAGTGTGAGTCTGATAGACTGCACCCCAGCCAATCAGACTCATTCTGCTTCTAAGGTGAACATGGCCCCCTGTCCCTGTGGCCCCAAACCCAGGACACAAGTAGGGACACAGGCATCATGAGACTATTGATTAAATAGTGGGAATGTCCTGGCAAACCTAGAACTGTTGGGAAGTATGTAAAACCCCTATCAGGCTCCCCCTGTTATATGTGACTGGTGGATAATATTCAAAAAGCACCAGGAAAGATGCAGAAAACATACAGTAGATTCACAAAATGAATGAAGCAGAAGCAGGGAGATCCTTGCACTGTAGGTCCTTAGGTACAGCTTTCTCTCTGGCAAGGAGAACAGTGAGCAGCACTGTAGTGGCATCTCACTTCATTTCTTAAAAGACCAGTAATTAGAGGTATAGTGCCTATACATGATTTCACACTGCAAATTTACACCTATGAGGCTACATGACTTAGGTACAGGGGGTGTCCTGTTATTTTTTTTTAACAAGAAGGTGTCCTGCTATTTTTATGGAGCAAATTGTGGAAGATAAATCTTTCAGAATACTGCTTAGGCTGGCCATACATGACAATTTTTTTTAGATTCAACCAGCTGTCTGAACGAAAGACATTGACTCGATTCCCCCATCCACACACTCAATGTGGATGGGGGAATCCCTTCCACTGAGTTATTGTGTTCTGACAGCGGGGAGACTTCCCTGCCATCAGAATACACTGATCAGCACTACATTTTTCAACAGGCTGGTTGTAAGGAAATTGATCAATAGATGTCCCTGCTGAACCAGCTGAATTTTGATCCATGTTTACCAAACAAATCAGGTCTACTATAAAAGAGATCTATGGTTACAGAATACACTTTTATTTTATACCATTGGCATTGTAATAACAATGCAAACAATAGTTATATTTGACAATCCAATTCAAGCTAATTTGAATCTCCTTTCATAAGTTCTGCCTGTCTGCTGGCCATCTCTTTCCACAGCTTCCTGGATTCCCTGCATGCTTTGCAGCTTCTACTTTGCTGTTAAAGAGGATCTTCCCCCCAGAAGAAAACTGAAAGTCGGCAGCTACAAGTACTGTAGCTGCTGACTTTTAATAAAAGGACACTTACCTAGGGTTGCCACCTTTTCTTCAAGCCAATCCTGAACACTTTAGCGGCGCACGGCATGGCACCCCAACCGCTGCACGATTTTGCCGCGATTGTCACCCGACAAATCATGGAAAAATCACGCAAACAGAATCGTGGGATGCCTGTCACCCAAAATAAGTTTTGCTTTGCGATTGGGGTGCCATTATCCCCATCCCCTCCTATTACAAATATTCTTCCCCTACCAGCACAAATCCTCCTCCCCCCAATACCCCCATGGCAGCCGACAGGGGGTACCACGTGGCCTCCTGTAGGGGTCCCAGCACACAGGGGGACCCTGACAACAAGGGGATCGGAAGGGGAGGGGGGGCAATTATAGAGGTGTCAAAACAGAGAGAGAGGCACCAGGTAGCCGCTGGTGCAGTAGTTTTTAATAAATGAAATGTTTAAAAACAGTCCACTCACTCTCCATGTCAGAGCGGTAGGCATGTCAGTCTGTGAAGTCCGCTGCCCCATTCTCCCCTCTGATCCACGCTGCTGTTATCACTGAATTGCTGGAGGAAACAGAGAGCCATGGAAAAGTAATGTGAACTATCATCCTCTGATGATGGAGGCGTGGTTAAGCCTCTGGAACACTCTGATTGGTCACAGCGACCCAGGCTATCTGACAGCTCACTGCAGTTTCCCAGCGGCTCTGTATCCTTGGCTTCCTCCAGTAATTCAGTGAAACAGCAGCGTGGATCGAGAGAATGGGACAGCCGACTTCACAGACTGACAGGCCTACAGCTCTGACATGGAGAGTGAGTGGATTGTTTTTAAACATTTAATTTATTAAAAAACAACCACACCAGCAGCTACCTGTTGCCTCTCTCTCTTCCTTATGTTTTGACTCCTTTGTAATTCCCCCACCGCCTGCCCGCTGCTCAGATCCCCCTGCTGTCAGGGTCCCCCTGTGTGCTGGGGCCCCTACAGGAGGCCCCATAGTAACCCCTGTCAGCGGCACTGGTGTCTGGGTGTCAGGCAGCACTTAGCTGTTCAGGGATTCTCACCTGGGCTAATTCTTCATTAGTCCCTGAGTTCCCGGCATTGGCATCTTTAGTGTAGGAAACAGACTGTGCCAGCTTGTGTCTTCACAATCAGCTTCCTACTGTGCATGTGCAAGCTGCATTTTGTGAATTGTTCCACAGTCTTCTGGAACCTGTAATATGTCCCAAAAAGCTGTGGGCAAAGAGAGGGGGGCCTAGACAATCCAAGGAGAAGTGGGAACGGGTACCTGTCAAAACGAGGTACCCGCTTCCCAAAGAAAAAAGTCCAAAAGTGGTAGAGATGAGATGAGATCAGAAAAGCAAAACTTCCCCTTTTGGGTGAAGTTTCGCTTTAACTTTCATTTCTAAGGACTACATATCCCATGGTGCCTTGCTGCCTGCAAGCAGTGATTCCTGTATTGATTCCTCCTCCTGAAACTCCTTCTCTTAGCACCTCTGTAGTTCAGAAGGCAGGTTCTGTGAATGTGTGACACTGCTTACCCGGCATAGGTGAATACGACAGAATTCAAGGAAGTAAATATGTGGGGATCTTCACAAGTAAGTTTACAAACTTCAAGATCTCTCAGATTAATAGGAATGAGTAGGCTAGAGAAATTTGAAACACTATGTGGAAATTAATATAATATTTTTATATTTTGACCATAGATATATATATATTTTTTTTTAAATCTTTATTTATAATTGTTTTTCAAAATACATCATCATAGTAACACCATTTCATAATATCTTAATTCATTTTAGACATACTTATCTTCCCCCTTCCCTCCCCCCTCCCCCTTCCCGACCTTGCTTAATTCTCTAAGAGGGTCCACGTCTTAATCCCTTCTTGCACGTAGTAACTCCTAACTAAGGATGAGCCCGGTGTTCGATTCGAACCCATGTTCGAATCGAGCACCGGGTGTTCGCTCGCTCGGCGAGCCCAGAACTATTGGGGCCGCTCGCATCAAATTCGTGTGATGCGAGTGGCCCCGCAATGCATTGCGGCCCGCGCAGTGCAATGCTGGCTGATGATTGGCCAAGCATGCACTGTGACCCCGCATGCTTGGCCAATCACAGCGCCGGCAGCGAGGAGAGCCATAATTGGCTACAGGCAGCATGCCTGTAGCCAATTATAGCTCAGGGGCTTTAATACACGCCCCACGTAATACACGCATACACGCGGCGGCGGCCTCGCATATTATGTTTCACTCACAGTGTCAGCGTGTCAGTGTGCTGCTGACTGCTGACAACAATATGTGCTTTATTTCTGGGGATATGTGTGTGCATGCTGTTAGAACAGCATTGCAGTATCACATCTGGGGGGGTGTCTATAGGTAGCCTGTGAAGGAGGGCAGGTTTCCTGTGCTTAGAACTTTCCCTGCAAAAAAGTGTCATTTTTGCAGGAAGAAAGCTATTTAAATCACTCGCGGCTAATGAATTGATGGCTCCTGTAACACAGAGAGCTGTCATTCATTAATAAAAAACAAAAAAAAAAAAAAAGCGTAGGGGCCCCCCCAAATTCAATAACCCGGCCCTTCAGGTCTGGGATGGATATTAAGGGGGATCCCAGCCAAAAAAAAAAAAAAAAATGGCGTAGGGTCCCCCTCAAAATCCATACCAGACCCTTGAGGTCTGGTATGGATTTTAAGGGGAACCCTAGCCAAAAAAAATGGCGTGGGGTCCCCCTCAAAATCCATACCAGACCCTTATCCGAGCACGCAACCTGGCAGGCCGCAGGAAAAGAGGGGGGGACGAGAGCGGCCCCCCCTCTCGCCTGAACCGTACCAGGCCACATGCCCTCAACATTGGGAGGATGCTTTGGGGGTCTAAGACCCCTAAAGCACCTTGTCCCCATGTTGATGAGGACAAGGGCCTCTTCCCCACAACCCTGGCCGGTGGTTGTGGGGGTCTGCGGGCGGGGGCTTATCGGAATCTGGAAGCCCCCTTTAACAAGGGGACCCCCAGATCCCGGCCCCCCCCCCTGTGTGAAATGGTAAGGGGGTACAAAAGTACCATTTCACCAAAAAAAAAGGGGGGCGGGGTCACCAGGTGCCCTCCGTTTTAAAAGACCTGTCAGATGGAGCGGAGCCTCACACAGCGGGAGCCTCCCATTGCGCGGAGCGGGCCAAGAAGAGACAGAGACACCGACGCCGACGGAAGAAGATGCCGGACGAGAAGGACGAGAAGACCAGCGCAAGAAGAAGCGGATCGGAGGAAGAAGAAAATGGAAGAAGAAGATGGAAGAAGATGAAGGAAGGAGAAGATGAAGAATCCGAAGGATGAAGAAAGAAGAAAGAAGATTTTAATAAAGGAATTGTCAAAGACTGTCTCCTGTCATTTTTACCATTTTTGCCACTTTTTTGGTGAAATGGTAGGGGTACTTTTGTACCCCCTTACCATTTCACACAGGGGGGGGGGGCGGGATCTGGGGGTCCCCGTGTTAAAGGGGGCTTCCAGATTCCGATAAGCCCCCCGCCCGCAGACCCCCACAACCACCGGCCAGGGTTGTGGGGAAGAGGCCCTTGTCCTCATCAACATGGGGACAAGGTGCTTTAGGGGTCTTAGACCCCCAAAGCATCCTCCCAATGTTGAGGGCATGTGGCCTGGTACGGTTCAGGCGAGAGGGGGGGCCGCTCTCGTCCCCCCCTCTTTTCCTGCGGCCTGCCAGGTTGCGTGCTCGGATAAGGGTCTGGTATGGATTTTGAGGGGGACCCCACGCCATTTTTTTTGGCTAGGGTTCCCCTTAAAATCCATACCAGACCTCAAGGGTCTGGTATGGATTTTGAGGGGGACCCTACGCCATTTTTTTTTTTTTTTTTTGGCTGGGATCCCCCTTAATATCCATCCCAGACCTGAAGGGCCTGGTTATTGAATTTGGGGGGACCCCTACGCTTTTTTTTTTTCATTTTTTTTTTTTTATCAATGACTTTTTTTTATGAATGAGTTTCAATGAATCACTGTCCTCTGTGTTACGGGAGCCGTGAATTAACATTAGCCGCGAGTGATTTTAAATAGCTTTTTTTACTTTCAAAAATGACACTTTGCGCAGAGACAGTTCTAAACACGGGAAACATGCGCCCCTTTACAGGTATACTATAGACACCCCCCAGGTACGAAATTTAAAGGAATATTACACTTTTATTGTTTCAATTTAAGCATTATTAAAATCACTGCTCCTGAAAAAACGGCCATTTTTAAAAAAAATTTTTGCATTGATACATGTCCCCTGGGCAGGACCCGGGTCCCCAAACACTTTTTATGACATTAACATGCATATTAGCCTTTAAAATGAGCACTTTTAATTTCGAACGTTCGCATCCATTATAACTAATAGGTTCTAAAGCTCGCACGGACTTTAGGTCCGTTCGCGGGTTCTGGTGCGAGCCGAACGGGGGGGTGTTCGGCTCATCCCTACTCCTAACAATATGAAATGTGAAAGGGAATCTAAGTCGTAACCTCGAAAAAATATCTCCAAGAATCTTTAAATTTATCCCAGGCCACCCACCTATGCTTCGAAACTGCCTCGACCTCTCCCGAATTTACTTCCGCGGTTTCTATTCTTTGAGTCACGTTGACGCTAAAAATCCATTCCCGAATAGTCGGGCCCGCAGCTTCCCGCCATTTCTTCGGGACTAGATTCTTTGCCTCATTTAAGAGAGTCGGGGTCAGAGAAGTCTTATAATGTGTCCATGGTGTCTCCGTCCCATGGAACAGACACACCCATGGATCCTCCACTACTACATCCCCAGTGATTGTATAAATCAAGTCCAATATTCCTTTCCAAAATTTATTTATCTCCGGGCAGTCCCATAGAATGTGTGCCAGCGTACCCCTTGATTTGCACCCTCTTACACACCCTGGGGACGCCCCAACCTGGATTTTACTCAGTTTGTCGGGGGTAATGTACCATCTTGACAGACATTTGAAATTATTTTCCACTATTTTAATGGGAAATACCGTACTGTGAATTGTTTTTAATATTTTCCCCAACCTATTTTTACCACACTGTGACCCCAATTCTTCTTCCCATTTCTTGACGTATGGAGGTACGTCCAATCCATCTTCATTTATTAAGAATTTATAAATTCGGGAGACACTATGCCTCGCGTCCCCCCGGATACACAGTTTTTCCAGCTGGGTGTACTTATCCTCCCTGCGCAGCGGGCGGGGGAGACTTTCCACGAAGTGTTTTAATTGGGCGTACCTCCATGCGTCGATTGAAATAATTTCTGTTAACATACTTAACTCTTGAAATGTGCATATTTCACCCATTTTGGTTATATCCCTGAATTGTGCGCTTTCTGACTTAATCCAATTCCCCCCGACTTCGCTTCTTCCTGGTTCAAACATTGTGTTGTTTTTTATATATATTAAGGTGGAATTAAATTTCAGTTTATTTTTTTTATACAAACTATCCCAGATACCCAATGTGACCCTAGTTATCTCATGTGCTTTTTTATCAAGTTTCCTAAACCTGGGTGGATTCCAAATGTCGTGGCCTAAATCTCTACTACTTACTGTGTGCTCTAGTTTAATCCATCTTTTATCTTTACCTCCGCCTACCCAATCAATCACCCGTGATAGTGAGATCGCTCGGAAATATTTTTCAAAGTCGGGGACTGCTAACCCCCCATGCTTCTTCTCCCGGCTAAGTATGCTGGCGGCGATACGCGGTTTCTTATTAGCCCAGATGAATCTTGAAATTATTTGATTTAAGGATTTGAAAAACGTAGTGGGGGTGGCTAAGGGAAGCATATGGAGTTTATAATTAATCTTTGGAGTGACAATCATTTTTAATGCGTTTATACGGCCGATCCAAGAGAGCGGTCGTAAAGACATTTTACGTAATTCTATTCTTGTTTCGTCTAATAGAGGAAGGAAATTTATAAAATATGTTTTTTTTGTTGTTTCTGCTAATCTGATCCCCAAATATTTGATGCTTTCTCTCCAGGGAAATTTAAATTCATTTGCTAATAAGTCTGCTTCGTCTTTTTTCAAGTTAATGTTTAATATTTCTGACTTTCCAAGATTGATTTTTAGATTTGAGATTCTGCCAAAAGTTTTTAATACTGACAATAAATTTGGGATGGTAATCCTGGGGTTGGAGATATAAAAGAGGACATCATCTGCGAAGGCAGCAAGCTTGTGTACCTCGCTTCCTACCCTGATACCCGAGATGTCATTGTTTTTGCGGACCATTGAAAGAAGAGGCTCCAGTGCCAGGACGAACAGAAGGGGTGACAACGGGCAGCCTTGACGTGTTCCATTACGCATGGTAAACGCCTCCGAGGGTACCCCATTTACCCTCACTGAAGCCTGAGGCTGGGTTTAAAGCATCTTAACCCATTGTAACATCCTGGGACCGAACCCCATAGCCTCCAGAGTCCCCATCATATGTCCCCAGTCTACCCTGTCAAAGGCCTTCTCGGCATCTATTGACAGGAGTAGACTGGGGATCTTGTCCCTCCTGGCCGCGTGGAGCAACAATAGGGTCCGGACCCCATTGTCCCGACCCTCTCTCCCCGTGACAAACCCAACCTGGTCAGGATGGACAAGTTGGGAAAGCCTTCCCTTCATTCTCATTGCTAGCACCTTGGCATAGAGCTTGGTGTCAGTATTTAGTAAGGCTATCGGACGGTAGCTGGAGCACAAGGTTCTATCTTTGCCTTCTTTGAGGATGAGTGTGATTGAGGCCCGCAAAGCTCCCCCCCCCCCCCCCCATTGTACAGTCCGTGCCCAGATGGTTCCAATACCGACACAACCTCGGCACAGATATGTCGTTATATTTCTTAACCTCCTTGGCGGTAACCCCGAGCCTGGCTCGGGTCCAGCTTTTTGTGCTGGGAGCGGTAACCCCGAGCCAGGCTCGGGCTTGCGTGCAGGATGCAGGGGGAAGTTACTTACCTTTTCCCCTGGATCCTGCGATGTCTCCCCGCTGTGTGAGCGAGCCGTCCGCTCGCTCGATTCACACAGTGCCGGGTGCCGCTGATCTCCGTTCCCTGCGACGTTACGACGTACGGGAGCGGAGATCGGCGCCAAATTTAAAAAAGTTTAAAAACACACAACACATACAGTACTGTAATCTTACAGATTACAGTACTGTATACAAAAAATACACACCCCCTTTGTCCCTAGTGGTCTGCCCAGTGCCCTGCATGTCATTTTATATAATAAAAAGATTTTTTTTCTGCCTGGAAACTGGAGATTGTCCATAGCAACCAAAAAGTGTCCCTTTATGTCAAAAGTGGTTTTAGACCAGCTAGAAAACACAGATAAAAAATTAAAATCACAATTTATCATCAAACAATAAATTTAATGACAGCGACTATTCTGCAACTGAGCAAATTTCAGTGTTTTTGATTTGATTACATTATTGAATCATTTTTATATATATTTTTATTATATTATAATTTATTATTTTGTGTTTCAAACTTTATCATACCCGGGATGTCTACTAGACTCTGGTTCGGACAGATTTAAGTGAGTTATTCATAAGAATTGCATGCCTACAATATAAAAACGCCAAATTTCCATGCAAAATAATTGTACCGCTTTCAGCACTAAATTCCAGCCAGAATCATACCGCCAGGGAGGTTAAGGTACGTCAGCGTGAAACCATCCGGGCCCGGGCTCTTTCCGCTTTGTGAGCTCTGCAAGGCCGTAAAGATCTCCGCCTCTGTTATGGGGCTATCCATGCTTAATCTGTCCACCTCTGGAAGAGACGGTAACACGCTATCCGTGAGGAAGATTTTGCCTTCTGTTCCCAATTCAAAGTTTTGCTTCCCCTCCTGTCTGACATCATACAATCTTTCGTAGTATGTCTTAAATACCTCTGCTATTTCTTTAGTCGAACTAACCATTTCACCAGACTCGTTTTGTATTTTCTCGATGTAATTAACCTCTCTTTTCTTTTTCAGTACCCGGGCTCTTTCCGCTTTGTGAGCTCTGCAAGGCCGTAAAGATCTCCGCCTCTGTTATGGGGCTATCCATGCTTAATCTGTCCACCTCTGGAAGAGACGGTAACACGCTATCCGTGAGGAAGATTTTGCCTTCTGTTCCCAATTCAAAGTTTTGCTTCCCCTCCTGTCTGACATCATACAATCTTTCGTAGTATGTCTTAAATACCTCTGCTATTTCTTTAGTCGAACTAACCATTTCACCAGACTCGTTTTGTATTTTCTCGATGTAATTAACCTCTCTTTTCTTTTTCAGTACCCGGGCTAAATTTTTTCCTGTCCTATTCCCCCACTGATATTTCTCTTTTGTTATTTTGTAAAAATACTTCCTAGAATCTATTTCCAAGACCGTTTTTAACTCTTCCCTTTTACTTATTAGCTTATGGTATAGATCCTGATTAGAGATCGCATTATTTTTGTGGTCCCTTTCGAGCCTCTGAATCTCCTCTGTTAGTCCTAAAAACTTTAAATTTTTTTCCTTTTTTTTTCCCAGCTCCAATGGAGATTAGGACCCCCCTTATGTACGACTTATGCGCCTCCCATAACGTTGCGGGTGAGACATCCCCCGTGTCGTTCTGGGAGAAAAATAATTCAATTTCCCTTTTAACTAAGTCTGCTGAATCCGAATCCAATATCAAATTCTCGTTGAGACGCCACGAAAATGGCTGCCTTTGATTTTCGGGGGTCCCAACCCTCATCGAAACTGGGGAATGATCTGACAGATTTATTATCTCTATTTGGGTAGAAACAACCCGATCCAGTAATCTATGGTCTATTAGGAGGTAATCCAGGCAGGAGTGAGTCCCGTGGACTGGCGAAAAGAAGGTATAATCTCTATCTTTAGGGTGCGCGACGCGCCAGCCATCAACCAGCTGGTTTTGGGATATTTTACTCTTCAATTTTTTCAGTTGTATTGGGCTCGGCCTGTACACCAGTGACGTACTGTCATAACTGGGGTCTAAACAGATGTTAAGGTCTCCCGCTAGGACCACCTCGCCCATTTTAAACCCCTGCACTCGTCCCAAGACCTGAGACAGAAATCATATTGGGTTTTTATTTGGACCATAAACATTAATAAGTGTAAACATATTTTCCCCAACCCTCCCCCTCAAAAAGAGATACCGACCTTCTGAATCCTCCAGTCTGTCTAGCAGTGTAAATTTAATATTTTTGGAGAATCCAATGGCAACTCCCTTTGATCCTGGGGTCGGGGAGTCGCTGTAAAACCAGTTTGGGAAATCTCGGGAGAATAGTTTAGTATTCCCTCCTCGATAAAAGTGCGTTTCTTGAAGAAATGCTATATCAGTCTGGTACCTCTGGAGTTCCCTCAAAATTTTATATCTTTTTACCGGAGAGTTTAATCCCTTCACATTATATGTTAGGAGTTTTATATCACCGCTTACTATTTTTCTTATAGGGATAAGTCAATGGACCCTTTGTGTCTCTCTTCAATATTCTCTCTGCAAGGTTCCCCCCCCCCTCCCTTCCCCACCCCCCCTCCCCCCCTCCCCTATCCGGTCGTGTTCCGACCCCATGAAAACCAAGGGACATCCTATCCGAGCCATCCCTGAGTATGACCCAGGGCATCCTTCTAGGGCCCTTGGTTCACCTTACCCCAGGGTGTCACTCGGACAGCACGGCCCTCCCCGGAGGGACATCCCCCGCCCCCCCGCTAGACTTCAATTTCTAGCCGCCAATTCCCTCCCCCCCCCGTCCGGGGGTCTTTAGTAAATTGACAGTTCAAGGCCTCATTTCACTTTCCCCTCGAACCTCTCCCCCATCAATGGGGAATGATGGGGGGAGGTATACCCAGGGCAAGACAGAAATCCTGCAGTTCATCGAGGAATTTCATCCGCACAGTCTTCCCTGATTTTATAACTATTAGTGAGGCTGGGAAGCCCCAACTGTATTTTATGTTTGCGGATCTCAGCGCCTCCAATAGGGGTTTCATCTGACGCCTCCGAGCTAGCGTTTTGGCCGATAAATCCATAAAGACCTGGAGGTCAACAGCGTCATATTTCAAAGGGGGGTTATTTCTCAATTTTGCCCAAATGTTGGATTTGTCTTCATAGGAATGAAACTTGACGATAACGTCCCTAGGAGTCTCCTCACTGAGGCCTGGCGGCTTCCTGATGCGATGCACCCTATCGATTTTGAAAACCGCGCCCTCGGGCCTCCCCAACAGGGGGTTAAAAATAAGGTGTATTTTTACAGCTAAGTCCTCGCCCTGTTGTTTCGGGAGTGATCTAATCCGCAGATTCTGCCTCCTATTTTGATTTTCTTGATTCTCAATAAGATATTCAATGTCTCTATGTTTTATTTCCATTTTATTCATTTGAACTTTGAGGTCCAGTATTTCTTGTGCTTGAATGACCACCAGGTCCTCCACCTTCTCCACTCTGTTTACTATAAGGCCTAGGTCAGACCTAACATTAGAAATTTCTGATTTAATAACTCCCTCTAGCTTAGAGAACATTTCCGCCATTTCAGACTTGGTTGGGATGTTAGTTAGATTTCTTTGCTCTAGAGAGTAGCTAAGGTCCCGGGCTCCTTCTGTATCAACTTCCAACCTAGAAAGATCGATTTGTTCGGCTTTCTGGCGTTCTAACTCCTTTTTTTTTTCCTTTGTGTTCTGCTGCTTTTTCTCCATTTCTGGGCTTTTTAAACTTGCCCCCTTCATAGGCATACTCTATAGTATATAGTATATAGTATATAGAAGGGGGCATGTTTCCCGTGCTTAGAACTGTCTCTGTACAATGTGTCATTTTTGCAGGAAAAAAAAAACTATTTAAAATCACTCGCGGGTAATTGCCGATTCCCGTAATACAGAGAACAATTCGAATACAACAACTACCAAATATCTAATTTCAACAAATATGAAAGAAATTATAATAGCGGATATAACGAATGCTTCGAATGATTCGAGATTCAGTATATCTAATATAGAGAACTGTTCCTGCAGTGTCATTTTTGCAGGGAAAAAAAACTATTTAAAATCACTCGCGGCTATTGCCGGCAAATGAATTGTTGGATCCGTAATACAGAGAACAGTCATTCATTGAAGTCATTGATAAAAAAATCCGTAGGGGTCCCCCCAAATTCAATAACCAGGCCCTTCAGGTCTGGGATGGATATTAAGGGGGACCCCAGCCAAAAAAAAAAAATGGCATAGGGTCCCCCTCAAAATCCAAATCAGACCCTTGAGGTCTGGGATGGATTTTAAGGGGAACCCTAGCCAAAAAAAATGGCGTGGGGTCCCCCATAAAATCCATACCAGACCCTGTCTGAGACCCCCAAAGCACCTTGTCCCCATGTTGATGAGGACAAGGGCCTCGTCCCCACAACCCTGGCCGGTGGTTGTGGGGGTCTGCGGGCGGGGGGCTTATCGGAATCTGGAAGCCCCCTTTAACAAGGGGACCCCCAGATCCCGCCCCCCCCCCCTGTGTGAAATGGTAAGGGGGTACAAAAGTACCCCTACCATTTCACCAAAAAAGGTGACAAAAATGTTAAAAATGACAGGAGACGGTCTTTGACAATTCCTTTATTAAAATCTTCTTTCTTCATCCTTCGGTTTCTTCATCTTCTCCTTCCGTCATCTTCTTCCATCTTCTTCTTCCTTCGATTCGCTTCTTCTTGCTCCGGTCTTCTCGTCCTTCTCGTCCGGCATCGGCGTCTGTTCTCGCAGGCCGCTCCTCGCAATGGGAGGCTCCCGCTCTGTGAGGCTTCGCTGCGTCTGACAGGTCTTTTATAACGGAGGGCACCTGGTAACCCCGCCCCCTCTGACGCACGGGGACGTCATGGGGACTTCCCTATGGCTTTCCCCATTACGTCAGAGGGGGCGGGGTTACCAGGTGCCTTCGTTATAAAAGACCTGTCAGCCGGAGCGAAGCTTCACAGAGCGGGAGCCTCCCATTGCGAGGAGCGGCCTGCGAGAAGAGACGCCGATGCCGGACGAGAAGGACGAGAAGACCGGAGCAAGAAGAAGCGAATCGAAGGAAGAAGAAGATGGAAGAAGATGACGGAAGGAGAAGATGAAGAAACCGAAGGATGAAGAAAGAAGAAAGAAGATTTTAATAAAGGAATTGTTAAATACCGTCTCCTGTCATTTTTAACATTTTTGTCACCTTTTTTGGTGAAATGGTAGGGGTACTTTTGTACCCCCTTACCATTTCACACAGGGGGGGGGCCGGGATCTGGGGGTCCCCTTGTTAAAGGGGGCTTCCAGATTACGATAAGCCCCCCGCCCGCAGACCCCCACAACCACCGGCCAGGGTTGTGGGGATGAGGCCCTTGTCCTCATCAACATGGGGACAAGGTGCTTTGGGGGGGGGCGCTCTCGTCCCCCCCTCTTTTCCTGCGGCCTGCCAGGTTGCGTGCTCGGATAAAGGGTCTGGTATGGATTTTGAGGGGGACCCTACGCCATTTTTTTTTTGGCCGGGTTCCCCTTAAAATCCATCCCAGACCTGAAGGGTCTGGTATGGATATTTGGGGGTGACCCTACGCCATTTTTTTTTTTTTTGGCTGGGGTCCCCCTTAATATCCATACCAGACCTGAAGGGCCTGGTTATTGAATTTGGGGGGGACCCCTACGCTTTTTTTTTTTTTATATCAATGAATGACTGTTTTTTAAATAGCTTTTTTTTCTGCAAAAATGACACTTTGTCATTCGAATCATTCGAATTCATTCGAATTCATTCGAATTCATTCGTTATATCTGCTATAATAATTTCGTTTGAATTAGTTAAAATTTGATATTGGTAGTTGGATTTGAATAATTTGGAGCTGAAATTCGTAAACGGAATTTTTCCTGCAAAAATGACACTTTGTCATTCGAATTCATTCGAATCCATTCGAATTCATTCGAATTCATTCGAATCATTCGGCGACGAAATTCGTAAACGGAATTTCGTATTCCGTACGGAATTCGTAAAAAAAAATTACGAATTCGTACGAAACGAATCGCACATGTCTATCACAAACCACATTATTGTTCCATTACAGATTTCCTTTTAGGAGGAAGACTTTCAAAGTGGAAAAGCATATGAATCGAACCTAAATAAATATACAAACAACAAAGCTAATAAGCATTACCAACAAACCTCTGTTCCTCACTCTTTCTCAAATGTCTCTTTTATTCCTTCACAGATGGGATCCAAACAACGCAAAAGTGGATTAAGCACCAAGCCCCAATATTATGCCGATCCGCCACAGGGCCAAAAGGCCAAAAAAACACAGTTTGGACACTCCACATAAAATTCCTCACTCCTCCACTCTTCTACGGTACAAGGTAATGTACCAAATTTGGTGACGGGTAATTCTCTTTTACAGAATACACTTGAAGGAGGTCTTTCTGTTTTATCTAATCCTTCATCTTCTAACCAGCAAAATCTGGATTTCACTGACTCTTTTTTGGAACTAATTTTAGCAAAAACCAGACCTCTGTCCCCCAGTCTCAACACAAGCATACCGATCACACTATAAACTCACAGGAAGAATGTTCCCTATCTGATAATGGCCTTAATGTAATCAATCTTTCTTCGTATTTCATGTCTGAAGATGAAATTGCAGTCCTAAGGAAAGGACCGAGTTTCTGCCCAAGTAATGACCTTGATAAATTTGAAATATTTAAAGATCTTCAACTTTTCATTCGTAAACTGCTCTTGAAAAGTTTGTACAAAACCAGCAAGCCAATACTGATCACACTCCACAGGAAAATCAAGCTTGCGACCAACTTATTTCTTTGCTAGATGAGAATGATACAGCGGATCTGATTGATATCTATCACAAGTATTAAAAACAATCGATGAATCAGGATCCACCATTAGCAATCAAAAATCACAACTTAAAA
Source organism: Lithobates sylvaticus (assembly GCA_028564925.1). Lineage (NCBI taxonomy): Eukaryota > Metazoa > Chordata > Amphibia > Anura > Ranidae > Lithobates > Lithobates sylvaticus. The sequence continues at coordinate 73,915,868 of CM053028.1, forward strand.
AGAAGTCAGATCAATGTCCAGCCCATAGAATTAATCTTAATGCAGCAGCATTTTTAAAGCTGGTAAACAGAGACCTGGAAAAATAAAAAACACAGACTAAAACACATACTAATCTTAACGATAAGGAAGCCCAAGCATTAGAAAAACATTCTCAAAATAATCTTATCACAATAAAATCTGCTGATAAGGGAGGCAACATTGTCGTATTCGACAATGAATGAATGAATGAATGAATGAATGAATGATTTGTATAGCGCTGCAACTGCGAACTGAATCGCCTCGAGGCGCTTGACTGCTCATGTTGGGATGCCATGTATTAGAAGAGGTGGGTCTTGAGTTTTTTCCTGAAGGCCTGATGGTTTTCTTCCATGCGGATGTTGTCTGGTAGCGCATTCCATAGCCGGGGTCCCTGTACTGCGAATCTTCGTTCTCCCTTCGATTTGTAGCGAGCTTTGGGGATGAGACAATGAGAAATATATATCGCTATGTGCTATAAAAATTCTTAGAAACCAGGATTGGTATAGGTGGATCACGGCAGACATAGTGGAGAAATACAACAGAGAATATTACTTACTCATTGATACAGCATACTTGAATGGTACCATCACAAAAAGCACATAGGATTTCATTAGAACCCCCCCATCAAATCATTCTCAGCAGCTATTACCTTTTGTACCACCACCCCCTCCCTTTAGAATGTAAGCTCTATGAGCAGGGCCCTCCTGTACCTTTTATATTGTACTGTAATGGTGTTGTCCCCCTATACATTGTAAAGCGCTGCGTAAACTGTTGTAGCTATATAAATCGTGTATAATAATAATAAGAAGAAGAACCAACTTTCCCATAATATCAACCTTTTATGCACTACCCAAGATCCACAAAGATGTAAACAACCCACCAGGGAGACCCATAATTTCAGGGAGAGGCACGCTGAGTGAAAACGGTAGTAAATTAGTGGACGAATATCTTAGACCTTACGTTACTTATGTAAAAGACACCATACATTTTCTGCAAATATTAGACAGCTCATATATCCCTGAACACTCCCTTTTAGTTACAATAGATGTCGAAGACCTATATAGTTCAATCCCACATTCTAAAGGCCTTGCAGCCATAAAACACATTATGAGTTCGGGAGGAGAGAGGGACCAGGCTTACGAGTTCATTCTCTCGCTTCTCAAATTTATTTTAGGACATAATGTTTTTTCCTTCCATGGATCCCACTACCTCCAGATACAGGGGGTGGCAATGGGGACCAGCTGTGCCCCATCCTATGCCAACCTGTATCTGGGGGAGTGGACCAGTCACTGTCGATGTACACGGACCATATGTTAGTATGGTACCGGTACATCGACGATGTTTTTGTCATTTGGGATGGACCTATTGATACACTTCAGCAATGCTTGATTAGGATGAACAAAACCGAGTTTAATTTCAATTTTAGAGGGCATAGCATTTTTGGATGTGGAAGTATATCGAAGCATTGAGGGTACCCTTGGTAGTAACCTCTATAGGAAACCCACAGCAGGAAATAACTTCATGCATACATCCAGCATTCACCCCCAAACATTGGTCAACTCTATACCCTACAGCCACTTCCTGCGGACTAGGCGGAATTGCTCTGATGATGCAAGTTTTAAAATTGAGGCTCAAAAACTCAATGACAGTCTCTTACTGAGAGGCTATTCACATTCCTGATCGTCCCCGCTTTACATTTAAGAGGGCGCCGTCAATCAGAGACAAGCTCATTACTAGTGAATATAAGGGGGAAGCTAGAAAAGACCCGTGCAAATACAAAGGCACATTTATGTGCGGCGCTTGCAATTATTGCAAATACATGCTTACTCAAAAGGAACCATATCCTCCTTAATGGTCAAACATTCCGTCCTAGGCACTTTGCCAATTGTAGAACCATTGGAGTCGTTTACATGCTATGTTGCGATTGCGTCTCTTTTTATATTGGCAAGACAAAACTTGAATTCTGGAGATGAGCATATAGACACATAAGAAGTATGCAAATTAATAACCCTGATTTACCTTTGGGCAGACAAAGTAAAACTGTACATAGATATACTAGATCGTATCCACCCCAGCTCTAGAAGAGGAGATTGGAACAAGATTCTCCTCCAAATGGAGCTGCGCTGGATACACAATCTCAAAGCTACATTTTTGCCAGGCCTCAATGAGGCCACATGCTTCGAACCCTTTCTTGAGGGTTTTTCCTCAGGGGGAATGGGGAAATAGGATATAGTGTATCTATTCGCATCCCCAGGTCCGTTATATGCATCCCCATTTAAGTAATTTGAGTTAATTTTATATGTGATTAATTAACAATCTTTGAGCACCAATATTATATTGGAATTGTATGTATATTCATAATGTCAATCCTGTTGATTACTTCAAAAACATTATTTTATATATATATATATATATATATATATATATATATATAATCTTTGTAAATTAATTCTGTTCTGTTATTTTTGGTTCTTTCTGGTCAGTGTTTTCCTGTGTCTTCTCTACCTTTTGCAATTAATCTTATTTTCAGTTCTGCTAACTACCACTGGAGGGCTGGGACTGTTTTGTTTCATGTGGTTGGATCTATTCACGGTAACTGACTATAACTAATGCATTAAATTTATTGATTTATGCCAGCTGACCCTCTGGGGATTGACTGTAGGGCCCCCGGCACACATAGCCGCACGGATTTTCAAACCGTGGCAGCTTTTTATGGGGACCATAGACGTTTCAGCATCTTATTTTATCACTTTTTTCCCACAAATAGAGCTTGATTTTGGTGGTATTTGATCACCTCTGTTTTTTTTTATAAATAAATAAATAAAAATTTGTTTTATATTTTGTTAATAAATTTTGCAAACAGGTAATTTTTCTCCTTCATTGATGTACGCTGATGAGGCTGCACTGATGGGCACTGATAGGCTGCACTGAGGGGCACCGATGGGCTGCATTGATGGGCACTGATAAGGCAGCACTGATGGGCACTAATAGGCAGCACTGGTGGGCACTGATGAGGTGGCACTGGTGGGCACTGAGAGGTGGCACTGATTGCTGGCACTGATTGCTGGCACTGTTATGCACTGGTGGGCACTGATTCGTGGCACTGTGGGCACAGGCAGGTGGCACTGGCAGGCGGTACTGGTTGGCACAGATGATGCGGCTTCGCCTCTTCCTCTACGGGACTGAAGTTCCTTGCACAGAAGCCGGTGATCGGCTTTTTTTTTCTCCTCACACAGGGGGTGCGTGGAGAGCATGCAAAGGGGAGGATGTCTACTGAAGGCCTCCCGGCAAAGTAGGTCCACGATGTAGCCATCATTTGGCTATATGGCGGATCTGAAGGGGTTAATAAATTATATACTTTTTTCAACAATTTACTACGTCAGTGCCTTTAAAGTCTGTTTAGGGGTTTTTCTTTCTGTGTTTAACTAGTTTGGATGTTGGCATCCAATATAAGAATATAAGAATATGATCACCGATACAATTTTTTTAGGAGGAAGAAAAGAACACGGAGCTGATATTAGACCATCTAGGGAACCGCTGATTTCAGGCTATAATAAAAGGACATTGCTAATTTGGTAGTTTAATATGTGTACAGCTTTGAAACTAAGTACATGACAAGCTCAGCATGTATTTAAAGAGTAATAAACTCCCAGAGGAGTATGCCCAACACTAAGCATAGCTGTAATTGGGCTTATAATTATTATCTTGCAGAGATGTATCAGCTAAGTTCACACGCTGCTGTACCAGCGGCACAGATCAAAAGCCGTGTCTGTTGAATATCGGTTGATTAGTGCAGAGGTGGGTGTAGGGAATGTTCACCTGTGTTACTCTGCTGGAGAGATGTGTATGGTCAGCGATGATGGCCTGTGTGGGATTTAGGCATGTGGGATGAAAAGATTCTACTGGCAGCTTTGCTCTGCAAGAAAGTGGAGATTTTTCAGGAAAATTAATGTTATATTCCATTGAAGTACATCTAAGGCCCCTTTCACACGGACGGACCGTCTATCCGTTTTTCTTCCATCCGTCGACGGACGACAATGCATTCCTATGGGCAGACGGATGAACATCTGTCACCATCAGTTAACCCCCGCTTCCGTTTTTATCAGTTTTTTTAAACGTACAAGGCTACGTCCAGAACCGTCAAAACGGATATTAACTGACGTTGACGGACATTGTCCGTCAACGTCCGATCCGTTAAGATCCGTTTTGTGTTTATCTGTGAACTCAACCTCTTAAAGGCACAGGCACACATATAAATGGAACAAAACGTATACAAAAACGGATGAAAAAACGGACGTAAGCGTGTGCATTTACGGATGTAAGCGGACAAAAAATGGATGAAAACGGACATTAACGGAACGGATGACGGATGAAAACGGATGAGACAACGGATAAGAACTGATACGTTTTTGACGTGCCTAAACTGACTGCGTCCGTGTGAAAGGGGCCTAAATCTAAGAACAAAATTACATTCTGTTGCAGGTTGCCAGTCCTTAAAGGGGTTAAGAGACTCTCAAAACTATAGAGTTAGGACCGCAGTAAACTAGGGTGCCTTGACATGGCCACTGTGGCTTTTTTTAAATGATTAATATTATTATACAGAATTTGGATAGCGCCAATAGTTTGCGCAGCGCTTAACAACATGAAGGCAGACATTACAGTTACATTACAATTTGGTAAAAGAGGAATCAGGGGGCCCTGCTCATTGGAGCTTACAATCTAAAAGTGAGGGCCAATTGATACAAAAGGTAATAGTTGATGGATGAAGTAAAACAGTGTATAAGACCCCTTTCCCACTGGGTCGATTTTCAGGTGTTTTTTAGCGCCTCTCAAGCCACCCCAGTGTGAAAGCCCGAGTGCTTTCACACTGGGGCGGTGCGCTTGCAGGACAGGAAAAAAGTCCTGGAAGCAGCATCTTTGGGGCAGTGCAGGATTGATGTATACACATACACAATGAAATGAATAGGCGCTGCTTTCAAAGCGCCGTAAAAGCCTTCTGGGGGGTTAAAAGTACCCTCTAGCGGCACAAAAGCGCAGCATAGAATGCATTAAGATATGAAACCTTAAGCCTTTAGAAATACTTTAATATCCTGATACAGTGTCAGGGCTGGGCTCTCAGCCCTTCCTTCTCTGTGCTCAGGTTGCTCAGCTGTCGGTTAATTGACAGTACTCATTGTTCCACAGTGGCTCACCTGTTGATCATCTCCTGCTCATCAGTCAAGCCCACAGCCAGCCCCTATTTAAACTGCCTGGTTCATTTCTTCAATGCCTTCGCCCTGGTCAACATATCTAGAGAATCTCTGCTGTGTTCCTGTTGAAGACTTGCCTGGCTGATGTCCCTTCTGATTCCTGATCCTGTCTGCTGCCTCTGACTTCGCTGATCTCTGGCTTCCTGATTTTCTGGCTTGTTCTGACTACCCGATTCGGCTACCTGGCTATTTTTTGACTACATTTACCAGTTGTACCATTTTTACCGTTTTATTAAAAGGTGTGATTTTTTACTGCATTTTCTGTCTCCTTCTGTTTTGTGGTTCCTGACATACAGAAGGAATAATAAGTGTTGTCATTCTAGGACAGGAAGCATATTACTACAAGAATCATCATATGAAAAAAAAAAGGGAAAAAGCCTGCCAAAAAGAAAGCTAATACAATACAATACAGCCACCATATCCAAAGACTGGTGAGTCGCAGTATCTTCCATTTTTTGGTTTTGGGGCTAGATACAATTGAATTGTGAATGAGATGTGGAAAGTGCAGCCATAGTTCGTATGATGAAATTTGTTTATTGGCCCTGTTACACTTTTAAAGGAGCTCTTTTCAAAGAAACGCAAAGGCTTCCATTGCAGAATTCTTTCTGAAGTTGTTGGTTGTCTGGCTGTAACTCTCCAGCTCCAATACTTCAACTTGTATTTACAAAACATTTGTTGGATTAATGTCACAGAATTTGTCCATGCTTCTCAAATTTTCCATGTATTTTCTCTAATACTATGACATCCTATGATCAGTAGCTCCATCAAGTTTTAATCATTATAAAAAATATATACCACATTTTGTCCACTAGATGTAGTTGACAATCCCAGTAGAGTGAGCCTCTCCTTTCCATTGGTAACTGTGTTGATGTATCTCTCCCCCCCCCCCCTCTACATTTCTCTTTCTTACTGTTCCCAACTATCCTCTCGGATAATGAGATCGCTCTCATAACTCGATTGATGTGATCAGTCCTATGGCTGCTATAGTCATTTTTGCATATATCTGTGCAATGATGCTGGCTGTTTCTTGGGTTTTGTACATATGTACCTTATTTCCTTATTTATGTTACACCATGACAACGTTTTGTTTTTTGGGGTTTTTTTTTTTTTTCTTGTATGATGTGCTATATTCTCCTTTAATAAAGCAATCCTGATTGTTAAAAAAAATAAATAAAAAAAAGATGGAGCTGACAATCATTGGACGTCATAGTATTACAGAAAATATGAAGAAAATTTGTGCAGCCTAGACGAATGCTTGTGACTTCCATCTAACAAATGTTTTGTAAATAAGCCCCCAAATATTAAAGCCAGAGAGTTGCAGCCAGACCCCTGGAGTCATGACCCAATATAAATGTCCAGGCTAGGGCTTCTGACTTTCCTATTAGTTCTAGGTCAGCCATTCAAAGTCAAAAGAATGTCATAGCAGCCAAGCAACTGTAATTTTTAGAAGGTTGGCAATGGCAGTCTCCAAGTTTCACTTTGGAAAAGGGTTTTGTACTTCTTCCTGCTTGGAAGGGCTTTCCATCCTTTGCCATTGTTTCTCTTTGCACTGAAAAAAAACATTTCTCTGTGCAGAGAGAAAAACCTTCACCGAACACAAAATCCAAAAGCAGAATATCCCCACGAAGCTTGCAAAGTCAAGTATCGCCAAATAGTCTCTGTGGGGCACAAGTGACATTTTATCAACCCGCTATCCATTTGAAGTTGCTTCCCGCTGAGGAAACTAATTGAGCCTTAAATGATCTCTCTGAAACAGAGTAATTAATAAGCAAATCACATTAGTTTTGTAGATATTAAAATTTTAGCCAAGCTCATTGAGATCGTCATTGTGGAATCGAAATGCAAATTTTATGCAGGAAGCTAGATTTGTAAGTCATGAGTGATGGGGGCAGCATAAGGATAATTGAATCATCTCTATGGATTATAAAAAACGACTTTGTCAGCTCAAAACTATTAAATTTATAAAGGGAACCTGTCATAGTAGCAATAGGGGGCTGCAATTGCTGACTTGTTTTAAAGCTGAAGATTTTCTCTTTTTTTTGGGGGGGGGGGGATACAGCTTCACACATATTAGGTATGTTTAGTGGTGTGTATTCCATTAGCTGCAGACAGCTTCTTCTGCTTAAAATTCTCTGTGCTGTTTCCTCTTACAGCAGCTGGATATTGCTCTGAGTGAATGTCCTCGAGTGCTCTGAAGTCTGAAGCTAACAGCAGCAGCTTCTAATCAGGAAGGTTGTGACACTCGCCCGCCCCCTCTTGCCTTTCCGCCATTCATTGAACTTATCTTACTACACTTTCATGATGCATTGAGTTCTGTGAATGGTCAGAGGAGATGCTGTCATTCAATTCTCCCTCTACTATTCACAGAACTCTATAGCCCCATACACACGGTCGGATTTTCCGATGGATTCTGTCCTATCAGACAATGTTGTCGGAAATTCCGACCGTGTGTAGGCACCATCGGACAGTTTCCATCGGATTGTCCGACGGACAAAGTTCTATCTCCTGCTCTATAAATATTCCGACAACAAAGTCCGATCATACCAATTCCGATCGTGTGTAGCGAATTCCGACGGACAAATTGCCACGCATGCTCAGATCACATTCAAGACCAAAGCTATTGGCTACTAGCCTCTACGTAGTTCCGTCGTACACAACAAACGTCACCACGTTCAGAATGATCGGATTTTCCGACAACTTTGTCCGACCGTGTGTATGCAACACCAGTGTCGGACTAAATCCGTCGGACCAAATCCAATGGATTTGTTGGTCGGATTTTCCGACCGTGTGTATGGGGCTTTAGTGTGACTGTGTATGGCGCTGAATCCCAAAATATTTTTTTTACTAAACTTTGGCTTTAAAAGTGCAGGCTGCAGGGCTTCACTTATCCTGGCTCCACTACTCAGCCGGGTTGGTTTACTTTACCACTTGCCTACTGAGCACTTTTTCCCCCTTCCTGCCCAGGCCCAATTTTCAGCTTTCAGCGCTGTTGCACTTTGAATGACAATTGCACGGTCATGCAACACTGTACCCAAACAAAATGTTTATCGTTTTTTTCACATATATTTCACTGATGTGCGCTGATGAGGCGCTGATGAGGCTCCACTGATAGGCACTGATAGGCTGCACTGATGAGGTGGCACTGACAGGCTGCACTGATGGGCACTGAGGCGGCACTGATGGACATTGATGGGCACTGATAGGCTGCACTGAAGAGGTGGCACTGATGAGGCTGCACTGATAGGTGGCACTGATAGACACACATAGGTGGCACTGATAGGCGACACTGACGGACACTGATAGGCAGCACTGATAGGCATCAATGATGGGCAATAATAGGTGGCACTGGTGGGCACTGGTAGGCAGCACTGATGGGCACTGATAGGTGGCACTGATGTGCATTGGTAGGCAGCACTGATGGGCACTGATTTGTAGCACTGTTGGACACTGATTTGTAACACTGATGGGCACTGATTGGCACTGATTGGCAGCACTGGTGGGCACTGTTGGGACTGCACTGATAATCAGGACATTGATAATCGGTGCCCTGGTTATCAGTGTGGATGTCCTGTTATCGGTTCTCTTCTCCTCATGCTGTCAGCATGCTGTCATGCTGTCAGCTTGAGGAAAGGCGTGCCGATAACCAGCTTCTGTTGACATCCGTAATCAGCTGTGATTGGACACAGCTGATCATGTGGTAAAGAGCCGTTTTTTTTACTCCTTACTTTAATATGTGATCAACAGTGTCTGCCGGACACTGCGATCACAGAGTGCACCGCCCGCAACGTGAGAGCAACGGGAACAATAACGGCACGCCGTCATATGACAGACAGCGTTCCAGAACTAGCTGGCCGCTCTGTAGCCGTCATTCGGCAAGTCGGCAAGTGGTTAAAGTAGAAGTCCAGTCAAAAACTGTAAGTGGCCTATAGATGTCAAGTGGTTAAGAAATAGATTTTTGCCTGCTTATGATTAGCTAATTATTGTAAACACAATTTCACCTTATTCACTAAGTGAAGTAAGTGTAAGTGAACATTCTTTACTCCTTAAAGTAGAAGTCCAGTCAAAATCTAAACTTTGACCTGCTCCCACCCTCATTCTAAAGCCCCATACACACGCTCGGACAATCCGCGGACAAGGTCGGTCGGACTTTGTCCGACGTACTTTGTCCGATGTTGTCGTTGCGTACACACGGTCGGACTACGTTGTCGGAATATCCGGTCCGGAAGAACGTCGTGACGTAAGTCGTCGTCCACGAGATTACAAAAGGGAAGTTCAGCACCACGTCAGGCACCCGTTGGGCTCCTTCTGCTGATCCCGTGTTTATCGAGAGTTAGTGGAAGTTTGGTGACTTAAGATTCGCGCTTCTCAGTTTTCTGACTCAGATCGTTACTGCTCTTCAGTTTGTGCTTGTCGTGCGTATCTGTTTATTAGTGCGTGTAGTCAGTTCGCATTTGTTGGTCATTGCGGCCTATATCTTGATATAGGACGCTTTGATTTGCACTGCTTATTGTCTGCTCGTTGCTGGTATTCACTTCGTTCTTTCAGGCCTTGCTGTTTATCGGTGCTTTCTGTTTGTCCGTTCTGACCAGCCGACCTTTTGTGACCTTCTGAGCGATGTTTCCCGTGCGTACTCGTCGCCGAGTTCGTGCTGTACGCGGAATTGGTGTCGGGCTTTTAGCTTTGACCCAAGACCCGTCCATGAACAGAGTGATGAGGAGTATGTGGACCAAGAATTGGTTGCTTCAGCGTGACCAGTTCTCGCACATGCCTTTGCTTCGTGAGATCCGGGAGAATAATCCTGATGATTTCAGGAACTTTCTCAGGATGACGGACCCCGATTTTCACCGTCTTTTGGCTTTGCTGACCCCCTTTATCAGCCGGCAGGATACCTGCATGAGACAAGCCATTACTCCGGAGCAGAGGCTTGTTGCCACGTTGAGGTACTTGGCGACAGGGAGAAGTCTTCAGGATTTGAAGTTCTCTTCAGGTATCTCTCCCCAGGCCCTGGGAATCATTATTCCAGAGACCTGTTCTGCCATCATTCAGGTCCTGCAGGAGGACTATATTAAGGTAACATTTCTACTTTACTATTCCCTTCTATGTATGCTCTGTTTGCGAATGACTTGTATTTTTGACCTCCTTCCCTAATTACCATGATTGCAATATGTTCTAATATGCTGTGCCCCTTTTCTCCTTCATGCATTTTTCCCTTCACTTACCTCACCAGCATGCTCTTCTGCCCCAATAGACACCTATGGCCTACTCACTTAAGCAATGTCTTTTGTCTGCTGCATAGTATTGTTTGCCCCAAAACACCCCCTAAAATATGCACAAATGTTTGCTGTGTGGTTTACTTCATGTAGAGCCCCCTTTTTTTGTTCTTTTGGTGGGGGGGGGGGGGCAAACTCATTAGGAACCCCCTCCCCCAACTGCTCTGTCAGATGGTACCAATCCTTTATCTGCTGGCTTTCCCAAGGTCCATACACACTATATACCTACCTCTTTATAGTGCGCATCTTTAGGGATGAATTCAGCAAAGCATGTAGTGCAAGGGACTGCCTCCATACATTCCATTTCCTATTTTTTTGTCTTCTTTCCCTCCTATTAGCTTGCTTGGTAATTTAATAATGTCACACTGTGCCTGCCTTTTTTGGGGGGGGGGGGGGGGGGGAAAATGTTATTTGATCTTTCCTGTGGCCTGCCAATAGTGTTAAGTACAGAGGGTCTGGCCAAACTAGGCCACATTATTGAGCCATTTGCCAATGAATGAAGTGCAGAGGGTTACCTGTCCACCACCCCCCCCCCCCCAAAACCATAGTTATTGCCAATGTCCCATCAGAAGTGGGGGGATTGATGGGGGGGTGAGTAATCTGTGAAGGGGAGCCTCTACTTTTCTGTGTAAATACTTTCCAGCCTCCAATTTTATACAATGCTCTTGTTCCAAGATGTTGATTGTCTAATCTGCTTGCAATGTTTAGGTGCAAAGTGACTAATTTTTTTTTCTTGTTTCACTCCACAGTTCCCTTCCACGCCACAGGAATGGCAGACTGTGGCCTCCCACTTTGCCAGCCGTTGGGACTTTCCTAACTGCGGAGGGGCAATTGATGGGAAACACGTCCGCATCGTCCCACCGCCCAACTCGGGGTCCTACTATTATAATTATAAAGGGTTTAATAGTGTAGTGATGTTGGCGGTGGTGTCGGCAACATACGAGTTTATGTATGTGGACGTGGGGATGAACGGCCGGATATCGGATGGTGGGGCCATTACGCACACGGAGTTCTACTGGCGTCTCCAAAGTGGCAGTCTGTGCTTGCCACCTCCAGAGGAGAATGCCGAAGGACTCCCCTTCGTCTTTGTCGCAGATGAAGCGTTTGCGCTGACTCCCCATGTGATGAGGCCGTTCCCGATGAGGACCCTCACCCCGGACCAGAGGGTCTTCAACTACAGGCTGTCCAGAGCCAGAAGAGTGGTGGAGAACGCTTTTGGCATCCTGGCCAGCCGCTTCCGCCTGTTCCTGACGGCATTTAACTTGGCGGAATACAAACTGAACCACATAGTTCTTGCCTGTTGCATATTGCACAACTTCCTCAAAAGACATAACAGGAACTATGTGGTGCCCGTTGGCCCAGATGTGGAGGGCCCTCCAAATGCGGACCTCACAGCCCTTCGAGTGGCACGTCCAGGCTTGCCCCCTCTCAATGCCCGCGTGGTCCGGGACCAATATATGGAATACTTTGTGGGTAGGGGGGCCATTGCTCTGCCTGACGATGTGTGAGAGGCATTTTTTAATAAATCTGATATTTTAACCAACCTCTGATTTCTTGTCATTTCAGTCTTCTTTTTAGCTTATTTTACTTTGTCATTTTTTCCCTTTGCCTTCGACAGTGGTAATGCACTTTCTGGGCAAAAGGAGGTAACAGTCTCTTCTTCCCAAAAAGATTATTCTCATGTGTGTTTGCTACCTAATCTTTGGTCTAGAGAAGGTTTCTCCTGCATAACTGACACCCAAAATACTCCTTTTCAGCACCAGGTCTGACATGTGTGTATTCTCCAAAATGCTGTGCTCCGTGTTTTCGTACAAAGCACTGTGGGTGTCATTTACATAAGTCAAATCCGCTATGCTCTACAAGTGCATTGAAAAAGTTCCCTGGGAAAGGAAATTGCAGTGCAAAGTGGATTTGCCTTTAGTAAATAACACCCATTGCCCCCCATATCCTTTACATTTTACATACATAATGCATTGTTTTATTTAAATAAGGAAGCCACACATTTGGAAAAATAAAAAAGTTTACTTGGAAAACATTCACAAGTGCGTTTACAATCTTCACGCCAAAACTGACAACATCTTGGTTATTTACAACATTATTTACAAAGATTACGCAATTTGTAAAACCAGGCATGGAGCTAAGCAGAACCTATGAAGTAGGAAAGTTCAACTTTGTAAAGTGAAGACAAGATCAGACATGACTATATGTTCAAAGTGTGTTTGATCTTGCCTTCATCACATGGGGGGGGGTCACCCCCGAAAAGTGGAAATTTGGAACATGCACACAATTTGGTTCTGAAAATGGTCATTAGATGGTAAAACACATGCCTAGAAGCTTCAAAAGTGCCATTTTCCATCATGGGGATGAATGGACGTTTTTTGGGGGTGCAACCCCTTCACCACAACCACTTTCGTAGTTCGTAAAGTGTTTGCACCCCCAAAAAAACGTTGCCATTCACCCACCATGATGGGAGCTAGCACATGTGGACACAATGTGTGCATGTTCCAAATTTCACACAGTTTTTAAGTTGCAAATGTGTTCAGAAGCTGGCACAAATGTGTGTAAATTACTTGTTGCCTTTTCATATTTTTCCTAAAACATCAATGATGTTCTTCAATTTTTGTTGAACATCATTGATGTTTTGCTTTATGTAATCTAGATCTCGATTGCAGACCATTATCTCTCCGATGAGTACGTGGGCACTCTCTGTGGTAAAGTGCGATTTTTCTTCCACAACATCCACGTCACCTAAAAACCCCAAACAAACAAAAATGGGGTGTTGGAAATGAGGCAGCCATACATGGATTAGCTTACCAGTAGCTGTGTTCTCCCACACTCACCTGTTGTGGTGACAATTTCTCCAAGTTCGATGATCTCTCCTTCCTCCTCCTCCTCCTCCTCTGCTTCTGCTCTTTCCCCTTTTTTGGTAGGTGTTGGTTTGGGGGTTTCCTCAGACGGGCCAAGTTTTCGCTCCCCTATGAGAATGTCCAAAAGGAAGATTTAGCAACACAAGCTATTGAGGGCAGAACTAGGAAATGACAAACATTGCTTGAAAGTGACGGACACTATTTTAGTTTGGCCAGTTACAAATGTCAACTACATGAATGAAGTCACTTTGTAAAGGTGCTAAACTGACTAGCTTTTTGGTAGAAGTTTGTGTGATGGAGACCCCCCTCTAGTATCCACTGGAGCACATGTGTGGAAAAGCATAATAAAAAGGGGGTTTGGGTGTCCCAGCACTAGTGCTCTAGAGTCCAGATGGGTAAACAGCTACTGAGTGACCTCTCCTTTACATTGAATAAATTGGCTTTACATTCTTGATGACATTTCTAGTGAGAACAAACTTCCTTTCCCCAAAAAAACACCAAACATCGTATTATAAGTGGCCGAACGATCGAGGTTGCGTACGATCGAATGCACACACACACGACCATGACAGTGGCAGAAAGATCGAGGCTGAGTACGATCGAATGCACAGACGAACCTGAAAGTGGCCATTTTGGAATGTACAACTTGGTAAAAATCAAAACACAATGGAGCAGTATGCAAGCAAGAAATCAAACACAAAACACAACTACTTACTTTTTTGAAGAATTCTCTTGATCTTTCTGTACTGATCGGCCTCCCTCAGTTTCAGGTCTGACCAGCGTTTCCTGAGTTGCTCCTTGGATCGTTGTACCCCAAAATTATTGTACAGCCTTCTCACAACTTTAGACATGATCTTGGCCTTGCGGACATTGGGGTTGAGGTAAGGCCCATACTTCCCATCATAGTCGCTCCTCTTTAATATGTCCACCATCTCCAACATTTCTCCAAATGACATATTGGAGGCCTTGAATTTCAGGTTCCGGGATCGGGACGTTTCTGCCTCCGGACTTTCCTCGTCCTCCTCCTCGTTGGTGGGATATTTGTGGCGCACCTGCTGTGTCCCCGCCATGTGCTCTCCCCACTACGCCGTAAAGAGAAGGGGTGGGGAATAGACGAGAAAGATCGTCAGGGGCGGGCGGAGTTTGAAGCATGCGCAGTGTATATAAAACGTCACACGCCTGTGTCGTAGCCACGATCTGGGAGACGAGGGGAGAGAAAACTCACACGAGACGATCGCTACAAACGAAGGTACAATTTAACGTTGGTACATAACTAGCCTAGACTGATTTGAACTTGAGGCTTCTTTATGGAGAAGATTAGGAGAGTTTAGCCTGACATAATTTTGAGGGTTTTGTGTGTTGTTGTGTCTTGCAGAGATTGATATGAAGGGATTCAACGACATGAGTTTTCTCCCCCTCTTCATTGCCAAATACAGGGATTTTCCCATATTGTGGCAGGGTATACACCCACATTACACCAACAAACCAAAGAGGCACGCAGCCCTGGAGGAACTTGTGGAATTTGTCAAGCCAAGGTTCCCCACGGCAACTGTTGATGATATTAGAAAGAAAATTGGCAGCCTGAGGAGTGCGTATATCAGGGAGAGGAAGAAGGTCGTGAAGTCTGAGGAAACTGCAACTTCAGCAGATGAGGTCTATGTCCCCAAGCTCTGGTACTATCAGAGTCTCCATTTTCTGAAGGACCAGGCTGATGTCACGGAGCCAACCTCAACTCCTCCTTCCACGCTTCCTTGCGCACAGCCCACCCCTGATGAGGCTTCCGAGGAGCAACCTGGGCCTTCCAGTCTGGAAGAGGTGGAGGAGCCCAGCTTGTTCCAGGTATAGTAGTTTTGCTACCATTTAGGGGAATAATGAATGATGTTCACTTAATTCAGGATCGCCAATTGCTTAGTTCCTAACGTGTTTGACATATCAACAGACAGTGGTGTTGGAGACATTTGGGGCCAGAATCTAAACTGCTGGGCTGAGAATTGTATGGTTTTCTATTTGTAAACATTTTGCAACAGTCACTAGATGAGAATTGTGTGTGTTTGATGAACAAATAACTGAAACTATGTCCCTTTTTCCTACACAGGAAGACCTCAGCCAGGAGGTGGCTGTGGAAGGTGGCAGTCAGGAGGAGGCAGGGGTTAGTGGCAGCCACCAGCTGGGTAGTGGCAGCCAAGAGGGGGCTAGGCCTCGGAGCCTGACTGACACCCAAACCCCTCCCCTCCGCCCTCCGTACAAAAGGGCGAGAAGGGGGGGTTATGCGGCACAGTCAGCGCTCCGGATGATAAGAGAGGCTTCAGACTCCCTACATGCCACACCTGCCGACGAGGAGACCTTTGGCTCGGTGGTTGTCACAAAAATGATGGGTATGGAGGTGAGGCAACGCAACATGTGTGAGGGGCTCATCCTCCATGTCCTAAATAAGGGTAGGGCTGGGGAGATGACCCCAGTCACACATGTTTGCCATAGCTACCATGCTCCACCTCCTCCTCCTCCTCCTCCTCCTTCTGCCACCCCACCAGCACGACAGCCACAGCGTGCAAGGAAGCGTGGAAGGAAGACCTGAGAGTGACGACCTGCAATCAGTCTGGTCTGAGAGAAGATGGAGCCTCTCGTAGTACCAGAGCCTGGGGACCTAGATGGCATCTGCTGCAGTTCCGGATACTTTGGACTTCACGACCAGATTGCACTCCCCTTAATATACGTACTCCTCAGGCCCCCAATTTTCTACGCTTGAACAATGATGGTTGCCGTGGGGGGCCAAGACTTTGCAAATTCCCCAAGTTTCACCATGGCTGCGTTCCTCTTTGGTTTGTTGGTGTGACCTAAATAAAGGTTTTTTTGATTTGAAATAATCATTGACTATTGTGTTTTACTTTGCTACAATGACAGTTTTTCTTTGAGTAGGCTGGTACATTTCACTAATCCTAAAGTAGAATTAACAAGGGGCAACAACAACAAACAACCTCCTAGTAAATTTAAGCAAGAAATACAAATGTAAATAATGTGTTTTTGGTAATTTGAGACACACACCCCCCCTCCAAAAAAAATAAAAAAAAAACATTCAAATATGTATTCCCCAAAAAAAAAAAAAAAAGACAAATCATGGTAAAAAAATAACAAAGATTCTTTTCCGTTCAGAGTAAAAATAAACATGTAGTGTATAAATGCTGCAAAGTAATAAAGAAGTAAGTTTGTGAGAAGTGCGGGTGAATAGGAGCAGCTAAAAGATGTCATTCTTGTTGCATTGTAAAGAAAAAGAGAATGCGCTGCATTAAAGACATTTTAACATTGCAGCGTGACGAATGTGCTGTGTCGATTAGGAAAGGTAGTTTTACCTGACCGAGCGCTTCCGTCACAGAATTTCTTCTGAGCATGCGTAGCACTTTGTCCGTCGGACAAGCGTACACACGCTCGGATTTGGTGTGATCGGACCGGGTTGACGGGAAATCTTTCCAGCAGGAGATAAGACTTTGTCCGACGGACAAACCGACGAACACTGTCCGATGGTGCATACACACGGTCTGATTTTTCAACAACCTTGTCCGATCGGACCAAATTGATGAAAAAGTCCGACCGTGTGTATGGGGCTTAAGCCATATACTAACTACCCTGTAGAAAAAAGATTTCTATACCTATTCCCTGGGCACTCCGGACTGGTCTCCCCAGTGGCAGGCTTCAGGTAAGAGGAGAGATTGCCTACAATGGCTGCAATGCCTATGCAATGACATCACCCATAAGCTTACTATGGGGCATCTGTTTTTGGTCTGTCCCTCCTCTACCCTGAGGCTGGCGCTTGGAGCCAAATCATGTGACCAGACCAGAGCGCCAAGAGTATAGGTAGGTATACACATCTTTCCTCTATAGGGTAGTTAGTGTAGGATAGTTTTTATAGTTAGAAGGGGAGGGAGCAGGTTTAGATTAGTTTAGTTTTAGACTGGACCTCTAATTTAGGGAGTAAAGAATGTCCACAAAAATTTGTAAGGCCACAACAAGGATGACAGTCATCAAGCTCTGATCCTTTAAGAACAAAATAGTCAAGACTTGCGTGTTTGAATCAGACTGGCTGTGAAAGGGGAGCACGGACAGTTTTTATTTCAAACTCATGCTTACAACATGGTGCTTGATAAAAGCAAGCATCACTTGCAGTTTGCCCATTTTTAATATTCAAAATGCAGACAATGGGTGCGTCAAGCGCCAGTTTTTACAGATTACTTTTCTAGTTCCCAGCAAGGGCACCACTTTCAGTGTATTCAAAGTATTGAGTATTCATGTATGAGGTATTATGTGACTTATCCAAAGAGGGATGGGGCAGGGAGATATCTCCCTGTTGGCTTACCTTGGGAAGAAATCTGCCCATCTATGGGAAGCCTCAGACAGATCACTGATTATCCCAGGGAGAACAATCCCAGGACAAACGTACATTTAGGCTCCATGCACACTGGGCGTAAAAAAAAACGTCTGTTCTCTTTGGAGTAAAAAACCCTCATATAGAGCACAACGTTTAAATGAGTTTAGGAGAGTTTTACGCCAATCAGAAACGCAAATGGGAAGGTTTTTTTTTTTCCTGTCTCTAAACGTTCATCTCAAAATATGCCTGTAAACATCCTAATGTGCATGGACACTTAGGATAACAGGCAGAACACAAAACTCCTGTAGAAGCAACGTTTTTTACGCCAGTGTGCATGGAGCCTCAAACTAAGATGCCCGACTCATGAATCCAGTTAAGCAGAAATAAAGCCATCAACCAATTGCCTCTGGCTGCAGTGTATTAGCAAGATTCAAGTCCTCTCATTCTTGTCCATGCAGCTAAATGCCACTGTTCATCTCTTGTGAAAACTAGAGTGAACATATCAGCTCTCTGCCATATGAATAAGAAAATAATAATAATAACAAATAAATATATATATATATATATATATATATATATACTGAGCAAAATTATAAAAGCAACACTTGTGTTTGCCCCTATTTATCATGAGCTGACCTTAAAGATCTATGACTTTTTCTATGTACACAAAAGGACTATTTCTCTCAAATATTGTTCAAAAATCTATCTAACTCTGTGGCGTTAGTAAGCACTTCTCCTTTGCCAAGCTAATCCATCCACCTCACAGGTGATTATTGCACAGGTGTGCCTTAGGCTGGCCACAATAAAAGGCCACTCTAAAATGGGCAGTTTTATCACACAGCACAATGCCACAGATGTCGCAAGTTTTGAGGGAGCGTGCAATTGGCATGCTGACTGCAGGAATGTCCACCAGAGCTGTTGCCCTTGAATTGAATGTTCATTTCTCTACCATAAGCCGACTCCAAAGGCGTTTCAGAGAATTTGGCAGTACATCCAACCCGCCTCACAACCGCAGACCACGCGTAACCACACCAGCCCAGGACCTCCACATCCAGTATCTTCACCTCCAAGATCGTCTGAGACCAGCCACTCAGACAGCTGCTGCAGTTGTATTAGTGACACTAATACAGTGATCAGTGCTAAAAATATGCACTGTCACTGTACTAATTACACTGGCTGGGGAGGGGATAACATCTAGGGCAATCAATGGGTTAAATATGTGCCTAACAAAAGTTTTCTCAATGTGGGGCAGGTGATTTTACTAAGGGAAGACATAGGTCCCTATACCTGCTTTGTCAGGAACACAGGATCAATATCTTCCATACTGACAGAATGTTAAACTGCCTTGTTTACATAGACAGACCACTAGGCGAGTCAGCCGGATCTGCTGATTGGCTCTGATACCCAGAAATACAGGATCACGTATATAAGTGATCCTGCGCAGCGCAACCACCCTGTAGCAGTAAATCGGCAATCAGACGATCTGCAACTGGTTAAGATCATCAGCATTGTGATAACTCACAGGCAGCAGGCACTCTATCATGCCTCTGGCTGGCTCTGTCACAGTGTGTCATATAACATGGCTGCTGGGTGCTGATTGTGTTAACTTATGACCAATAAGTGCCTGCTGCCTGTGAGTTCTGAAAGTGAAATGTAGTCTCTTCACAGACACCCCCAAAGCACACCTGTGTTGAAGCCTTGAAGGCACTGGCAGCCCCACGATTGGATCTGCTTCCCCTCTTTTCCTGCTGCTGGACATCGTCAGCTGAGCTCAGCTGCCTCTCTCTGCCCGTTGCCGCCTCCGTCTGCCTCACAGCCTCTCAGGTCTCACTCTCCGGGCCCCGGCTACTACTGGGTGGGGAGCAGAGGAAAATGACTCTGCCTGGGAATGCAAGGAGATAAGCAGGCAGACGGCTGGCCGGGATTTGAGCCAAGGCAGAAGAACATGTGAGCAGAGCTGAATGGGCATGTGCTGGAAACTGAAGAAATAGTCCATCCGCTCCGACCAGCACATCATCATCAGAAAGGGACACAGATAATGGAAAAAATACACCCCCCTATGCTAGTAGGAGTGGGGGTGTGTAAATCCATATTTTTTTTTTATTCTGCACTGACTGTTTTTGAAAATTGCCCCAGCTCCTGTTGAAGTAAAATCCGGGGACAAAACCAGGGACAGACTTGGTCTGGGGACAGTGTCCTCAATCCAGGCACTGTCCCCTGAAACCGGGGACATCTGGTCACCCTACCCTTCACTCTACTGCCCGGCCTGTCAGCTGGTTTTCTCCTCCAGACAGTTTCAGCCTCCCGACATGGCATCGCTACAGCACTCAGGTGAGAGGTTCGCTGTGATGATAGGACAGTCATAACTACCCCCCACAGTTGCGGAACGCCGGCCACCCACATACCGGCAGCAGTGCGACTGCTTTATGGGTGCGCTAGACCAATTTGCCTCCCAGCCCAGTCTGCCCCATAAGACTGACACTACACTTTTAGTGTAAAGTGTACTTTTAGTGCAAGCTGGCAGGGACTCTTTTCGTGCTGCCCCCCTGCAAAGTGCCGCCCTAGGCCTGGGCTTTGTTGGCCTAGGCCAAGATACAGCGTTGCTATGGGGCATATTTATGAAGCATGGAATATGAAA
The DNA here is from genome assembly GCA_028564925.1 of Lithobates sylvaticus. Classification (NCBI taxonomy): domain Eukaryota; kingdom Metazoa; phylum Chordata; class Amphibia; order Anura; family Ranidae; genus Lithobates; species Lithobates sylvaticus. The sequence goes on from CM053028.1 coordinate 73,936,270, forward strand.
TTCAATTGTTATGCCATGTACACACGAGCGGAATTTCCGACAGAAGAAGTCAGAAGCTTTTCATCATATATTATTAGATTGTAAGCTCTTCTGAGCAGGGCCTCCTTAATCCTCTTGTATTTTATTGTATTATAACTGTATTGTCTCCCTTTTAATATTGTAAAGCGCTGCGTAAACTGTTGGCGCTATATAAATCCTGTAATAAATAAATAAAAAATATATTCTGATCGTGTGTATGCCTCATCGGACTTTTTTTTTTCGAAAATTCTGATGGACCTAGAAATGGAACATGTTTTAAATATTTCCGACTGAACCAATTCCTATCGGAAAAGCCGCTCGTCTGTATGCTGTTCTGACGGACCAAAAACGACACATGCTCTGAAGCAAGTACGAGACGGAAGCTATTGGCTACTGGTTATTGAACTTCCTTTTTCTAGTCCCATCGTACGTGTTGTATGCGTGACGTGTTGTCACCGCGTTCTTGACGGTCGGACTTTTGTGTGATGGTGTGTACGCAAGACAATTTCAGCGGAATTCTGAGTTTATTCCGATGAGAAAAACGGTCGTGTATACAGGGCATCAGTGTGTGTTGAAGCTGACAGTTTTTTTTTTCTTTACAAATTTTGGTCTTGGAAAATATCTCCCATGCCCTTTGACAATAGATTTGTTATTATTCCTATTAAGACCCATACACATGGGCCGAATGGCGGGCGACATAAGCTGGTGCAATAAAAAACATCCGATGCTCAGCCAGTGTGTATGGCAGCCCATCCGACAGAAGCCAGCTGCTTGGCTGGCTTCTGATGGACGTGCATGCTGGAAAACCAGCAGCCGACCAACTCCCAATCAGCTCTCTCAGCCAATGGCAGAGAGCGCTGATCAGAGTGTTCTGGCGTGTGGGGGGGGGGTCGCTGTACTAACTTCGGATCATTAGTACAGCGGCTCCATATTTTGTTATAACATTTTGTAAAACAGGTTATATTTCTCCTTCATTGCTGGGCACTGATGAGGTAGCACTGATGGGCACTGATGAGGTGGCACTGGTGGGTAATAATTAGGACGCACTGATGAAGCTACACTGATGGGCACTGATATGTGGCACTGATGGGCACCAATAGGTGGCACTGGGCTCTGATAGGCAGCATGGAGAGGTGGCACTGATAGGTGGCACTTATAGGCAGCACTGCTAAGTGACATTGATGATGAGGCACTGATGGGCACGGATAGGTGCCACTAGTGGGCACTGATTAGCAGTACTGATGGACACTGATAGATGGCACTGGTGGGCACTGATTAGCAGCACTGGTGGGCACTAAGAGTACCGATGTCCCTCTAACAGAAGCCGGGTAACGGCTTTCTTCTTTTCTTCACGCTGACAGCGTGAGGGAAAAAAAAGCCGACAACCTGCTTCTGTTTACTTCCGTGATCAGCTGTCATTGGCTGACAGCTGATCATATGGTAAAGGGCCTGCTGTAATTAGCCCTTTACCCTTTTCTGTAATCAGCCGAGTCTCAAGGACTGGGGTGTAGCCATCTTTCAGCTATAGTGCAGGTGCCAAGTGGTTAATAACATCTACAGAACTATCTAAAAGAATGACAAAAACTTTTTAAACTGGGGTGCCTTTATGTTTCTTCAGGGGTGCCCTGGCAAAATGCCTAAAAATGATCCACAAATTGTATACAAGCCAGCGAGTTACACAAAGCCACGGGTTTTCATTATGCAAAATTGCAGCCTTCTAGCCGCTGGTGTCCTAACAACCAGTGATGTCATCAGCTGATAAGGAGGACGTTGGACGCCTGCATACTAGGGATCAACCAATATCGTTTTTTCGGTACCGATATTTGGGCCACCTTTCCTGCCAATAGCCGATATTTTTTGCCGATATTTTGTACATTTAAGCATCTTTTCTGTTCGGGTCTTCGGCCAGCAGGCGGACGTGATGGTTGCTCGTGCCTCCCGGTGGGACGGGAGAGCTAGGGCAAGTGGCGGAAGATGGTGGAAGGGGGGGAACGTTCCCTCCCACTGTTTGTAATAACAGCGGCTGCTGAGTAGCATTGGCTGTTATTACAATAAAGCCGACCGTCCGCTCCAAAGAACGGTACCGGCTGCATGCATCACCCCGGTAAAACCCCTTGAAGCAATATTGGTAATATCGGTCAGTTATTTGACCGATACGTCTAAAAAAGTGAATATCGGCCTCATCGATAATCGGTCGATCCCTACTGCATACCATCCTTGTTTGCCCCTCAGCTGCTGAGAAGAGAAAAATTGGAGTACTAGTCGGTACCAGTGTGCAAAGGATAAATCATCTCTATTGTTCGGTGTCCTGCATGTGTGGATGATGCTGCATTATGTATAACTATTCGTTTAGTTTTTTACTGTAGCACTACCCCTGTAGGAGCTGCTGGAGCTAGCTGGTTCTTACCCAAAAGTGTAGAGGCTGCCTGTCCATCCAAGCACCAGTCTTTTCTGGCTTGTCTTTTTAATATAAAGTATCTCACAAAATTGAGTACATCCCTCATATTTTTGTAAATATTTTATTATATCTTTTCATATGACAACATTGAAGAAATTACACTTTGTTGCAATGTAAAGTAATGAGTGTACAGATTGTATAACAGTGTAAATTTGCTGTCCCCTCAAAATAACTCAACACACAGCCATTAATGTATAAACCGCTGGCAACAAAAGTGAGTACACCCCTAAGTGAAAATGTCCAAATTGGGCTCAAAGTGTCAATATTTTGTGTGGCCACCATTCTTTTCCAGCACTGCCTTAACCCTCTTGGGCATGAAGTTCCCCAGAGCTTCACAGGTTACCACTGGAGTCCTCGTCCACTCCTCCATGACGACTTTACGGAGCTGGTGGATGTTAGAGACCTTGTGCTCCTCCACCTTCCGTTTGAGGATGCCCCATATATGCTTAATAGGGTTTAGGTCTGGAGACATGCTTGGCCAGTCCATCATCTTTACCCTCAGCTTCTTTAGCAAGGCAGTGGTCGTCATACAGGTGTGTTTGGGGTCATTATTGTGTTGATATACTGCCCTGCAGCCCAGTATATCACAGTACATGTTGGCATTCATAGTTCCCTCAATGAACTGTAGCTCCCCAGTGCTGACAGCACTCATGCAGCCCCAGACCATGACACTCCCACCCCCATGCTTGACTGTAGGCAAGACACACTTATCTTTGTACTCCTTACCTGGTTGCTGCCACAAACGCTTCACACCATCTGAACCAAATAAGGTTTATCTTGGTCTCATCAGACCACAGAACATGGTTCCAGTAATCCATGTCCTTAGTCTGCTTGTCTTCAGCAAACTGTCTGCGCTCTTTCTTGTGCATCATATTTAGAAGAGGCTTCCTTCTGGGACGACAGCCATGCAGACCAAGTTGATGCAGTGTGTGGCGTATGGTCTGAGCACTGACAGGCTGACCCCCCACCCATTCAACCTCTGCAACAATGCTGGTAGCACTCATACATCTATTTTCCAAAGACAACATCTGGATCTGACGCTGAGCACATACACTCAACTTCTTTAGTCGACCATGGCGAAGCCTGTTCTAAGTGGAACCTGTCTTGTTAAACTGCTGTATGGTCTTGGCCACCGTGCTGCAGCTCAGTTTCAGGGTCTTGGCAATCTTCTTATAGCCTAGGCCATCTTTATGTAGAGCAACAGTTCTATTTTTCAGATCCTCAGAGAGTTCTTTGCCATGAGGTGCCATGTTGACCTTCCAGTGACCAGTATGAGAGAGTGTGAGCAATAACACCTAGTTTAACACACCTGCTCCCCATTTCGAGTCACATGACACCGGGGAGGGAAAATGGCTAATTGGGCCCAATTTGGACATTTTCACTTAGGTGTACTCACTTTTGTTGTCAGCAGTTTCGACAATAATGGCTTTGTGAATTATTTTGAGGGGACAGCAAATGTACACTGTTATACAAGCTGTACACTCACTACTTTACATTGTAGCAAAGTGTCATTTGTTCAGTGTTGTCACATAAAAAGATATAGTAAAATATTTACAAAAATGTAAGGGGTGTACTCATTTTTGTGAGATACTGTATATTGCTTGAAGTAACTTTGAGAGGAGAGGGGTTAGGTCGTGGAATACTCCAAAACGATTGATATTCAGGAATAAGAGGTCAATCTTCTCCTTGAGAAGGGTGCAGGACAGTCTAATGTTTCACAGTTGGGGACCATAAAGCATGCCTTTGTCAACTGGTTACCTTGTACATCTGCACAACTGCTGGTACCCAGTGTAATCTCCGGAAACAATGCACAGTTACAGGGATCATTTTTTTTCCCCAGGACAACTGCCACCTTCCAGATTCCTCCAGACATGATCCACTGAGTAAGATAGCACCTCTCTAGACCAGATGCCCTGTGGTGAGTTTGTACAAACAGCTCCAAGCAAAGTCCACCAGGCCCTTAGCCTTGGCACTGCTGAGGCCTATAGAGCAGCTGTACCATCCATGGGCTGCCTGAGGGCTACAACACCCCTGACTCTGGAACCTTCCTAGGCAGAAGGAATCCAACTCTCCAGTGCTTCAGACTATTTATCACCTTTCTAGCCAGCTTCTGGACACTCCTCTCCAGGGATTGGTTGAAGCATGATAAATATTCAGGCTGGTTATTTGAACCTCCTGTCCTAAGCTCTGGAAGCCTCTTCCAGAGGCAGAGGGAAGCAATCAAATTCCCAGCCTGTGAAAATCTGAACAGACCAAGGCAAATATTCACTGCTCCCTTGACTACAGAGGGAGCCAAAAGCTAAATTTACCTAGAGTCCTACGCTAGGAGGTTGCTACATTACATTTTAGAATGGAATGCCTAAAGAAGAATTTTAAAGGGTGCCTTAACTAAAAAAAAAAAACATTCCGGTAAATTGGTGCAATGCAGGTATATAAACTCAATCAGGAAACCCAAAAGTAATGGACCGATGAGTAATGTCTGCTGTCTCTGTTGCTGTTTTTTTTGGAATTGTTGCTGCTATTTTAACTGATCATTTGCTTTAAAAAAAATCCTTTCCTAGTCCGTGGCCTAGTTTCAGTATGTAACATGCTCCCCATGGACTTCTTAAGTTGTTATTTATTAAAAGAAACCTGTCAGGAAAAATATGTAGCTTACCATTGATGACATCCTTCAAAAAATGCTTGTTTCCCAGCTCTAATGCTGATCCTTTGGCTTCAACACCTTGTTCATCAAAGAACCTAGGCATGCAGCTGCTCAGGGCCGTCCACATGCTGCAGTGCTGTATTTCTTGGCTGTGTGCAATGTATGCATTTGCAGCACAGTAGTGCAGCATTTAAAGAGTTAAATCAAGTGGCGAGGAGGCGACATAACGGCTGCTCACTGCCTGTCAAATGCCCTTTAAACAATGATCAAATGCGGAGTGCTCTTCAGCAGGGGCATTGCTAGGTCTGCAAAAGATCTGGGGTTAGAGCCCATAGCAGCGGTCACCAACCGCGGGGAGAGACTGGTGGTAAGCAATTTTTCACGGGCGATGGCTGGTGTTGGAGCTTCAATCATCATGGCACCATGGTTGATATGGTGCTGTGAGGGTGGAAGAGCGCTGATGTGAGGTGGGCAGTGAGAGATGATGTAATTTCTCTGCTGCTCGCCGCACCTCGCTCCCAGATTGAAGAAGTAAGGCTGTGAAGAGCGCTGATGTGGAGCGGGCAGAGAGAGATGTCGGAGGAGAGACTCTGGGCTATGGGCCCTAGATTTGGGGCTACAGCACCAATAGCCACCCCCTAGCAACGCCCCTGCTCTTCAGTGTTCTGCACGTGTGAACAACACCTAACTGCTAGGGTGCCAGCGCTGTTTTTTCTGTAGTGAAATCAAACAGCTGCATTGTCATAGCATAGTCATTGGCATAGTTTAAACCTGGCCATACACCATATCATTTTCTTATTGAATTTCCTTTAGATTTACCTTTAACTATGTAGCGCAAGGGCCTGCCTGATTGCATACAAATTGAAAGTGTTTAGGTTTGACCTCATATTATATGGTTTTGATCAATCTAAAGGAAAGTTGTACAAGAAAATTGTATAACGTATAAGCATGTAGTTTACATGCACTTTACGTGAGAGTCAAACTGAAGCTTAAATTTGGTTACATTTTTTTAAGCAGTTACACCGTAGCAGTTATTTTTCTTTTGGACAAAGGTTTAAAATGGTTGTAAAGGCAGAAGGTTTTTTACCTTCATGCATTCGATGCATGAAGGTAAAAAACCTTTAGTGTGCAGCTCCCCTATCAGCTCCTCCTAATACTTACCTAAGCCTGATCTCGATCCAGCGATGTCCACAAGAGCCAAGCTCCCCTGGGTCTCTCCCTTGATTGGCTGAGATGAAGCAGCAGAAGCTATTGGCTAAGCCACATTCTGTGTGTCTTGTGGACACAGAGAGCCAGCTCGGGAGTGAGCAAGCGGCTTGCTATGGGGGGGACTCGGCAAGAGGGAGGAAACCAGAGCGCCGGCAGGGGAACCTGACAGGAGGATCGGGGCTGCTCTGTGCAAAACAATTGCACAGAGCAGGAAAGTATTATTTTTTTTAACCCCTTGGCACTGACGTAACACAAATATGCAGCCCCACTGGACTGGGCTTTTTGCCGTGGGGCTGCATATTTCTGTATCTCCCGTTGTGCTGGGAGCGCGCTGCACAGCACGGTCCCAGCACAGTGACCAGGGTCTTATCTAGAGCCCCGGGTCCCCTTCTAGTGATCGAGACCCGGAAATTCCGATTCTGGGTCACCTGATCGCTGTGATAGAATGGGCTGAAAACTGACCAAAGTCGGACTAAAGTAGTGCGGGAATCTTTTTCAAAGTCGGACCGACACAAGTCGCACTAGTTAAGATGGCTCTTATAGGAAGTCATTGATTTATACATGTCATGCAACAAGTGCTCTCAAAGTCGGAGCGAATGTCATACCAGTGTGAACTGGGCCTGATCAGTCACTGTGAAGCTCGCCCCCTTTTTTTCTGCCTCTGTGAATGGACGAGAAAGATATATGGTATCTTTCTCTGTCCTTTCCGAGATAAAAAAAAAAAAAAAAAAACAACTGTGTAGAAAAAAAATAATAATAAAAGAATAGATCAAGGTTTGAGCTAGGTCAATGCCAGGGTTAGTGTTTTGGTCAAGGTCAAAGGTCAGTGTCAGTATTTTTTGGACAGGATTTTTTTTTTTTTTTTAATTAGTATTAGTGTGATTTAGGTAGGACAAAAAAAGTGCAAAATGCACACTATTGTTTCTGGCCTGTACCAAATGAAAGCCCAATTTGTCCTGAAAAAAAACAAGGTATAATCTACCTGGATGCACAAAGTAGTTGTGATGATATGTACGGTTTTACTAACACATGTGAAAGTTGCAAAGTTGGGCTTAGGCAATAAGATTTGTTTTACCATTAAGCATGAAGGGGTTAAACTTAACCCAACTTGGCCTATTACATAAAGTGCAAAAATAATGGTTCCCCTGGCAGAATATTGGCTACTTTCAGCCTGGGGCATTGTGAGCATCGGCGATAAAGTTTACCGTTGTTTTAGCAGCGCTATTCGGCCGAAAAAGGGTTAAAAACCGCCCGCAAATCGCCGATGTAACGGTGCTTTGCCGGTGGGTTTGCGGCGCTGCCCCATTGTTTTCAATGGGAAGGGGAACTTTAGGAGCGGTGAATATAGCGCTGCAAAGATGCGGCTCCAGTGTGAAAGCCCTCGTTTAAAACATCTTTCACACTGGATTAACAGGTATTTATACGACTTTGAAAGGGGACTAAGGGAAAACTGTAATGCAGTTGCACTTATAATTAGGTGCTGCAGCACTTTTTATTTTAATGGAAGGCCATAGTTCTGCTATATTGCTAGTGACAGACTGCATCATAAATGTCATTTTTTTATTTTTTTTATATTCTTTATTTAGTCTTTTTCTTGTTATTTTACCCATAGTTACATGTTATAAATGTTCCTTTTTTTATGCTTTCCATTCAAATGTTCCTAAAGCCTATACTTATAAATAAGCAGATAGGCACGCTGTGCTCGGTCACATTGGAAAGAAATGTTTAAAGATCCGCTTCCTTGAATGTTCCTGGTTTGGAACTACTTGAGAAGCAGATGGACTGTTAGTCACCAAGCTCTTGGCAAGTCTGCAGCCTGTATTAAATAATGAGCAGGCAGCTGGGTAGGAGATGTTCGAGGGACTCGGCATAAGCTGTCAGTTTTCAGAAATGACAGAAGCACAAACATTGTTCGGCTATGGCGGTCCATGCTTTTCTTGGGATATCATAAAATAGATGACAAGTATGTATATTTAATAATGCCGCCAGGTACAGAGAGCCTGACAGCCTTTATGGGTGATTGAAGACGTTCTGCTGAAAAGTTCACAAACATAACAGAATACAAAAACCATAAACAGTCTGCAGAAATCCTCAGATGTGGCACACAAAAGAACAAGGTATTTTTATCATTTAGGTCAGTCTCCCATTGGCGTATTAGGAAATAGCCTGGAGGAGATCTTTGGATTCAGCTAGAAGTGTGATAGTATGGCCATGCTGCAATATGGCAAACAATGTAATAAAAAAATAAAATTTGCATTGGATACGCAAATCACTTGTCCTGGAAAACCCATAAGCACAATAACCTGGCTTACTGCACAGCAGAATTTAGGAATTAGCCTTTGCAGTAAGGTGCACATGGAAGGGCAATGCACATCACAAAAAAAAAAATATTTCCCAGCACATTTACCAGCTAGCCTGCAAACAAACCAAATTGACCCTGTCTGACAGTTTACATTAACCACTTCAGCCCCCAAAGATCTGGCTGCTGAATGACCAGGCCATTTTTTGCAATTCCGCAATTCGCACGACGCTGTAGCCAAACAAAATTTACGTCCTTTTTTACCCACAAATAGAGCTTTCTTTTGGTGGTATTTGATCGCCTTTGCATATTTTTTTTTTTTTGCGCTATAAACAAAAAAAAAGAGCGACAATATTTTGTACTTTTTACTATAATAAATATCCCCATTTTTCTTTAAAAAGGCAATTTTTTTTCTCAGTTTAGGCCGATATGTATTCTACATATTTTTAAATAAAAAAATTACAATAAGCGTATATTGATTGGTTTGTGCAAAAGTTATAGCGTCTACAAAATAGGGGATAGATTTATAGCATTTTTATTATTATTATTTTTTTTTACTAATAATGGCGGTGATCTGCGATTTTTATTGGGACTGCGACCTTATGGCGGACACATCGGACACTTTTGACACATTTTTGGGACCATTGGCACTTATACAGCGATCAGTGCGATAAAAATGCACTGATTAATGTAAAAATGTCACCGTCACTGGGGTTAACACTAGGGGGCGATCAAGGGGTCAAATGTGTTCCATGTATGTGTTTCTAACTGTAGGGGGAGGGGACTGACTAGATGAAATGACAGATCGTGGTTACTAGCTATTAGGAACTCATGATCTGTCATTCCTCACAGAACAGGGATTTGTGTGTTTACACACACATGTCCCTGTTCTGCCTCTCGTGCCCACGATCGCTCGTGGCTGGCAGTCATCGTGACCATTGCCCACGAGCATCGGCACCCCCGCAGTGCAGCGGTACTCCGGTTTCCTCCCACACTCCAAAGACATGCTGGTAGGTTAATTGGCTTCTGTCTAAATTGGCCCTAGTATATGAATGTGAGCTGGGACCTTAGATTGCAAGCTCCTTTAGGGTAGGGACCAATGTGAATGTACAATGTATATGTAAAAGCGCTGTGTAAATTGACGGTGCTATAAAAGTACCATAAATAATAATAATCTTTCTCTCTCTCTGGATTATTTAGAATCCAATTTTTTTTTATAGTCACCCTGGTTGTATTCAATGCAAATTTCCACATTTCATATCTAATATGATTTTACTAGGAACAAAAACAGAACAAACACAGGTATGCATTTCTTATTTAAGTTTTTCTAGAGTTCTCTTTTAAACTCCAATGGCTTCAAAGATGGCAATAAAAAAACAAATGTGTAGATAATTTGATCGCTAGGGAAATAAGCTATTCAAATTGACTGGTGAGGGGGGGGGGTCTTCGGGGCACTCCTTCTCTTGTAGATATGGAAAACATATTTACATTAGGAAATTAAAGAACGCACCCATACGTGGCGTTTTAACAGTTTGCCTCTTAGCTGCCGTTCTCCATCACACTTCACATCACAAGCAATGATGCATGCAAAGTAAAAGAACGCCTGGAGGTGCCTTTTCTGATTTTGCTGACTCCTTTCATGTTTCATGAAGAAAAAGAATGAAATCCTTCCTTATATTTCATGCTTGCAACCCGTCATCATTGAATTTGTGTCTGGGGTACAGGCAGCATGAAAGTAGCTTGGAATACATGTTGTCTCCTCTGGGAGATACCTCTTCGCTTGTAGAGTAGAACTTTAGGAAAAACAAAGTGAGTCTGAATTGCTAAAAAGAAATTCAAAAGAAGATGTCTGGTCTCCAGAATTAACATCAACGCAGTCAGTATGGCAGTATGCAACCAGTTAGATCAGCCATTCTCAACCAGAGGTTGCTAGGGGTTCCTTGAGCTGTGGCTGATGAACCACCTACTTGATGATGCCTACAGAGTTCAAGGTTCAGCACCACTTGGCAAAGCAAGCAGCATGACACCAAATATCTTTTTAGTTGTCTTTAAGGGTGACATTCTGAACACCACTTTAAGGGGGGACATTCTTCCTATTGACCATTCTTCCTATTGAGCCCTGATGATTTGGTTTTAGTAAGGCCCCTTTCACACCAAAGCCACGTACACACGATCGGACTTTTCGGCCGGACTGTCCGGCGGACCTAGTCGGCCGGACAATCCGCCGAACTTTCCAGCGGAGGTCCGCCGGACTTTCCAAACGTGTTGACTTGCCCACACACGCCCGGACTTTTCCGGTGGACAATCCGCCGCAGTTTTGGCAGAAGTCTGCGGGACTTTTGAAATGAACGGACTTGCCCCACACACAGAGAAAAGTCCGTTCATTTAGAACGATCGGCGACATTGACACCTCGCTAGACCCTGTCACCTGGTATGGATTTAAAGGAGAATCCCTATGCCGAAAAAACGGTGTGGGGGTTCCCCCCATATCCATATCAGACCCTTATCCGAGCACGCAGCCCGGCCTGGCCCCCCCCTCCTGAGCCGTACCAGGCCGCGTGCCCTCAACATGGGGGGTGCCCTGGGGAAAGGGGGGCTCTGCGGGCCCCCCACCCCAAAGCACCTTGTCCACATGTTGATGAGTACAAGGCCCTCTTCCCGACAACCCTGGCCGTTGGTTGTCAGGGTCTGTGGGCGGGGGGCTTATCGGAATCCGGAAGCCCCCTTTAATAAGGGGGCACCCAGATCCCTGCCCCCCACCCTATGTGAATGAGTATGAGGTTCGATGTACCCCTACCCATTCACCTAAGGGAAAAAAGTGTAAAAAAAAAAAACAACAATTTTTTTGAAATACTTTATTGCACGGCTCCGGGGTCTTCTTCCGTCTTGGGGGGTCTTTTCGCCGGACTCCTCCACTATCTTCTGCTAGCTCTTTTACTAGCGGAGGAGCCCGGCTTTCTCCTTCGTCCCCGCCGTCGTCTGGGGGTCTTGTTCCGACTTTGGGGGTCTTGTCCCACTCTTCTGTTCTTCTTGCCAGGCCTCCGCTTTCTTCTTCCAGCTCTTTTACTAGCGGTGGCCTAGGCTTCTGTCGCCGTCGCTGTCGCCTTCTTCTTCTTGTTCTTCTGCTTCTTGTTCTTCTTTCTTCTTCCGATGTTGACTCGTCGCTGTCTCCTCTTCTAATGGCTCATCGCAACACGTCTGAGCCATTAGAAGAGGAGACAGCGACAAGTCAACAGAAGCAGAAGGCGACAGCGACAGAAGCCCCGGCCACCGCTAGTAAAAGAGCTGGAAGAAGAAAGCGGAGGCCAGACAAGAAGAACAGAAGAGCGGGACAAGACCCCTAAAGTCAGAACAAGACCCCCAGACGACGGTGGCGACGAAGGAGAAAGCCGTGCTCCTCCGCTAGTAAAAGAGCTAGCAGAAGATAGTACTCATTCACATAGGGTGGGGGGCCGGGATCTGGGGGCCCCCTTATTAAAGGGGGCTCCCAGATTCCGAAAAGCCCCCCGCCTGCAGACCCCAACAACCAACGGCCAGGGTTGTCGGGAAGAGGACCTTGTCCTCATCAACATGGGGACAAGGTGCTTTGGGGTGGGGGGGCCGCAGGGCCCCCCTTTCCCCCAGGGCACCCCCCATGTTGAGGGCACATGGCCTGGTACGGCTCAGGGGGGGGGGGGGCGCTCGCTTGTCCCCACCCCTTTCCTGACCGGCCGGGCTGCGTGCTCGGATAAGGGTCTGATATGGATTCGGGGGGAACCCCCACGCCGTTTTTTCGGCGTAGGGATTCCCCTTTAAATCCACACCAGGTGACGGGGCTAGCGAGGTGTCAATGTCGCCGATCGAGGCGGCGGCATTGTCTTCCTTCGCTAGTCCTGTCTACCTGGAGTCACGTTAAAAATGAACGGACTTTACGACGTGTGTCGGCAAGTCTGTTCATTTCAAAAGTCCCGCGGACTAGCACACAGACGGCGGGATTGTCCGCCGGACAATTTTAAGTCAAAACTTCAAACTAAGTCCGCCGGACTTTTGGGAACAAAAAGTCAGCCGGAGCCCCACACACGGTCGGATTGTCTGGCGGACTCTAGTCCGGCGGACAATCCCGCCGGAAAGTCCGATCGCATGTACGCGGCATTATACGACTTGTCCCACGATTTGGGACTGCAAAGTAGCATGACAAGTCGTTCCCCATTATTTCCAATGACAGCCATTCATATTAGTACGACTTCAAGTCGTTCCCACTTCAAAGTAGTCCCTGCACTACTTTGGTCCGATTTTGATGCTAACTTACACTGGCATTTCTTGAAATCGCGGCAAAATCGTGGCAAAAATCGTTGCTGCGAATCGTGGTAAAATCGCGCAACTTTGAAGTGTGAAAGGGGCCTAAGGGTTCCTAGACACATGAAAATTATTTTTTGGGGTTCCTCTAGGGTTCAAAGGTTGAGAAAGCCTGAGTTAGATGTTCGTTTTCTGTGGCCAGTTAAATGCAAAATAAATGAAAAATAAAGTTTGTGTGCTGACAAGGAGCTTTCTGATAGGAGGAGAAAGCAGAGTGACAGAGAAATGATCTCATTGCTGTTGTACTTCTTCTATACACCCCAGGGCAGACTTTAATTAATATAATTAATATAATATAATATAATTAATATAATTTAATGGGGTGAGGGTGTTCGCTAAGGGAAGGTGGAAAGGTGCCAGGAGGCAGTATCGTTACTTCTTACACAGGCTTTCCTTGTAATAAGGAGAAAAATTTAGCAAGTTCAAATTTGGGTTAAGTCCCTGGAGAAAGACTCTCAGTATCAGCACAACAAAAGGGAGGGGGGTAGATAAATGTGGCAATGCTGGCAGCCTGGCACTGTCTTTGGCCAAACATACTGGCTCAACAAAGTTCGGAGGTGCATGTACCTGCATGTGTTTTATGAGGTGTGGAGGAATGTGGAGTAGAGCTGCGCGATTAATTGTTAAGAATCGTTAAATCGTTTTTTTACCCGTTGCGATCTTGACAAAGTATTTCCAGATTCTTTCTATGCAGAGAATTCTCTCTGCTCTGCTAAAGACCACAGTCAAAAGACAGGGGAAAAAAAGTTTGCCAAGAATCACAACATTCTTTAGCAGTAGATCTTAAGTATAAACATTGATTTGTCCTTTAGATCAAAGGAATACACTTTGGTGTGTAAAGGAAGTTTAACCACTTAAACACTAAACCTTTTTCTGACATTTGTTGTTTTTTTTATTAGTAGAGACCCTAGAGATTAAAATGGTGGTTGTTGTAATATTTTATGTCACACTGTATTTGCGCAGCAGTCGTTCAAATGCATTTTTTTTGCAAAATAATTACACTTTAATGAACTAAAAAAAAAAAACTAACCAGTAAAAGGTAGCCCAATTTTTTTTGTATAATATGAAAGATTTTACGCCGCGAGAATCGTGATCTTTTTATTCTAAGCAAAAAAATAGTGATTCTCATTTTGGCCAGAATCGTGCAGCTCTAATGTGGAGTGACACACGCATACACTTTACCCCTATCTCCTAACAAAAGAATGTTAGCCAACATTCCTGTGGGGGCAGGTAGGCATTACAATGGAATTTCTTTGTCCCTGGGTTCAAGCTGTCCCATGGGGGCCATGGACATTATGCGTGCATTCTCTAAGATCTACAGAGCTATTGTGTAAGTGAATCAAGTATAAGCAGCTGACAAATTTTTACATTTCAACTTCAGGATTTCACTTTAAGAATCGGATTGCTTTAATTCACTTCCAATAGGGATTTGGGAGGGGGGGGGGGGGGGGGGGGTATGGGGCTTTTTTTTTTTTTTTTTTTTGCCACGTTCACCTTTTTTCTTTCCATTTTGCCGTCTTTCAATTTTTGCACACAAAGCCTCTCCGCAACAATTTTATTCTCTTTATTATACCACCATCTACAGGAAAAGCTAGAACATAGCTTTCTGGAAATGTAATAAAGAAAGAAAACATTAAAAATATGATTAATGTAAAATATTACTGGCATGCATATGCTTGCATAATCAACAAAACAGCAAGAAATAACAATTACATTTTTATTTAAAATAAAGTATAAGCTGTAACTAAATGGTACCGCTTTGCAAATAGCAACTATAACATTGAATGTGCAGGAACACAAAGCAACCAATCATAAATGTTCTTTTTGCTAACACTGAACGTGACCAAATTTGGTTTCTGTGCTCCTCACATCCTACATAAAGTGATAATTAAAGCGGGAGTTCCGCCGTTTTTATTTTAATTTTTTTAAGTCAGCAGCTACAAATACTGCAGCTGCTGGCTTTTAAAATATGGACACTTACCCGTCCAGCACGCCCGCGCTGTCGATCGGCTCTCGGGTGCTGCCGCCTCCATCTTCGGTATGGAAATCAGGAATTGAAGCCTTGTGGCTTCATTTCCCGGTTCCCTACTGCGCATGCGCGAGTCGCGATGCGCAATAATGACGCTCCCTGCTGTCTCTGGGATCCGTGTGTTTCCAAGCAGACAGCGGGGATGACAGGAAGTGGCGTAAATACCTGCAGATTCTGCGGCTATCTATGCCCGGAAGTGGGTGCAGATACCTGTATTATACAGGTATCTGTACCCCCCTCCCCCCTGAAAGGTGCCAATTGTGGCACCGAAGGGGGGAGGGTTCCGATGAGCGGAAGTTCCACTTTAGGGTGGAGCGCCGCTTTAAGTCTTGCTTTTTTTTTTTGTTGTTAAAAAATAACAACCATGTTATACTTACCAACTCTGTGCAGTAGTTTTCCACAGAGCAGCCCCAATCCTCCTCATGTCGGGTCCCTCGCCGGAGCTTTTGGCCCCTCCCTCCTGCTGAGTGCCCCTAACGCAAGCAGCTTGCTATGGGGGCACCAGAGCCAAGTCGCTTCTCTGTGTGTCCAGGAGAAGAAAATGGCCCGGCAAGAGGGATTCCAGCATCAACACTGTCTGTGTTGATGGGGGAATCGAGCAAATGGTTGCAGGAAAGAAATTTGCTCCATGTATGGCCAACCTAAGACCTAGCTCCTTGCTCCCATTTATCTGCAAACTTCTAGAAAACCTAGTCTACAACCCTTTGGGTGACTGCCTTGCTGATTGGGCTGATTGAAAGGAAAACAGATTCCCCCATCTACACAATCAAGGAGGATGGAAGACTCCGCCTGATGTGCCTTTGTATTCTGACAGCGGGGGTTTCTCCAGAGTCTGAATCCACTGATCACCGTTAGGCCCGATTCACACCTATGCATTTTTAGAGCTTTTTGCATTTTGCAGATTTGCACTACAGAACGTGTTCCATAGGAAACCATGTTAAATGGACTGTAATGCAAATATGCAAAAAGCACTAAAAATGCATTGGTGTGAATCAGGCCTTACGGACGCTGGTCAAATAAAACTTTTCCAACATTCCCATTCAACGGAAGTCGATCATTAGATTGATTTCTGTGAAACAGATATGGCCATAGATGGGTCAAAATTTGGCCGGTCCCTGCTGAAACGGGCAAATTTCAATCCATCTATGACCAGCTTTACAGTCTATCAGTCTTCTGTCCACGACACTCCATGCTGACATTTTTAAAGCTGGCTATACACTAGTAGAACTTTTTCATTCAACATTTTTCATTCTAAGAATGTACATTCGCTTTTCTAATCAGTGAGAACAAATCGAAAATAGTTTTTGACTATAACGGTGAGAAAAATCGAAGGAGCAGGATGGAATTTTTTTTACAAACCAACAAATATCTAACAGTGTATGTGGTTTTTGCTCTGGAAATTACATTCATTCCAAAATTGAATGTTATTTGTCAAGTAATCAAATGTATTAAGAATTTTCATGCGAATGTTTACGTGAAAATCTACTATTGTATCGCCAGCTGTATGGCAAGTGTATGGCCACCTACCAAAGGGACATGTTTGAAAATTATCCATCAATCAGTGCCTTCAGCCAATCAACTACAATTGCTGATCAGTTTAATTTGACAGCTGTGAGTGCCGCTGTTATAAATACAATCTTTCAGTGTTGGAGAGGGATTCCTTTATTCACCTCGTTTATGTGGATGGAGGAATTTGTTCGTTTTTTTTTTTGTTTTTTTTCAGCCCCCCTGAATGAAAAAGAACTGTGTATGGCCAACTTTACTATTAGGCTGCTTTCACACCACAGCGGTGTGAATCGCGGGCAGATTTGCCAGGAATCTCCCCGTGAATTTGACAGCGCTGATGTGTGAAGAACAAGTTGCAGAACTCGCATTTGAGATGCCATTCATTTGAATGACACCTAAAATCGCAGTGCAGGTCTGCCGCGATTTTCATGTGATAAATCTTTCTGTAGGGATCCCCAAAGCCTCTGCCCTCAGATCCCTTTTATTCTCTATCTCTTATCCTCCTACCTTAGTCAGTTCATAATCTTGTGAATTATTAATTTACTAACTGACAAAGAAGTATAGATGATACATCACTTCCTAAAAATAAAACTTTAAAAATTTCATAGAGGGAAATTTACTAAGATTTTCTAAATCTTGAAGCGGAACTCACCTTGACCTTCCAGCAATGTTACATATTTACCAACCACTGGCATCTCCCCTGGTTACTTCCAGATGTTGTGTTTTCGGACTCTTGATTGACCTGGCGAGGGATGATGTGATCCTGCGCATGTGCATGGAAGCCAGTCATTCTGGCAAAGCGGCAGTGTACCTGGAATGCTGAGCTGCATGCGCGCAGTTCATTGATCTTTCACAGAAGACTGTGAACAGGCACATAAGTGTGTCTTATTGCAGAAGAGACATAGCATGTGTATTCTGCAATAAAAAAGCTGCCTGCTCGCAAATTTTTAAAGCTGAAGTCAAGTTTTTCTGTCACTTTAAATAGTGTGGGCCAAACTATTTCCAATATTAAAGCAGAGCTCCACCCAAAAGGGTAAGCTCTGCTTATCTGCCTCCTCCCCCCCCCCCTCCGGTGCCACATGACACCTTTTGGTGGGGAGGGGGGAACAGGTACCTGGTTTTGACAGGTACGCGTCCCCACTTCCGGGAGAAGTTCGGCCTCCTTCCCCCGGGGCTGGGCAATTCTGAAAGTGCAGCGCGTTTCGCGCATGCGGAGTAGTTAACCAGATGTGAAGCCGCAAGGGTTCTGGTTGGGCTGCAAGTCACAGTCCCAACCTCGTGCTGCTCTCTTGCTTCTGGATAGGCTCTCAGACAGCCTAGCAGCCAGATGCCCCTGAGATAGGCCTCAGGCTCTGGCCTAGCAGCCCTGGGCAGTACAACACACGTCCACCCAGCCAGCCGTCCAGGTGGCACAGAACCCCGATCACATGACCTCACCCAAATAAATAGGCTCTCCCAGTAGGCCAAGGGAACCAAGAAGATCCCTGCCCATTGGCTAAGATACCTTATCTATTCCTAATCTGTCTTTGCAATGCCCTTGTCTTTTCTAATGCCACCAGATACTATCAATTGGGCGAGGCAACTATACCTGGTAGGTCAATTTACCAGCAACCCAGTCTAAACATCAGAGTGCTACATCTTTATCAATTAATACAAGACTTCATCTGATTGGCCAAGGTGGAGAGGCAGGCAGATGATTTTATTCTGGCAGCATATAGGAAGTCGTCTCTACTGCAGCTGGAACTCAGCGCTGCATATTGTATGTACGTAGCTGAAGCTACTACATTACGATACAACACACATAGCAGCCGAATCACCGAATTACATATTAATGAAAATGGTTCTTTTGGGTCATTGGTCTCTCTGTAGACATCTGAGCAGTGGCGTATCTAGGGTATGGCAGCCAGGGCAAGTGCCATGGGCGCCATGTGGGGGGGGGCGGCAAAAAAGCCGCCCCCCCCCGCACAATAAAAAAGTCCCACCCATCCTCTCGCGGCTGCCTCCCGCACTAATGTAGTCCCCGACGCCACGGCCGGCCTGCTGGAGCGCAGCGCCGCCACAGCACTTCATTAGCATGTGAGGAGGTGAGGAGGGAAGCGACAGTCACCCCCATGACGGCTGATGAGTTGACTCGCCCGGGTCATCTACGTAGCCGTAGTGTAACTGGCGGAGGCGGAGCCTCATGCTCCGCCTACCCTCCTCTCTGTAGCTGCTTCAGCTTCTCCCCGGAGCGGTGTCTCCCAGGTCTGTGATGTCATGCGACTGTGACGTGGTCGGTGACGTGACCGTGAGGACTCTGGAGGCTGGACTATGTCCCTAGAGAGAGAGAAGAGAAAAGAAGAAACATTTGGAACCCCCAGACAGCAGCACCTGGAAGGATTAGCATTGCAGCCTAAAAGCAGGTACAAGTCCAGAACCAGTCAGTCCACGATCTTGAGCATCAAATATAGTGCTCAAACATTATGGATTAAATAAATATACTTAGCCATAGATATCACAAATAAAGTATAATAAAGTGATTTGTGCAAGTAGTACCTGCTTTTGCACAAATCACTTTATTACACTTTATTTATGATATCTATGGCTAAGCATATTTATTTAATCCATATTGAGCACTATATTTGATTGGCTGCTTGCTTCTGCTTGGGCCTGGCACACACGCACAATCGCACATGGTGGTGACTTAAAGTCATCATGTGTGATTCTGCGTGTGTGCCAAGCAGACAGGGCTGGTGCTCTGTCGAGAAATGACCGGCTATCGAATAGTGCCCAGGTGGAACTGCGCATGCGCCGCACGGAGCCGCAGAACAGCTGCGTTTACGATCAGCTATTGTCCCGTGTGGCAGAGGCACGTTCATGTAGTTGAGGGACGGATATTTACATGAAGGGGGCGGATATTTCAATGATGGACATTGCTGGCGGCGGAATTTGTATCGATGGCCAAAGAAATATGCAAAATAAATCTTTATCTGCTATTCATTTTGAACGCTGCGGGCGTGTTTAGTCAATTGAAGGGCAGATTTTTATATATTACATAAAGATTTCTTTACCAGATTTGTTTGTTCAGCGATAAAAATTCCGCCCCTAGCACTGGCCATCATTGAAATATCCGCCCCCTTTATGTAAATATCCGTCCTCACCTACATGAACATGCCTCGGCAATGCAAAACAGCTGATCTTAAACTCAGCTGTTCTGAGGCTCCGTTCTGCGCATGTGCTGCGCATGTGCAGTTCCGTCCCGGCATTTTTCGATAGGGGGTACTTCTCAACAGAACACCGGCGTTACCACTAGGCAAACTAGGCAGCCACCTAGGGCACCCAGCCACTGGTGATCCTACTCCCTCTCTACCTCTGTACAATGTCAGAGGCGCTGGCGCAGCATTTATGGGTGCTGGTAAGGCCGCATTAATGGGTGCTGATGTTACTGCATTTTTGGGTGCTGGTAAGGCCGCATTTATGGGTGCTGATGTTGCTGCATTTATGGGTGCTGGTAAGGCCGCATTTATGGGTGCTGATGTTGCCGCATTTATGGGTGCTGATGTTGCCGCATTTATGGGTGCTGATGTTACTGCATTTATGGGTACTGGTAAGGCCGCATTTATGGGTGCTGATGTTGCTGCATTTATGGGTGCTGGTAAGGCCGCATTTATGGGTGCTGATGTTGCTGCATTTATGGGTGCTGGTAAGGCTGCATTTATGGGTGCTGATGTTGCTGCATTTATGGGTGCTGGTAAGGCCGCATTTATGGGTGCTGATGTTGCCGCATTTATGGGTGCTGGTAAGGCCGCATTTATGGGTGCTGATGTTACTGCATTTTTGGGTGCTGGTAAGGCCGCATTTATGGGTGCTGATGTTACTGCATTTATGGGTGCTGGTAAGGCCGCATTTATGGGTGCTGATGTTACTGCATTTATGGGTGCTGGTAAGGCCGCAAATGTTTTGACATGGGCAGGGCCGGATTAACATAGGGGCTATTGGAGCTGCAGCTCCAGGCCCCTTTCTTAAGATAGGCCCATTTGCCCCAAAAAAAAAATTTCAAAAAAAAAAAAATTTCAAAAAAATAAATAAAGATCGACTTCGAGGGTTGTAGCTCAGCGATCAGGAGTCACAGAGACCCCACATTTGGAGGGTAGGTAGCTAAAGATCTACTCCAGCACTGGTTAAAATACGGGGATGCTATCATCTATGGTTCCGGAGATATGGGGCTGCTTGCACAGTCGATCAGAAGCTACATACAGAGCGGCCAGTTTAAATACAAGCTGGGAGGATGAACTCACAGTGCTTATAATAATTATTTGCATATTACTTATGATGATTAACCCCTTGCCACCCAGGCCAATTCTGACACTTCTCTCCTACATGTAAAAATCATCATTTTTTTTTTATAGAAAATTACTCCGAACCCTCAAGCATTATATATATTGTTTTAGCAGGCACTCTATGGAATAAATTTGTGGTCTTAGCAACTTTTTATGTTACACAATATTTGCGCAGCAATTTTTCAAACGTTTTTTTTGGAAAGAAACTGTTTCATTCATAAACAAAAAAACACTAAAGTTAGCACGATTTTTTTTGTGTACTAAGCAATGCTTTAAATTTTTTTACAGGTTACATGTTTAGAGTTACAGAGGAGGTCTAAGGCTAGAATTATTGTTCTCACTCTAACGATCGTGGCATGTGTAATCTGTGTGTATCTGGCTCTGATACTAGCCAGTGCCTACCCAGCCACTGACTAGTATCTCTCCCCAGCCTGTCCCCACACACCCTCTCACCTGCTGACCTGTGAATCACTCCCGCAGTTTTATTGTGTTCTGCCAGTGAATACGATGATTAGTGTTGCTAACTATAGCTGGCAGCACTGATTGTTTTGGGGAAAACCTGACAGGCTGGTTGTACTCAAGTCGTTTAATAGGTTGACTTGTGTAAAACCAGGTAGCCCATACATAGATCGACTATGGCTGGTCTCTGCTTAATTGGTGTAATTTCAATCCATGTATGGCCCGCTTAACCACTACGCAGTCCCTAAACATCCTTCCACAAACCTTTACATTTTTCCTTCCCAGATTCCTTCATCCTCCTCTCCTATATATAGTGCCCACTGTCATACTCTCCACACTTCTCTCCTGTACATACTGCTCACTGTCATACCCTCCACACTTCTCTCCTATACATAGCGCCCGCTGTCATATCCTACACACTCCTCTCCTGTACATAGTGCCCGCTGTCATACACTTCTCTCCCGTACATAGTGCCCACTGTTGTACCCTCCACACTCCTCTCCTGTACATACTGCTCACTGTCATACCCTCCACACTCCTCTGCTGTGCATACTGCCCACTGTCATACTCTTCACACTCCTCTCCTGTACATAGTGCCTTCTGTCATACCCTCCGCACTCCTCTCATGTACATATTGCCCACTGTTAGACCCTCCACATTCCTCTCCCTCACCTGCACATACTTCCCACTTTTATACCATCCATTCTCCTCCTCTATGCCTCTTACCCACAAAAACAGTTCTTTAAAATTATACTGAATACCCTCAATGTTACCAGCTCTATAATGGGCACACTTTTGTTAGTTCAACTAAAGGAAATCTCAGTCCTCATATTTGTTCTGTCCCATTATTAGTACTTATTTAATTTTGTAATTACTATTGTGATGTATAGAGGAACATAGGGGATGTCAGCTACTCTAAATATAGCACTTGTAAAAAAGTGTCCCTGAAAATATTTTTGAAATGTTGGCAACTATGCGGGTCAGTAGGGAGCCCCATGAGAGGCTCCTGGGTTCCAATGATATTAAAGCGGTAGTAAACTTTTCTAACATTACTATTTTTTAGAGGCCCTTAGGTAGGTTATGCCATAATGTACAAGTATACACAGCGTATTAGCACATTAGGGTACACTTAAATTATCAGACTGAGCCCTCCAGTGCTGTGCTGTGATCAATCCGGCGGGTCCCGGGCACTTCCATCTTCACCCGGTCCTTCTGGGTTCTGTTCCTTCGGTCACTTGCCTTGGCCGGGCTGCGTTGATGTTATTCCCACGCATGCTCATGTGCATCCTCCCTCTCTCATCCCCCCTTTCTCTCTCATCCTCTTTCCCTTACCCCTCACACCTCTTTCATCCCCTTTCTCTCTCTCTCTCTCGCTCTCTCTCTCTCTCATCCTCCCTCTCTCTTTAATTTAATTTGTTATAACAAAATATTGTTTGCATTTTTTTATTTATTTAATTTATTGTTTATAAAAGGCCCCACCAAAATCCTCAGCACCAGGCCCATGATGTTCTTAATCTGGCCCTGGACATGGGCGCAGTTTCAGTGCTTGCCATAGGCGCCATTTTCACTAGATACGCCTCAGCGTCTGAGACCACCTTCTGAATCAGAGACAGAGCTGTCCAATCACGGGTGAGTGTAAGCATACCTGATGCTACTACAGCATAATACAGCGCTGAATTACTTAAAGAGGAGGTCCGGCCCCCCCCCCCAAATGTAAAAGTCAACAGCTACAGTACTGTATTTGTAGCTGATTAAAGATATATGGGTCTATAGGTCTGATTAAGCAGGGGGTTTGTTGGACCTTTGCAGAAAGATTATTGCTTCCAGACAGAGAGCAAGGGTCCTACTCTGCAGCATGCTGGCAGGAATTAGGCTTTTTTACTCCAGTTGTGGTTCCTTTTGAAAGAAAACAACTGTAAGACCCCTTTCCCTCTGAGGCAATTTTCAGGCATTTTAGTGCTAGAAATAGCGCCTGTAAAGCGCCTGAAAACTGCCTCCCATTCATTAAAATTGGTGCTTTCACACCCGGGCGGTGCGATTGCGGGACACCTTTGGGGCGGTTTGGGAGCGCTCTATACAGCGCTCCCAAAACGCCCCTGCCCATTGCAATGAATGGGCAGCGCTGCAACACGGGAGTCTTTAACCCCTTCTAGCAGCCAAAAAGCGCTGCTTAAATAGCGATAACGTGGCTGCGGCCCCAGTGTGAAAAGTCTGTCTAAAGCTTTGCATACTTTTTCTTTTGATGCACCTGAAATGTATTTGGCTGAATTAAACTGAACTTTCAATTGGACTTTAAAAGAGAAGTATGGTGGATGCTTTTTTGGAAGGCCACAGAGCTGTTCCAGGCTCTGGAGGGATCCTGACAATAATATCAGGATCCACCCAGGTTCCTGATTGGCAGCTGGCTCAGCCTCTCTGCATGCTGCTGAGAGCCTTAGCCAGCTGACCCCACCCACTCCACAGCCTAGAGTTCCAGTGAGCACTGGAGGGGCAGAGCTGAAAGCCGTAACTGACAGGCACCGCTCTCTCCTCAGAGTGAACTGAGCGATCAGCAGTCATGTGATTGCTCAATTCTCGGGCTTAGAGTCAGCGGGGGACAGCTGGAGCATCACAACGATGCTGTAGCATGGAGGTGAGTATGTATGTTTGTTTTTTTATGACTCCATACTTCCCCTTTAAGTAAGTACCAATATGACCTTACAAATGCAGACAAATAATCAGCCAAAGCAATGTTTATTACTTCAATTATTTAAAGCATGTTTCAGCACAGCGTTTTAGCAGTTCTGATTCCATTACATAAAAATTCACTGAAGCAAAATGCTGCATTTCATCTGTTCACCTTATCGACTGAAAACAAAAAAAAAAATAATAAAAAAAAACTTCAGGCAAGCTGCTATGTATCTGTTTTCTTTAGATGTATACTGTTAGACCTGCAGAACAAAATACAGCTTTGCATAGGGAATGCTGTGACCAGCCACACTGCATAGCCAAGGAAGATGACACCACTGTTCACTATTTCAGCTTCTTGTGTCAACGACCTGCTCATCGGACAACAAATTAGTATAATGATTTTCATATATGTTTCAACGCACAGGCAGTCAGTCGCATAGCTGAATAGTGGTGTCACCTGCAACTGCCCAATAGAGTTAAAAGAGAAGTATGGGAATTTAAAAAAAATAAAAATTTTATACTCACCTAGGTGTTTGCAGCAATGGACCCAT
>CM053028.1:75773266-75946263 GCA_028564925.1 Lithobates sylvaticus
AGGGAGAATGACATACACAGGTAAAATCATGTGTCTGATAAGGAATCGATCAGTGATATGAAGTAACGCATTGCGATGGAGCCCCTCTGTATTTAGCTAGAATGAACCCATTGTATTCACTCTAAACTGAAATCCACATTTGGTTTTAAAGGGTCATTGTCTAAAACGGCCACGCACATTACAATTTGATGGTACAATTACTGCACTATCTTCTTTATATGTCAAGAACTATGTAGTGCAAAAGTCTGCTTATACAACCCAACCAATTTATTCCCAGGCAGATGGACCCTCACAATACCATGCAATAACTTTTAGTGCAATGGGTACAGGCAAGTGCTTAATCCAGGCAGCATTGGAGCATATAGAGACGAGAAGATGCCACACGCCACCAGCTCATTTGGTAAAGAGGGATGTAAACAGCCTCAGCATGTAACTCCTCCTAAGCCACACACTAGACGAGTTTCGACCCACCCACAGGGCTTAATCATAGAGGTGGGCAAGGTTAAACGCATCAGAATGTGACTTAGGAAGATTGACAGGCGGGGGGGGGGGGTGGGGGTTCACATCGCTCTTCCCCAAATGAGCTGGTAGCATGCAGTGTTTTCTTTTCTCTAGGTGGTCCCTCACAATATATTGTCTTTGGTAAATATAAGGGAGATTATTGAGTATTGCATGACCCTAGTTTAAAGGTAGAATGTTTTTGAAAAGGTTTGGGCCACCTTCAGTGGGGTTTTATTTTTGTTAACTTTTTTATTTTAATTGCTATTTTTAGCAAAGAGATTGTTACTTTCAGCTCGTTTTTCTGAAAGTAATGATCGTTATGGCAAATAAGGATCTTTATAATACAAATCATTAAAGCTGCAAAGTGAGGTTAACCTCTCATAGTAAAAAAAAATAAAACAGACAGGTAGGGTTTTTATAATAGAAGAGACTCTAGTAGTCTTTCCTATTATAAATGCCTCTTCTGCCTATCAGTATTAATGAAATCTAAACCGAGCATGCACAGCTCAGACCAGATTTATGGCACCCATGGATTGCCATGGTGAATTGACTCCCATGGTGAGGTGACATCATCACGAACCGGACATTCAAGCGGCCAGAGAGCGTGAACCTGGAAGAAAGACCAGGCAAAGATGGAAGCAGCCGGCACTTGCTGGAGCGGTGACAGCACAGCGCTGGAGGGCTGCGTTTGACAGTTAGGTTTGCCATAATGTGTTAATATGTGATGCATACTACCCCATTATGGCATAATCCTGCATTAACCCATTTTATAATACATTTTTTATTCGAGTTTACTACTGCTTAAAAGGGGTTGTAAACCCTCATCTTTTTTCCCCTTAATGTATCCTTAGCATTAAGGGGAAAAAACACCTGGCAGTTACTGGTCCCCCAGCCCCCCCATTTTTCTTACCTGAGCCCTGAAACTTCACCCGGCAGAAATGTGCTGTCCCTCTGCCTGGGGTTCTCGGCTCTTGATTGGATAGATTGTTAGCAGTGCGCCGGGGGTGGGGCCGAGTCATACATTTGGCGGCTATGGACGCTGAATGTTGGACTCCGAAGCGAGCATGCAAGGTAACCCCCCGGGATATCGCTTCTCCTAGGGGGTTATCTGATGTGGGGAGGAGCCGTGAGAGCTGCCGGGGGACCCCAGAAGACGAGGTTCAGGGCCACTCTGTGCAAAACGAGCTGCACAGTGGAGGTAAGTATGTTTGTTATTTAAAAAAAAAAAACGAACCACAATCACTTTAAAGTGTATCTAAACCCATGAACAAACTGTAATGTATGTTGGCTTACCAGTCCTTAGATGTGGTGGCTGCATTAGTTTTCTCTTATTTAGCCTTTCTTTCCACCTGTTGATCATGCCAATTAGGCCCCTTTCACACTGGGGCAGTTTGCAGGCGTTATTGCGCTAAAAATAGCGCCTGCAAACCGACCCGAAACAGCTGTTGCTGTGTCTTCAGTGTGAAAGCCCAAGGGCTTTCACACTGAAGCGGTGCGCTTGCAGGACGCTGGAAAATGTCCTGCAAGCCGCATCTTTGGCTCGCTATAGGAGCGGTATATTTACTGCTCCTATAGCACCCGTTCCCATTGAAAACAATGGGGCAGCGCTCCGAACCCCCCGGCGGTTTGCGGGCGGTATTGACCCTTTTTCGGCCGCTCGCGGGGGGTAAAACCACCCCGCTAGCGGCCGAAATGCGCTGCTAAAACGCCGGTAAAGCGGCGCTTAATATAGCGCCGCTTTACCGCCAGCGCCCCCACCGCTCCAGTGTGAAAGTAGCCTTACACACTTACTATCCTAGGGTGACAACGCTCACTCACTGTACTGTCTTTATGAAGGAACAGAGTGTCACCTTAGGACTGGCCTACAGAACTTCTGCCTTCCCCTCTTCTCCATAACATGGGAGGGGGGTGTTCTTTAGTCCACCGAGGTGAACTGAACAGTGCTTATAATACTACAGACTGTACAGCACAGCACTGTATTTCTGGCAAGATCAACAGGTATCTTTTTGCATTTGTTAAACATATAATATCTGTTCTTTGTTTATAATTACATATGTGCAATGGGGAAACTGAGAAATTAGGAAAATTTTATTTTTTTAAAAATGATGTAATGCACTGCGTCACTGTACCAGCGGATTCTTACCTGTCTTCTTCATGTAGACTCATACTGGAAGAACCCCCAGTACCGACTAAAGATACTAAAGGGAGACAACATGGAGAAATACACAAATTCTTGCAGCGTCCTGGTGTCCCTTCTCCAGAAACAGAACCACAAGCATCGGAACCAGTCCCCGCCATGGTTCATAGGGCTCTCTGTATTTATGGTATGAAAACTTTTTTTTTTCACTTTACTTTACTCAGAAAATTTAATTTTACTTGCACTCTGGCCACAAAAACTTTTATTTAAATCTATTTGATTCAATAAATACTCAATAGTCAAACAGGATGCACAGGATATAAATCCACTTACCTTTCCAAACCCAATTACCATATAAAAGGAGCAGTGACATAATCACTGTCATAGGTGTGCACAGCCTATTGCATTAGGGTGTGCACCCCAAAGCTCAAACACATATGTGTATGTGTGCATCTATATAAATGTATATATATATTGACAGTGTCAGGTGGGCAGTGGATGGTGTTAGTAGTTTTTTTATTTTTTTATTCTTTTTTACAATTTTTTTATAAATTTTTAGGGAGCCCCGTTAGGGGGCTTTGGTGAAATATCAGGGGAATCTGCGCCACACAGGGTGATTATTATTATTATACACGATTTATATAGCGCCAACAGTTTACATAGTGCTTTACCATGTATAGGGGGGGGACAACACAATTACAGTACAGTTCAATACAAAAGGTACAGGAATGTACAGTTCCATACAAAATGTCCAGGCACACCTGGCACACCCTATGTGCACTCCTATGATCACTGTGCTGTACAAAGCCTGTGCAGGGAGAGGAGCTGTGGAAGGGACCCAGCAGACCACACCCACTACAGGCTTCCTGCAGAAAACTACAGGAGGGGGCGGAGACAAGACCAGTCACCCTGCACAAGGAGAGAGATCAGCAGTGACCAGTCTTTGCTACAGGAAGCTCCTGCAGAGAGGGAAAGTATCACACTGGATTACTGCACAGATCTGGAAGAAATACACAAAGCACATGAGAGGCATCTAAGAATACACATGACTCTTGTAATCAGACAATATTCGCTTATTCTGGAGTTTAGGTTTAGGTTTAACCAAACATTTTGAATGAGGTATGGAAGGGTTAGGACCCCGGGCCAAGTTTTTGTTGCAGTCTGTGTTCCCACTACACAGTTCTATCCTCTCTCTTTATTGCGGTGACCATTACTACTGAGACAGAAAATGATGGAGAAGTCAACATTTTACAGATGTCGCCATAACAGAAATAGAGTGGAAAACGTCCAATATAGGGACACCTGTTGTAGTAGCAGCTCATAGGAGATTTCCACCATCTTTGTAAAGATTATTGAGCGATCCACTTACTGGCAGAACCATGCTGACTGTGTTATTGAGAAGCTTTCTGTGAATGCAGAAATATTCCAGAATGAAATGGAAGCTTCCAAATTACATTTTAGGAGCCACCAGCCCCAACGGCACCTAGATGTAGCAATGATGTAATAGAGCCAAGAGGAGCGGATTGTACATCTGACTTTTGTGTATAACACTAACTGTACATTATGATTAATTTACTACTCGGGCTGTAGCATCAATGGGAGAGTATTTTATATTGTGTGATAGGTCCTTTTTTAGAGAATGCCAAAT
The DNA here is from genome assembly GCA_028564925.1 of Lithobates sylvaticus. Classification (NCBI taxonomy): domain Eukaryota; kingdom Metazoa; phylum Chordata; class Amphibia; order Anura; family Ranidae; genus Lithobates; species Lithobates sylvaticus. Next base: position 75,777,553 of record CM053028.1, read on the forward strand.
GTACTCTTTGAATGGTGCAACCTATGTCCTCCTACAGGGGGCACTGTTACTATTATATTATAATATTATAAATATAATCTAATCAGTCTTTCTTTTTTCTTCTCTTGCAGGTGCCACTTGAGGTGAGTACCCTTGACATTTCATAACTCACTATGAAGTGGTAAAAATGAATGCATGCAGACAAGGAACACACTTAAAGCATAAACAGGCAACCTACATCATACAGGTGCCGAGGAACTACTACCCCAAGCAAGCCCTAGTGGCTCCATATAATTGGAGTGACCAGGGCTTGCATGGAGTGATGCTTCACCATGGCATTGTTACCAGCTCCTCTATAGCTGTTTTAGGCATGCTAGCTGCAACCAGACTTGCTATGATTGTGCTACTATTTTTAACACCCTTTACATGATGGGGTGTCATACTGATCATACTGATCCTTCTGCTTCTTCAGCAAAGCTGGCTGGATACTGTACGATCAGTTTCACCAATTGGCAAATGAGCACTAGGCAGGACATTTGTATATAATACTCAAATATATCAGATAAACTGATCTTCCTATTGAGTGATTGTGGTCAAATTTGAGTAAATTGACCAATCAATATTGTACATTCTCAGTAGGGACTATGATAAACCCGATAGGCAGCCCAATGGCCAACTGAAGTAGCTTGCACATAAGGCTGACAACACTGCTGCAATGTGTGGGGGGCGGTGGCTTAGGGTTGTCAACCTGAAACAGGAAGTGCTTTTACTGGCAGGATCTCCAGGTAAAAAAAGATTACAAAAGATTCACAAAAAAATTGCTTAAAAAAATTGTATACAGTCAGACATAATCCCAAAATAGATTTTGGGTTTATATGCACTTTTTGTTCCACAAAGGCACACCAACATTAGTCCCTTGACCTAAAGAGCTTACAATCTACTGCCCTTACAGCAGTTTTACAATGCAACTCTCTGGATCGTTTAATGACATGTCATTTAACCAATCAGTATATTTTATGGATTGCTAGGTATGGAGGTAACCCACAGAACCAAGTGGAATCCATACACACTCCATGCAGCTATTATTGTTTTTATTACTATTCTACAGGATTTATATAGCGCCAACAGTTTACGCAGAGCTTTACAATATAAAGGGAGACAGTACAGTTGCACTACAATAAATGATAAGAGGGTTAAGAGGGCCCTGCTAATAAGAGCTTACAATCTAATGGGGGTGGGGTAAGTGGTACAAACGGTTATAACTGTGGGGGGGAGGAACTGATGGAAGAGATACAAGTTTAGTTAGTTGGAGGTGTGATAGGCTTCCCTGTAGAGATGAGTTTTTAGGGATTGCCTGAAAGGCAGTCAGAATAGGTGACAGCCAGACAGATTGAGGTAGAGAGTTCCAGAGGATGGGAGAGTCTCTGGAGAAGTCCTGGGCATAAGCATTACAAGCTAATGTCTTGATTGGAACTGAATCCAGGTGCAAAGTAGTGTTCCACATTCCAGGCAGTTCAAGGAGATGCTGAGGGGTCAATCTTCTCCTAGCCACATGACTTTTAAGCAAGAGGGACACTGACGTGGCCAATTTCAAACTGAGCGAATCAGAATTCTCCATAGATTTTGAAGTTCAAGGAGAAGGGGCCTGTAGACTGTTGGACCCGTCCCTATAATTTCATCAACCTCATGAATGAAATTCAGACTTCTATGCACTTTACTAAAAAGAACCTAAAGATAACTGTACATTTTTGATACCGGTTTATATTTGCAAAAATGTTTCTCTAAGTCTGGGCTTCAAATATATATCATTTTCAAGGGATGCAGGGCTATCCTTTAAATCCAGCCTCTTATACTCTCGTTGAGCCGAGCCCCTTATTAAACAGAGTTTTGTTAGCTGAGCACTTGCAGTAATGTCGAAATCAATGGAGTAATGCATTCGTAATGCCAAAAAATTTATGCCGCTGAGCAGCCGATATAAACAAAGCATTAGTCTACCCCGGGCAGCGGGATTGCGTCAAGCAGTCGCTTTCTTGACTCCATGCTTCAGAGCTCTGTCATCATTTAATAATAATAATTATTATGTGTAATTGCACACTTGGCTGAGGGCACAACGAGGAGGGCAGAGCCGGCGTGATGAATGCCACTGTGGTTGGCAAGTAAAAAAAAAAAAAAAAAAAAGCAATGGCAGTACTCTGCGAGGTCAAATACAGGTTTTATTGAACAGTGAGATTAATGGTGAAGGTTGGAAAAGCGTAGCTGGTCGTAAGCCGAGAAGGATAATAAATCCTCTTATTGACCGGAATCGCTAACTGGTGTCTTTTTCATTTATATTGTGAGCCTGTGAAGTTGATACATATGAGAAAATAGCTAAATTTGGAGCCTGACTTCGGGGGGCTTTTCACGTACGGCGTTGCTGTCTTCAGGTGTAATGTTTATTTATGCAGAGGCAACGCTGAGAAATCAGAAACCAAACCCACAAAAAAATAGTACAACGTGAACACAAAGGGTGCCCAAGAGCTTACACTCTAAGGCAATTTCCTGTGTTAACATGTGCCAGGGAAGGTGAAATATAAGAATATAAGTAGATTAAATGTTTGCTTTAAAGTAGATCTGTTGCCAAAACATGCTTTCCATTTTCTTTCTTGGATAGAATGGAGAATGGTTAGAACTTTTTTTTCTCTCATGACCCATTAAAATAGAACTATAAGCAAAACATTTTTTTTTTCATTTTGGATAGAGCAAGGGATGGTTATAACCCCTGTCAGATTTATTTATTAATTTTTTGTCATCTGTGTCCCATTACAGAGATTTTCCTTCACTTCCTGTCCCATAGCCAAACAGGAAGTGAGAGGGAATCCCTACAAAAAAAGAGAATTCTTTGGAGACCCCTAGCTCACCAGAACTAGTGTCCTTATTGGAATATTTCCCCTCTGTTAATTTGGGATTTTCTTTTATTTTCACTTTCAATAATAATGGTAAACAGAACAAATAGAAAAAAAAAAACTGGCAGGTGTTCTAATCCCTCCCCACACTATCCAAAACAAACAAAAAAAAGTTTTGCATTTAGTTATACTTTAAATAGCTTTCCATTGACTTCCTGTCCTGGAGACACAACAAAAAGTGAGAGAAAATCTCTGGGGTGAAGATAAATTTCCTTCTTGGACAGTTATCACATTGGACAGGGGGCCCAATTGGGTGACTGCACCTTCTGTTCTGGTGACAACTGTAAAATTAGATCACTTTCTGGTCCGATGACAATGGTTACCAGGACAAATACTGAGAGTGAACATCCCCAACAAAGAAGACAGAAGTTCTGATATTACCCCAACCCATCCAACACTAAAATGTGAGAAGCTTTAAAAACACACTCTGCATAGGATTTAAAAGGAGGACTTGAGATGCATAAGTAGCCATTTTGGGTTAGCAGATAGTTCAGAGAAAGAGAATGTATAGATTAGACTTCTGACATATCATTTAGGTATAATTGTCTGTATGAACTTGTAAAGTTCGTATGGGTCTATATCTTGTTACCTCTTCTTTGCACAGTATCAATATATAAGAAGCCGTCTGCCCCAAGAGTTCTTCCTGCACAGCCGCCCTGTGAACAACAAGTGTATCTTCATTAACGAGAGGGAAGTGACCCAGGACTTCCACCTGCTCCCAGGATCCTACGTCATCATCCCCTCAACGGCAGAGCCTGACCAGGAGTGTGAATTCATCCTGAGGGTCTTCTCCAGGAAACACCTTCTAGAGTAAGTGCAGCCTCTTCCCTGAAAAATAGGTGGCATTGACCTTGGAGTGTACCTAAAGCCAAAACTTTTTATGGTTAGAACCTCTGTCAGTTTTTGGGGAGATTTATCCACTTTATTTGTCTTGGTGATGGAAAATCTTTAGTTTTACAGCTGTCGCTAGAAGTGGAGGTGAAGGCAGATCTTCCTGTGAGAAGGCCAATACCAATTTCCTCTCACTTCCTGTTGTCTCTCTAGAACAGGAAGTGAAAGGTAACCAGACAGACAGTAAACAAAATCTCAATAAAACTCAAATGGGAGTGAATACACAACTTTATGCCATCTCACATTTGGGTGCAGTCACTGCAACCAAAGAACTAAATCAATACACAAGAGACTGGGGGATAGACACCCTAGTCCATAAAAAGAAGTTGCTTGGAGTGACACACGTGGCTTTTTTTGCAAAGAGATCAAAAAATTGATTTAGTTCTAGAATGTTCATTAATGTATGGACATATGTCCATGTGAACTAGACGTTGTCTAATTTTAATTGGTGTGGTGAATTGTATTAGTTTTGTATCTGCTCAGTGTATTCTATTATTAAAGCTTTCAATATTTCAACTAAATAAACCTTTTGATATTTTTGCAAAAAAGCCACGTGTGTCACTCCAAGCAACTTCTTTTTATGGACTGCTTTGTATTCCAACAACATTCCCTTAGACACACTCCTAAACCTTGCGGACAGCTTTCCCAGAAGAGTTGAAGCTGTTATAGCTGGGGGTGGGCCAATTCAATATTGAATCCTAAGGACTAAGACTGGGATGCCATTAAAGTTCATGTGCGTGTAAAGGCAGGTGTTCCAATACATTTGGTAATATAGTGTGTGTATATATATATATATATATGTAGCGCCATAACCACTTGGGGCGGCTGAATTTTTCTGGGCTTACCAATTACCTCCTCCACCTTGTAGCTCATCGTTCTTGTCTAGGGGTTTCCAGGGTTAATACACAGTAACAGCAGAGACTGACGCTTGAATTCCTTTTTAGGATTTTTATTTGCTTAAAACGTTAAACAGAACACAGTCTCTTAGTTGGGAATATAGGGTACAGGATGAAGTTTAGCTCAGGTACTTTAGAACTGCTGACAATCAATAATGTCTCTAGATGATCCAGAGAGTAGCCACTCTCTAGGTGATCCAGAGAGTTAGCAAAGTCTCTGCCACAGACTTGGTTGTGAAACTTTAGATGAACACAAAAGTCTCTCACAGGAACTTGGTTGCAACTGAAGGATAAGTTAGGAACTTTTCTTAATTTTTGTAAGAAATGCGGATTCAATTAGTGTCCATACAGCTCAGCTTCCAGGCTCTTACCGAACAGCCAGCCTTGTGCATGGCCCTCCTTCGAAGAGTCCTCCGCTGGTTGCATGCAGAGTTGCTGGGCCTCTCCAATCCTGAGACTGCACCGGAACACTTCAGAATCCTCCTTCAGTTACTGCGCCTCAAACTAGCCAGTTCCGAGGCTCGGAAACGGATGGATCCACACCCCAGGCAGGCCATGAGGGCCTCTGGGGCTAGTCAGGAGGACCAGGACCATGGAGTCAACAGACACTCCAGGACCGGAAAGGGACCCACCACGTGACTTCAGCACCTTAAGTACCCTCTCCCGGAATACACAGCGGGACAAACACGCCCACTGATTGGCTCCGAGCAGAGATTGGTACCCAATGCGTCCAACCAGACTGCGTTCTGCGGCCTGTCACAGGTGCTCACCCACCTATGACCAGGCAGAACTTCAATACAGCCCAGCCAAACTGATGCCAAAGGACAACCTAACATAATTAACCCCAAAACTCAACTACAGTTTTGGGCAAAAACCAAATTTACATGCATAGCGCGTACTTTAGAAAAGTACCGGCGCTACATATATATATATATATATATATATATATATATATATATATATATATTTATTTATATTGATTCGACAAAAAGTCGAACTCTGGCCTCATTTATATTATATAGTCCCCCAGGTGGCAGTTATATATATATAAAAAAAGAACAAGTGGGACTGTAATGTTCGGCTGCTTTGCAGAGTTATTCTCTGCAGTACCTCTTCTTTGCCATAAGATGTCCTTAGTTTTCTGGGTTAAATGAGCACAGTGTACACAGACCTGTACTGTGAGGGCTGGCTGTCATGAGCCCAACCCCTGAGGCTCCCTGAATTCACATTATACTGTTTCAGAGAGCAGTGCTGACATCATTATGGCAGTCCTGCTTTTTTCATCAGTGAGGACTGCTTAACCTAGAAAAAGCAAAGAGAAAGAAGACCCTGTTATAGAGTCCAAATGTATTTTCTGAATTGCCATGTGCTCCTGGGCCCCATAAAAGTTGCATGGTGTGCTATGGCTTGATTAGCATCCTTTGCTGATGGTTGGTAGCCTCACCTTAAACAACCAAGAGCCTCCAAACTTTATTTCAAGTAACCACTTGAAATATAGGACCATTTTGTCATAGGTGAACACCTTATTATTAGTAGGAGTATTATTAATAGCGTTATTATTATGTATTTGTTTTATTTTAAGACATACTGGTTCAGGATAACAAATATAACACACCTTTGTTTAATTACAGAGAACATGGAGAGAACCCCAGCCCTGTCCTGTGTTGCAAGGTAAGCAGAGTAAAATACACAAACACATACATTCCTGCCATTTGACGTTACCCCTTAAAAAGCTCTTAAATTTGAACTCCGGGGAGATTTTAAAAAGATTCAGCTCCAGCAGAATTCTTCCCGAGTAGAAGAGAATCTGTCTGCTTGTATGACAGGCCGGCTTCCCTGATTGCAGACTATCCTACTGTAATTAGCATTTTAATGAAGTTTGTGCATGTCGCAGTTGACAGATGTTATATAAGGGAGGAAAGGGGCTGTGAATTACATCAGAGATTTATTTGTCATAATCGGGGAGAAAGACTGAGCTTGCCTTTCCAGCAAGTCCAGGATCAAATCATCAAATCCTTTAATAGGACACGGTTATCAATAAACTGTACTGGTCTATTACAACATCACTGCCAATAGGTGGAGTGCAGTACTTTTGTCCACCTGTAAGACAGTAATATGTCCATACAGCAGCAGAAAATGAATATAGAGGATACTGCGAAGAAGAAACGTTGTTTTCACGCAAGACTGTTAAGTGACTATACAGTGCAAGCTCTGTGTTCACAGGTAAAGCTGAACTCCAGCCTTCCCTTCAGTTTTTGGACAGTTGTACAGGCTCCTCTCCTGTAGGAAAAATGCTTATTCTGATTTCATTGCACACTACTAGTTTCTCACAGTGTGCATTGGAAGCTGCAACAAATCAGACAAAGTCTTCCTCATCTCCTGGCTGGAGGCAGTTAAGTGGCGGCTGGTGTTTTTTCTTTTTGGGGGGGGGGCCGCGGCACCTTAAATCCCCCAGCCCCCCCGCCCGCTCGCTGTCTTACCCCATCTAGGTGGCGGGTATCGGCCAGCAGGCATCGGCAGCGGGATCGGGCAGCGACATCAGCAGCGAGCATCTCCTCCATTCCTCCATCCCGGCGGCCGTGTATCTCCTCCTCTCCTCCTAGGCGGCCAATAGGATTGCCGGTCCTTTCAGCCAATCGAGTGATAGGTCTCAAAACCCGGTTCCTGATTGGCGGGAGGAGGATCAGTGTTACAACAGTGAATATTGATTTGATGTTGTAACACAGCTGGGTGGGCTCCGTTCGCATGCTTTGTGCCCTGAGCCCACCCTATTTTGAAGCCTATTAGAGCCTCTGGCTCTATTCAGGTGCTTAAAAAAAAAACACCCAACCCGCATTGGAATCCATGCACCCGGCGTCCTGAAAGGGGCCAGATGCATGGATAGGGGGGTGCAGCCATGGATGGGGGGGATGCGCCCTTAATCGACGGGCCGCCCCTGTTCCAGTTTCAACCATGGAGTGTCAACATAACATGTGGGTGTTACCTAGGGTGGTCTACATTCAAAGGCAGCAGACTAGGAAGGACCACTACTCCAGACTGACATCTACCAGTACCTATCAAAGCATTTCTATATTTGCTTAAAGGGGTTATAAAGCTGCAATATCCTATCTATATGCTGCATACATCAGTAATCTAGCTGTTATTCCTCCTGAATTTTTTTTATTTACCTGTTATATACGTATTCTTTTTATGCACTTCCTCCTTGACTCTCTGTATGATATCCTCGGCTTCCGGTTTTTGGAGCGCGCTCCCTGCCACAATGTCTCGTCTTCATGGGAACTACAATTCCCTTGATGCTTAGCGCAATGCTTTTTCGCTGTGTGAAAGAATAAGAACAAACCTTGTTCTCATGTCTATCACAGCCTTTGGTGCACAGGACACCTCCCAGCAACCATGCCCATTCCTGCCTCCCCAGCACGCCCATACACATAGTAGTTAAGATGGCATGGGAGGCGGAGCCACAGCATCTTAGACACATCTGCGGCTCTCTGTGAATGAAGACAGCGTCTTACCGCAGGCATGTAGTCCCAAGGGAGGGGGCGCGCGCGTATAGTAAACCCCAGGCAGAACGGCTTGGACGAGGGGGCAAACTTGTAGAAGAGGAACATGAAGTTCCTAAATCACATAATTAAAATAAAATTATAATTAATTATAAAAAAAAGAGAACCTTTAGTATCACTTCTTTCCTCAAGAACTACCGTACTGCTAACATCAGGACTGATGGCTCTTGAGAGGAGTAATGAGGCAGAGTGCTGTGATGTTTTCGTGGCCCAGCTCCTCTGCTCCTCCCCTCTTCACCCTAACTTTTTATGTAGCTGCCAGGAGTGGAGTGAAGGGGAATACTATAACACAGCCTTTCTCAACTGCTACCCAAGAGGAACCCTTAAATAATTTGGAGGTCTTGAGGAACCCCTGCTAAAACCAATTTGTTGGGGATTGGTAGGAAAAATGCCCCTTATGTTGGTGGTTAGTGGGAATAATCCTTTACAGTGGTAATGAGAAAGCCACAGGTAGATAAAAAGATAATTTGTGTCACTGGCTCTACCAAGTGGCATTGGCCCTGGAACTGTGCAAGAGCCACCACATAGAAGGTTAATAAGTCACAGCTCAAGGATCCCACACCTGTTGAGGAACCCAAGGGTTCCACTGAACCCTTGTTGAGAATGGCTGCTATAGAGTGTCAATTAGGTGACAGCTCTGAGTCTGCTGGGGCTGCTGACATTACCTCCAAGATGGTGGCACCCAACAGTAGTCTCAGGGCTTTTGTATGTCTGCACAAAGGAGGCTTTTTCAGGTCCATACATCTTTAAATATTTTACATTTATGTAGATTTTTATGTAGATTTTTGTTGAACTAATGGTCTTGCAACAGGATATCTTGAACAATCTTAAACAGAAACAAGCAATTAATTATCTTTTTCTTCATTTAAAACAGAAAATTGCTGAGAAACAGGATGAGCAGGAAACAGTTATCGCCAGGTATTTTGAAAAGGTAAGATGAAAAATTATACTTTCCAATTATTAAAGAGAACCTTTTCGGTTCACTGATATTGATATTTAAAACAAAGATCATAACATGGCAATGTCGTACCAAATGAATCCCACCGCCCATCATAGGCACCAATGCATGGATGTGACTTTATACACACAATGGGTCTTTGTCACAGTGAGCCCAATAAACTGTCAGGGGTGTGACGTTAAAATTGGGCAGATTGTGACAAATAAATAATGATTTGCAATGCATGCTCTGAATTGTGACATGCACGTCAAAAATAGAAAAATCCCTATTTGAGACATTTTACAGAAATGTTGAAATTTTTGCAATATATTATTAAGAAGATTGCATGTTTTGGGTGCAAAGAATAAGCGTGTTATTGCGCCAAGCAGTAGTTGATGCAGGACTCAAAAAAAAAATGAGTATAAGTGTATAGTACAGACAGTTGATGCAGAACCCCCTATAAACTATGGTACTGCGACATAATAGATCATTTGTTACAGTTTGTTACTTTTTGGAGAATTTTGCACTTATTGATATTTCTCACACTGCACCACCAAAAGTTGTTGGGTTAAAAATATTTTGCAAGCGCTAAGAAAGGATTGCATTATTGGGTTCAGAATGTTATCTTTCTACGTAGAGCTCTTGAGGACATCAAAGAACAGAAAGCAAAGATGTTATTATTTTGTCTAAGCTATAGAGAGTCTTGTGATTGATCTAAATAGGGGATGGACCAAAGGGAAAGGTTTTAAGGTTTTCTAACCTGACTGTGTGCTACCTGCTCTTGGGGCTCATTCACACCCTCAAGCTGTGTTAGTGGGAAACTGCCCTCATAGGACTGCACTGGTACTGCACTTGGCAAGTCAATAGGGCAAGATAGCTAAGGTGAAGTAGGAAGTCAAGGTGCCTGGGACCAGTAGAGAGCATGAGACCAGTAGAGGGCATGTGGGGTGAACCAAAGGGAACGTTTTTCAAACCTGACCTTGTGGTACCTGCTCTTGGGACTCATTCACACCCTCAAGCTGTGTGAGTGGGAGCTGCCCTCATAGGACAGCGCTGGGACTGCCCTTGGCAAGGCATTAGGGCAAGATAACTAGGGTGAATGTTGGGGGGAGGGTCACTTACAGTAGGAAGTCAAGTGCCTGGGACCAGTTGGTGCCTGGGACCAGTAAAGAGCATGGGACCAGTAAAGAGCTTGTTTTATGGGATCATCGGGGGGAACCAAAGGGAAAGGTTCTCTAACCTGGCCTTGTGGTACCGACTCTTGGAGCTCATTCACACTCTCAAGCTGTGTGAGTGGGAACTACCCTCAAAGGGCTGTGCTGGGACTGCCCTTGGCAGGGCAATAGGGCAAGATAGCTAAGGTGACAGTTAGGGGGAGGGTCACTTACAGTAGGAAGTCAAGGTGTCTGGGACCAGTAGAGAGCATGAGACCAGTAGAGATCATGTCTTATGGGATCATCTGGGGTGAACCAAAGGGAAAGTTTTCGAACCTGACCTTGTGGTACCTGCACTTTGGGCTCATTCACGCCCGCAAGCTGTGTGAGTGGGAGCTGCCCTCATAGGACAGTGCTGGTACTGCCCTTGGCAAGGCAATGAGGCAATATAGCTAAGGTGAATGTTGGGGGGGGGGGGGGTCACTTACAATAGGAAGTCAATGTGCCTGGGAGGTGAATGTTGGGGGGAAGGTGAGGATCACTTACAGTAGGACATATAGGAGTTGATTTACTAAAACTGGAGACTGCAAAATCTGGTGAAGATGTGCATGGTAGCCAATCAGCTTCCATTTTTTTTTTCCAAAGCTGAACAAGTTGAAGTTAGAAACTGATTGGCTACCATGCACAGCTGCACTAGATTTTGCACTCTCCAGTTTTAGTAAATCAACCCCTATGTTTCTAGTTAAAAGCAATAGTGGAAAACAAAGGGTATTGCTGACATTATTAAAAATTTTGACCCAATTACTAAACTGTATCCTTTTCCTCTCCTAGCACCCAGAAATCAATGTCTCCCAACTACAGATGCTGCTTAACAAAGGAAGCTGGACGTGTAAGTGTGCAAAAAGTGATATTACTTCCTGTTAGAGAATATTTTCTTTGCTGTCATGGTGCAAGCAACTGCTAGAGGCTCTGTTCATGTCACATGAGACTGTTAGAGACGGGTTACATGGGATTGCTGAAGGCTACTGATCTGCTAGATGAGACCAAAACATTACAGAGTGCCAAGTGCTTTTTTTTGCCTTTCTCTGGATCAACTGTGGGTATAGGATATTGTATATGGAGGTTTTCTATTTTTTATTTTTTTTTTAATTGGTTGAACTAGATGGACAAGTGTCTTTTTTCAACCAGACTAACTATGTAGCTAGGTAACTAAGTTACAGGAGACTGCTAGGGAATGATGCTGAGTTTCAAGGGACCTCTAAAGGTTAAATGATAAGAGAATGATAGACCACTGTCATGTTGTACCCATCATGAGCATTAATCAAAGGTTTATGTTATGTAGGTAGGAACAATTGACCAACCCTAAATTTCTCAGTTCCTTAACATGGTCCAATAGTGATATCCTATTCAAAGTGTGGTATCTGTTTGGCTTAGACAGCATCCAGTAAGGATTCTTGTTTCAGTTTTTGCAAAGCATGATTAAGCAACAAAAGGATGGGTGTCTCTACAAACCAATTGGGGTGGGCCTATACCAAAGAGCATCATCATGTCTTTATACAGCCCTGCCTGAATGCCTTGTAACTCGTAGACACCAATCAAAGCGCTAAATTTATCAACACACTTATTAAGTCAAAGTTCCTTTAATTGATCTTGCTTTGTAACAATTCAATAATAGCTAATTATCTTGATTTATGAACAAACACAAGTCTCCTGGTGCCTGATTCCTGCTCTCGGCGCAGCTGTTCATCAGTCTATCATATCTTTAATTGTGAGATCCCCGGCCGATGCTTCCTTTCCTTTACAAGCCTTTTATGTTTTGTTAGTTTTAAATGCGATAACATTAATTTAGCAATCATTTGTTTGTGACGAAACCGTAATGTGGATCTGTGCATTCTCTCCTAGGCGCAAGGCAAGCTCCGGTGAAGTTTAGCTTAGACGCCTGCAAAGTCATTATGGCTCAGTTGGACGTATCCTTTCCGATTTGTGAAAATACTTTGATTTGTGAACTCCTTACGATGCCCCAGGGCCCTGTGAAATCATTACACTGAATCATGGACGCTTTTATTTTTCTGAGAACTGAACGCAGCATTTCATTAGTTGGGGTATTCAGAGAATGGACGGTGTATGGGATTCTAATTCAAGTATCTACTGCAGAGGGTTTTGAACTTAACTATACACTAATGCCATGTTTCTTTTTTATTTATTTTTTATTTAAATACTTGTTTTCATCTAATTTGCACCTCAGTGCTGCTGATTTCCTGCAGCATCTTTACAGCTCCTTCATACTTACTGATAGCTGCATGACATTTCCCAAGATGGGTTTCCTGATAGTGACAACAGCGGATAAGGTCTGCTTAAAAGAGAAGTATGGGAATGTTTTTGTTTTATTTAGAATCATACTTACCTAGCTGGATGCAGCATCAGTCCGATGCTGCATCTGTCCCCTGCCGGCTCTAAGACTCAGAACCGAGCAATCAAACACCCTCGATCGCTTGGTTCTCAGAGCTTCCTGAGCAGAGAGCTGGTGACTGTCAGTGACCAGCTCTCTGCTCTGTCCCATCGCACACACTGGAGCGCTGGGCTGTGGAGGGGGAGGGAACGGGAGCAGCCAGCTCAGGCTATAAGCAGCTCGCTGGAAGGCTGAGCCGGGTGTCGGTCCAGGCATGTGGTCTCGATCTTTCCTGAGCCTGGATCAGCTTTGTGATGTTAGCCGACAGCAGGCTTCAGCCCGCTGTCGGCTGAAAACAGGTCACAGGAGTGCAGAATGAACTGCACTCTTGTGATCCAGGAGAAGTACAGCCAAATGAGCTTTGGCTGTACTTCTCCTTTAATGTTTGTTGAAACGCCCACTTGTAGTCTCTTTAGCAAGAGACAATGTAATAGGGTGACAACGCAGGAGCACAACAGAGAGGCGGGGACAGACCTTCATCACTCTATAATAGGAAGTTCCTGAACAAGGCCCTTTTTTTATGATCACAAGCATTCTTTAAGTAAATGCTGCAGATTTACAAATATGAAAAACGGGTTTTAAAGAAGTCTAATTTCCACTTTTAAATGGAAAAAAAACATTTTAAAGGCCCTAATGCCCTTAAAGTGGAGTTTAATGCCCAGAAAGTGGTGTGGCTTCTGTATAATGTGACCATTGTGATTGGTTCCCACAGCGGTCATAAGATTGGGAACCCGTCCCAAGGGCTCCCAATCAGAAGTCTTGGTGACAGCCCAGTCATTGTGTTGGGAGCACACAACCTCATGCCATCGTGCACGCATATAATTGGCAGCTGGGCGTTAAAGCACACATTCCATGCCGCTACGCATAGGCTTTATGAGGTCGGCAAGGAGTTAATTTATTCTGTTCCCCAAAGTCAAAGTATATGTGAGTAATGCAGCTAGTGCTTGAAGGTGGAGAACAGTGTTGTTTGTCAATGCAGCTGTCTCTTTGCTAGCTGCGTTGTCAGACAGCCGTGGAGGGTGCCCTGTCTGACCTCACAACTAGCCTTATGGCCCGTAAACACAATCCGAAAATTGGACAAAAAATACCGCTTTCGACTCGATCGTACAACAATCGGATCGTTAGTACAGAGCTTTCGAGAGCCGATCATGGCAGTTCATCCAATATTATCCGATCAGACATGCACAAACATTTTTTCATACAATACCAGATCGTACAATTTTAGTTTAATAAGTACAGTTGTCGTCTGAAAATACAATACAAATACACTACAACACATGACATCACTTCCAATTTTTTATTCTGTCGTACGAGAATTTTTGTAACTTTAGTAAACTCTTCAGGTTCGATATACGACTAACATGCAAAAAAAAGAACGATCTTTCGTCTGATTTTTGGATCGTGTGTACGGGGCATTAGACAACACATAGGGGGAGATTTACTAAAACGGGTACACATAGAATCCAGTGCAGCTGTGTATAGTAATCAGTCAGCTTCTAGGTTTTATTGTCAAAGCTTATTCAAACAAACTGAAGTTAGATGCTGATTGGTTACTGTGCGCAGCTGCACCAGATACTGTGTGCACCAGTTTTAGTAAATTTCCGCCATAGTACTTCGTCCCTTGGAGAACAGAACACATTCATAAAAATGACATTAACATGCTAAAATGTATATGAGATTTTAGTGATTAGGTTTACATCTGCTTTCTATCTGTTATGTCTCTTCTGCAATAAAGAGCCCGTTGGCTCACAATTTTTTATATTTGTCAGTAAACTTCCACTTTAGGAAGTACTGTGTAGGTGGTGCTAAGGCGATAGTGCTCCATTATTGGTCCATTATTCATCGGTCTTACAGTAATTAATTCATTTTAAATAAATATTCACATATCCATAAGGTTCTGTGCCTTAACTCATGATGATACAGGTCAGTGCATCTGGGACCCTGAACGTGATAGAATTTCACAACCTCTGGAAGCGCTTACAGTCTTATCATGTAAGTACTATGTGTGCTTTACCAACTCTTTTCAAGTGTATGTCTATCCAAAAATGTAAATTATTTTTTTATTTTTTATTTTGAAGAGAACAGGGAATGATGAGAATCTATTTTGGATTTGTACTGCTGTCTGTGTCTCTAAAGAGATTCGCCCTTTTTTTTGTCCTGGTGACCATTCCCACTGGATACAAATTGATAAGTGATATTTGGATATCCAAAATAATATATTTGTTGCCAGAACAGGAAGTGAGGGGAAATCTTCCAGGAGGAACCCTTTTCTTAGGCTCCTTTCACACCAGCGGTCGGTTTTTCAGGCAGACCCAAGCGGACCACCCATTGTTCTCTAAGGGTGGCGGATGTCAGCGGACACATGTGTCCGCTGTCACCCACCGACATCCAATCCGGCCTGCTAAAACAGATGGATGGGGATACGTTCGCCATCTGACTGGTGGATCGTATGACATTCAGATGGAAATGGACATGCAGTCTGTTTCCATCCAAACGCCCCATAGAGAGTAGCAGGCTGTGTCCATGTCCACTCTGCGTAGCGGAATGGACATGGACCTGGACCTGTCATCCGCCTGCTCAGCGGGGTTCAGCGGAGAGATCCGCCTGGACGGATTCCACCCAGTGTGAAAGTGATCTTCCACTGACTTCCTGTTGTGTCTCTGGGGCAGGAATATCTGGGGGGTGGGGGTATATCTTCCCAGTGTTCCAGAAGTTTTTACCATTCCTCAACCTATGTAAAATGAAAATACAAAGTTTTGGGAGGAGATACACATTCTTCCTGTTGCAGATATTTCCTTGATTCCTGTCTGGTGAAAACACTGTCACCATTCCTCACTTCCTGTTTGGTTAAACCGTTGTCACCATGAAACAGTAAATGAGGGAAATGGTCCCAGTAGCTGTAAAACTTGACAATGTGGGTTAATTACGAAAGGTAAATCGACTTTGCACTGAAAGTGCACTTGCAAGTGCAGTCGCTCTAAATCTAAGGGGTAGATCTGAAATGAGGGCAAGCTCTGCTGATTTTATCATCCAATCATGTGCAAGCTTAAATGGTGTTTTTTATTTTCCTTGCACATCCCCCTCGGATCTACAGCAACTTTAGTTACAAGTGCATTTCCGTGCAAAGTGGAGTTGCCTTTAGTAAATAAACCCCAACTCTAATCCTTCCTCACTCTATCCATAAGCATAAAAAGACTTTGAAAGGACTTACACTTTAAGGTGTAATTAAAAGGAAAAACTTGTTTTTTTCCATTTTGGGTAAAGTAAGGGAGGGTTATAACCCCTGTTAGTTTTTTTTTTTTTTTTGCCATGTATGTCCTATTGGGGAGATTCCCTTCTCTTCCTGTCCCATAGTCAAAACAGGAAGTGAGAGGAAATCCCTCCAAAGTGAAGGAATCCCATGGTGTCCCCATTGGAAGATTTTCCCTCTATTACTGTTCTGATGTCAACCCAAAATTTGGAATCTTCTTTTACTTTCACTTTGATGATAATGGTAAACAGGATAGATAGAGAGGGAGAATCTCCGGGGGCCCAGACAGCAATAAAGACTGACAGGCGTTCTCTGCACTCCATCCAAAACTAAAAAAAAAAAAAGGTTTTGCCTTTAGTTACACTTTAATAATTGTAGTGAAATAATTGTTCACTTTAAAGTTTGTTTTCTATTCAGATTTTTTGAGTAAACAGAATGACGCTACAGTGGCGCTTACATTATTATACCCTGCTAGCCTGCATATTGCTGAGAAGTGTACATGTAGAATATTTAATTACAATCTTGGTACCGTTGACACCAGCCAGTGTTTATGATGCAATTACTTAATAAATAGGTCCTGGCGGTATTAAATCAGAACATATACCCACCACGGGCAATGGTGACATAAATAATCTTTTATCTTTCGCCCCTCGCTCTCCGAATAATAGAGGAAGTCGAGGTTTACCCTTGTAGAACATGCAACCATCCTAAGGTCAATCCCAGCTAATCTTCCCAGATGCATTTTATAATGTTCTGTTTGCTCAGACTGAAATTGAGATTTATGAGCACTGCTCGAGCCACTCGGAATAAAACATTTCTATTTTTAAAGAAGCGGAAAAAAAGGGAAAAAAATCTAACCTTGTAATCTCATTGTTTTCATAGGAGATTTTCCAAAGGACAGACATTGACAGATCGGGATTTCTGAAGCTCAGTGACCTCCAAGCTGCTGTACAAGAGAAAGGTAAAATTTGTTATGTTTCACCTTCATGAAAGTCACACACAAGACATTGCTAGTGGATTGATTATGGTTCCTTCAAACAAAGAATTGTTATCTTGTTGCTGGTGCTCTATGTCAACGGTCCTTTTAAGGACTGCCATGAGAAGAATATTGGGTCTCTTATTGCTGACCTCCTTCATTCATTTAAAAATGTATAAGCCCAAATAATCCATTAAAATGTTTAGGCTCGACCCCAAATCATTAAAGCTTCAATCCAGTCCATTTTTTTACAAAAATTTCAAGCCAGTCACATGACGTTCAGACTCATCTTCACCTCTGTTCCAGCGAGGAGCTCGAAGTTCCTCAATGATGCAAGAGTGCTGGTAATTGGAGGACATCAGCACCCCTTTCTTTATTCTTAAACTGTGAGTGCAAGGCGATGTGTTTATGCCCCCCATAGGGCTGGGTCGATGTCCCTCTGCACTCCATTTAAAGAGTTAAGTAAGGCTGGGCGTCATTCAGCCTGGAAGAAGATCAATGTTGAACCACAGAGAGGACAAATCTGCAAGTAGCAGAGCCAGAACAAAGGCTGGTTGTAAGAGCCTATACAAAACGGGAATTGAGCTTTAATGTCTATATTTAATGTCATATTTCTCCAGATTTGCTTATGTTTGAAATAATTTTCTGCCCCTACTAAATCAATAATAAATTGCAAAAACAAGCACATTGAAGTAACTCAGAAGCAAAGCAAAAGCAACTCATAACAACATAGAGCCATATTGCAACCAACCAAGTAAAAGCAAACAATGATGTCACTAGATAAAACCACCTTTGTTCAACCACCAAAAAATAAATGCAATGGCCATCTCTATGCATAAGCCCATAAGGGTGAAACTCGTTGGTTGGCCTCTTTGCCAGTGTATTGTCAGTGATAGACTACTAGCATTGAGTAGCAGTAGCCGTCTCCTTTTTTTGCCTTAATCTTCTGTTACTTTGTATATTTGCCAGGATGTGACTTGAGAATAAAACATTCTCCCCTTTTATTGCATTTGATAGCTTTCCTTTCCTAGTTAAAAATAAAAAAAATCCTGAGCCTCTGTTATTTAGTATCTTTGCATTGAGGAGTTATCAGGTATTTGTATCAGGCATTGAGGAGGTGACATATCAGGGTTGATTTACTAAAGGGAAATAGACTGAAGCGATTGCTCCAGAGCTTAGTAAATGAGGTAAAGCTTTGCTTTACCAAGAATACCCAATCACATGCAAGGAACATAAAAAAAAAAAATGCATTTTTTCTTGCACATGATTGGACAATGAAAGTCAGCAGAGTTCTCCCTCATGACATGTGAAGGACCTAACCCACAGTCCCTTAAGCCATCCGTTAAACATAATATCTAACCCCTCCAAATCCCCTCACAAATGACATGACAAGATTTTGGAGGGGAATGGCCTTGACGGCCTTTTATTAACAATTACCTTAAAATGAAATACATAACATTTTAAATAACTCTTAACCAACTTTATGTACTTTTGAGGTCTTCTAGGGGAACCCCACACCACTGGTCACTGCGCCAAACTTCTTTAAACTTTAGGCATCCGGTCGCAAGCCCCCAGACCCGGAGACGGTACTCAACTTTCGCAGTGACCTACCTTTAACCCCTTCCTGGTTAACCCCTCGTTAACCGGAAGGTACCTGATAACCCCCATCCACAGATCAGTACCAACCATGTTAACCCCATACCACAGATGGGTACCAACCATGTTAACCCCATCCCACAGATGGGTACCAACCATGTTAACCCCCATCCCACAGATGGGTACCAACCATGTTAACCCCCATCCCACAGATGGGTACCAACCATGTTAACCCCCATCCCACAGATGGGTACCAACCATGTTAACCCCATACCACAGATGGGTACCAACCATGTTATATATGCATATAACATCCATATTCTCCTCCTCCAAAGACCCAACCACTGCACGGGCTGTCCTTACAGCCCCTATTATAATTAACCATACTGGGGTGGGTGGGTGGGAATCTTTTCCTCCGCCGCTCACTAATGACGTCACTCCCCATCCTTCCTCCTACCTTCCTAACACGAGTGCCCCCCCTGCTTCGGCCACTCCCCCTTTCTTAAAGGGGACAACTTTTCCTCCACAAGCATGACTGTGCTGTCCACACCTGTCATGCTGTCCCTACGCCAATCCTTTGCTCTCCTTCTGCTCCGAGACTCTCTTTTACTAAGTTCTGGAGCAATTGCACTTGCAAAAGTGCACAGTCTATTTGCCTTTAGTAAATTAACCCAATCTCATCTTATCCCCAAGCCATCTGTCAAATGCCCCAGAAAAGGGATCCACCACTAATCATTCTTCAGAGGTGACAAACAACACTGCACATGTATTATGAGGACATATCTAAGCAATCTATTTATTTAGTATCAAATCAGGCTGGGCTTGTACAACATAGTTGATCGTAGATCTGAAGGAGATAGTCTGAATCAGATTTTATAGTGTTTGCTCAACCCAAGAATAGAAAACTTTCTTAGAGGAACTACAATCTCCAGCATGTGTTTCTTGATAGAATAATAGTCATAGGAGTACAAGATGTGTAGGGTTTGCTGTGTCTGTAAGCATGAGCATATGTTACGACTGGTTCTTTTACTTTAGTACTGGACTTTCTATGGTCAATAGCAGACAATAGTTAGAAATAGATTGCCTCAGTCACTTTATTATTTTTCTTTTTGTTATGATTTTTTATTATTAATTCGCACTCTCTTACCTTCTCTTTTTTTCCTCTTGCCCAAAAGGAATAACATTAAGCCATCAATTTTACAACTTAATAGCACTGCGATATGGCAACTCCTCTCTGAAAATCAATTTCGAGAATTTTGTCTGCCTCATGCTGAGGATGGAGATCAATGGAGGTACGTCAAAGCACAGCATGACCATGGGACTGCATTGATCGCCCTGGGTGTTTTCTGCTCTCCTGGGATGTGGGGGGAAGGATCACACTTGATAAATGGTGGCTAAGAGAAGCATGAGAATATAATTTAGGACCTTAAGAACTACTTCAGTCGTTGAATACTACAGAAGAGGCTATTTATTTTAGGGTGCAGATATTCCCTGGAGGTTATACGAGGAATGCATGACCCCAACATGTCAGCTTGTGAGCCGTATTCAGCAAGTGTCGGAGAGCCGTGCTTGCATCAAGGACCAATGGGGTTTATTTACTAAAGGCAAATCCACTTTGCACTACAAGTGCACTACAAGTGCACTACAAGTGCACTGCAAGTGCACTTGCATTGCACTTGGAAGTGCAGTTGCTTTAGCTCAGAGGGGGGCATGCAAGAAAAAAAAAAAAAAACACATGATTGGATGATAAAATCAGCAGAGCTTCCCCTGGTTTCAGATTTTCCCTCACAGCAATTTCACTTCCAAGTGCACTTTCAAGTGCACTTGTAGTGCAGAGTGGATTTGCCTTTAGTAAATCAACTCCAATGCATAACCTATTGCCGCTAATCTGCAAACAGCTGACTTGAGCAGACTGATTGGCTGCTATAGATTCCTGTGCATGCTCAGTACTTATAGCACTGCCTTAATGAACAATGTATTGTTATTCATCTTGTTTTTATTTTATATTGTTTTATTGTATTTATATTTCATTATATATTCATCATTGTGTGTGAGAAGGGTGATGGGTCTTATTATTGGAAATTAGTGAAAAGGGAACTTTTAAAAGTTTCCTTTTTTAGAGTAGGACTGAACTTCAGTTTAAATCAGCTAAATATATTCCCCAAAGCATAAAAACAGTCTAAAGTCGCGCACACACGATCAGACTTTCTGACAACAAAACCGTGGAATTTTGTTCGAAGGTTTTTGGCTCCAACTTGTCTTGCATACACACGGTCTCACAAATGTTGGCCAACAATTATGAACTTGGGAACGTAGTGACGTACAAGACGTACGGTGAGCCGATGTGATATCTCCGTTACGAATGCTAGTTTTACAAGACCGAGTGATTCTGGCCCGTCCTTGATTCTGAGCATGCATGTTTGTACTTTGGACTTTTGTCCAACGGACTTGTGTACACACATTTGGAAAGTCCGACAAAACACATTTGTTGGCGGAAAATTTGAGAACATGCTAGCCAACATTTGTTGATGGAAAGTTCGACAACAATGGTCTGATGGAGCATACATATGGTCAGATTTTCTGCCAACAGCCTGACATCCAACATTTCCCATCGGAAAATCCGATCGCGTGTACGCGGCATAAGAGCCTGTTTACACTGCTGCATTTAAATGCATGCATTCCAGTTCTCTAAAATGCATATGTTCTAATTCCCTATAATTAAAATATTTGCAGTGCAGCACTTGTAGGCAGGTGCAGTCTGTTCTCCCATACTGTAGGCGTCCAACCAATGCAGAAGGGAGAAGGAACTTGATTCTCCTATGATTTCCTGCTGTCAACAGGTCAACAGGGGAACAGCTCTCCACATGGAGGCGGCAAACTTGGGTCAGGCAGTGTCTATTTAAGAATCTGGCTCACTTTGTGCGAGTGGCTAGTGCAGGGACAGGTTCTTTGTCTGGCAGGGACAATTCAGCAGGGAAAGTTTAATGAGGAGTGAGGAAAGTGCAGAGACTACACTATATCCAAATAGGAAGCTTCCCATTTCGGTGTGGACTGCACAGGCCGCATTCTCCCTCCCTCCTGCAGAAGCCGTCGCCATCATTTCAAGATTATGATCCTCTGCAACTGTTTTTAAGTAGCTCTGGTTGGCTGATTGAACATTGTGGATGTTCTCATCCACCTCGGCCTTTAAACGTATATTCTTCGTAGCCAGAGCACCACGCTGCTCCTTACCCCCGCGCTTTTGTAATTAAAATATGACATGTTACATTTTTTCTACATTTTAGTGCATTGGGAGGCCCATAGAAGTCAATGGCAATGCTTCAAAACACATAAAGCATGTGTTTTGATGTGCTTGCAACAGGTATTAGCAAGTCTTGGTCAATGGCTTATTCTATCCTCTCCAATTCAAAAATATATTGGAAAGCATCAACGAACTTCCATCAATAACTCAAGTCAATGCAGAAAGGAAATTCCTGTTGATGCACGACAATAAAACTGCCTAATGTTTAAGAGATCTAAATGGGCCCTTACAGCTGGTTTTCTTTAGAAATCCTGAGTAAAAAAGATTACCACTTGCCAGCATGCTGCAGAGAAGGACCCTTCCTCTCTGTGTGGATGCAGTGGCTTCTTTGCAGAGGCCCGATATGCACCCTGCTAAGTCTGAGCTAGCACTCTCCAATCAGCAAGAAGTATGATATTTGCTGATTGGGGCCTGCTCTGCAGCATGCTGGCAGAGGACAGGCTTTCCTTCTAAGGATGTGGCTGTTTGCCAAAGGAAACAAACCTTACATCTTTGCCCATCTTTTGATTTGATGCACCTGGAATGTATTTAGTTGATTTAAACTGAAAGTCCAGCTGAGCTTTAATATTTTTTACAGCCCACCTTCCTTTTTACTTAAAGTGGGGTGCCCCCTAAAAAAAAAAAATTTAAAAGTCAGCAGCTACAAATACTTCAGCTGCTGACTTTAAATAATCGGACACTTACCTGTCCCAGGGTCCAGCGATGCGGGGATCGAAGCCCCCCCTTCCCCCGCTCCGCTGAGCGGCACCGGCATTATTATTGTTGTCACCCGGCTGTGGCTTCACAGCGGGACCGATGCCGCACGCCATGAAATGCCGCGCAGTCATCTGGGACCTGTCACGTGTCCCAGATGACTGACTCCGCCAAGGGGAAGTGATGTCAGTGCCCGGGCACTGAAGGAGGCAGACTACGAGGGACCCCCTAGCAACAGGCATTTAGAGGTGAGTAAAACATTTTTTTTTTTCTAATTATTATTTTTATTTTTTTTATGAATTTTAAGCTATAAACACCACTTTACGAGTTTGCTTTAAAGTGTTACTAAACCCAGGACTCTGCATTCACTATATCTGGTCTCCCACAGTACTCAGAACATGGAAATGCAATTATTTTAGTAAATATAAACTGCTAAATACCTTTTCTCATCAGCAATATATAGCAATTTTGTGACTTTTATCAGTGTCCAACCGAGCACTGGTTAAAGCTTGTAGGAGGCGTTTTATTCTCCTCTGACTGTCTTATGAGGCTGCATGACCCCTGACCCTCTGTCTGGAGAGTTGTGATTGGCCCTGTGCTGATCACATGCACCTCCCAAGAAATCAAACCTCTCTAGCAATACACACTAAACTGAGCATGTGCAGAGTGCCACCAAGGCTCTGTTCTACTGTCAGATGTATTGGGGACTGTGTAAGAAGGGGAGGATCAAAGAAGACAGGATCAAACATCCTTTTTACACAATGCAGAGGATTAACCTTTTAGGTTCCACAGTGAGTATAACAAGCATGCTTTGCTGCATATACAGACAGATTTTACTGTTGTGGGTTTGGTAACACTTTAAATGACAACCTAGATATTATGTTTGCTATTTGGAAATGATCCAACATTCATTTAATATTTTACATTTCAGATTGTTCACCTATTTGCTGCAAATCATCATCAGTAGTCCAATTGTCTAATGAGATTTCTCGCAAGTGTTTAGTTCTAGGTATACAAAATGACTGAATTAATGGTAACCAGGAGACAAGGCCTGAAGTCTGATGGGAATTATCGTCTGCAGGCTAATGTCAGCTGTCCCATGGGGGGGGAGAGGAGTCAATTGGGAGCAGTACTGCCCCCTGTTGTTGGCAGCTGTGCATTGTTCACTAATGCACGCTGTGCTCCTCCTCCCCTTTGCAGGGTCTCGTACTCTTCGCCGAACCTTGTCCTTGCCACCGGCTTCACGATCATCTGGGCATGCCTCCACCAGTCCCTACCCCACTTTGTACTATCGTCACCGCCCACCAGCGGTACAGGTATGACGTGGGGAAGGGACAATTATGAGATTTTTGGAAAATGTAGGAAATGTTAAGAGGCGTATATATTAAGTGCAAAGAGTAATGTCATGCTATTAATTATAATAACCAATCATATTTGTCAGTTTACAGTATATCCATCAGAACCACGAAAAAAAAAAATCAAATTGGTTAGTACTTGATAGCATGTCTTGCACTTTGTGCTTTGCCTTATTGAAGGCGGCACAGTCAAAGAGCTTATTCAATAAACCACTGCAAAGTTCAAAAATCAAGTTTAAACTACCAAAATTCATAATAGCCCAAATTTTTTTTTTTATGTAATCAGTTCCATCTCTGAATGGCTTCTATATTTTGCTGCACTTTTCACAATGAGGTTGGACTTAGCTTTGTTTTATTGCATAAATCTACGAAACTGATAAAGGGTAAATTTACCAATGATCTTTCAGTCCAATTGCTTTGCTATCAAAGGCATGTTAGCCACACATCTAAAGTATGTGTGAATCTAAATGGTCAGTCCACCCAATAGTAATATTTTAGCCCTTACCTCTAGCTGCTTGTATGGCTTAGGTACTCCTACAGCAAGATCATAGTTTCTGACTCTCTCCACGTCACGTCCACCTAGGAGTTTCTCTCTTCATGTCCACTTAGGAGTTTTGGGTATTCCTGCCCAACTTTATACTTTCTAGTTACGTTTGTTAGATTCTCAAAAATATATTAAATAAATAATTGTGGGAACACCTCAGGGACCTTAGCTTGTAAGCTCCTTGAGGGCAGGGACTGTGAATGTACAATATGTAAAGCGCTACGTAAATTGTCAGCGCTATATAAATACCTATAATAATAATAATAAATATGAATGGCACAACAAATGTGCAGAGCCAGGAGCTCAATGCAAATCTCTTCAGTAGAGTCCCCGAGAAAAGGAACCATGAGATGGTTTAATTCTCAACATCTATTAAAAACTGAAATATCAGCATTGGGTGGACTGACCCTTTAATCAACCATCCAGTGCAATTACTACAATAATCAATCCATCAATCTAAGCAAGTCAAGTCGTTTGGTGAATAAATCCCTGCCAATCCAAGTTAGTAAAGTGCATGAATTAATGAAACCCAATCAATTGTTGGCCAACCTGATTAATGATATGATTGCTTGTTAATATTGAGGTCAGATGGGTGCTTTTAGAACCATTATATCAGAACTCCAGATGACAATGAAAAGTGACCATCAGTTAAGTACAACTCATTCAAAAATGATCAAATGCTTTAAAGTAGCCTTTCTTAACCTGGGTTCCCTGAAGCCATAAGCTGGCCGTAGTCGGATCAAAATTCAGCTGGTTCAGCAGGGACTGGCCAAATTATAGCTGTTTCCACCAATCCAATGCAATAACACAGCGAGGAGGATTCCTCCATCCACCTCAATTATTTGGATGGGGAAAAACCATCCATATATGACCAGCCATAGAGTTCCTCCTGTGCATGCTAGGAGTTCCTTGGGCAGTGAGCAACGTTGACAATAATCCAAGGTGGCAATTTTCCATTAAACACCAATGTAAAGGGTCAGTTCTATACTGACCACTAATGTAAAGAGATACAATTTTTAAGTTCAAGATTATTACTGAAAATGTTGTTGTATTAAGCATGGGGTGATAAAAAAAAATATTTGCCCTGGGTGTCAAATATGCTAGATAGGCCTGATTCTATATTCTATATTCTACAACTTCTTACTGATTAAGCTAAAGTACCATTAGCTGTAAGTTTATTTATTTTTAACAATTGTTCCTCAAGACCTGAACATTTTTTCAAGGGTTCCCTAACAGTAAAAAGCGCGAGAAAGGCTGCTTTAAACGATTATCACATCCCCCACTTTGAAAGAACATTTTGGCTTTGAATAAGCTTGTGTATTGTGTGTTCTAAACAATGGCGGAGGATCATCTCTTCTGGTTAAAACAGGAGTTAACAGGGAACTATCATTTCAATGATAAACATCAAGTGAAAGGGGATTTCCCCAATGTTACATCTAATTGATGTACCGTAAATCACCCATCTAACCTTCCTAAAAGCTTTGAATAGACACTGACTAAATTTTGCAATTTAAAAAAAAAAAAATTTTCAGCAAGGTATTGGGTGCTGTTCTCGGGGGCCCCATAGCAACATTCATTGCGCTGTATGCTGTGCACCAATGAATGCTGAAATTCGGTGGTTGCTATGGATGGTTGGTCATCATTGCTGTTTGCTTTCTCTTTAATATATATAAAAAAAAAAAAATCTGCTTACATAACATTTCTCTTGATTGCAGAGGTGTTTAAAAACTTAAGTCAAGATGGAAAAGGGATCTATCTCCAGGAGGCCGAGGTATGCACACTGTTATTTCTAATTTCTCTTTGCAATTCTTCTTTTATTATTATTAAAAATATTATTTTATATATAAGAAAAAAGTTATTATTTATTATAAAGTTTTTTGAATTCCCTGGGTTTATTCTTTCACTGGTAGTGTAGACAATTTAGAACATTTGTTTTTAATGATGTGTGTTCCTCCGGGGGGCTCCTCTGCTTCTAGTTATATTGTAAAATGATTTCACATGCTGCCCCAAGCTTATAAGTGTACAAAACCGTAATGAAGCAAAGGGTCAATTACCGTATTTGACGGTGTATAAGACGACCCAGCGTATAAGACGACCCCCTAATTCTACAGATTTTTAAGATGTTTTGCCCGTACTCACCGTTTAAGACGACCCCCCCCTTCCGAGGCTTCCGACGCTTCATACCCTTCTTCGTTCTTGCTGGAGCCATTTCCTTCTTCCTTCTTGCTGGTGCTGGTGCCAATCACGGCGAGCGATGTATTCTATTAATGAATACAAAGCCTGCTTGGATTGGCAGAGGTTGTAACATCATCAGCCCGCGCCTCTCTGACTCTCAAAGCCAATCTGAGCAGGCTACTGTATGTAGCCTGCTCGGATTGGCAGAGGTTTTTACTCCAATCCGAGCAGGCTCTGTATTCATTTGAATACATCGCTCACTGGGATTGGCTCAGCGGTATATACTGTATGTAGCCGAAGCTACATACAGTATTACCGCTCATCCAGCGTGCATCCCAGCAGCTGACCCGGCGTATAAGACGACCCCGACTTTTTAGCCAGTTTTTTTAAGTGTAAAAGGTCGTCTTATATGCCGGAAAATACGGTAACTAAAGAATTAGCATGCTGTCTCTCAGTTTCTGAATGTGCAAAACAGTATCGCATGAAATAGCTTTTTGTTTTTCATTTGTACCAAATACATTATATTAGGTTATGGTGTTTAGTAAATCATTTTGGCCATAAATTTAACAAACACTGCCTAAAGGTGTCCTATTGCTGTTGATCTAGATCAGGGGGTCTCCAAACTTTCTAAACAAGGGACCAGTTTACTGTCCTTCAGACTTTAGGGGGGCCGGACTGTGGCCAGTAGGAGTAGAAAATGTCCTGGTGTCAGTGGGAGTAAACAATGGGCCATCATTAGTGGGAGGAACAATGCCACATCATTGGTGTCAGTGGAAGGAATAGTGCTCCATCGTAGGCGCCAGTGTGAGGAATAGTGCCCCATCATTGCTGTCATTGGGCGGAATAATGCCCCATTATTAGTGTCAGTGGAAGTAATAGTGCCCCATCATTGATGTCCATGGGAGGAATAGTGCCCCATCACGGGTGTCAATGGGAGGAATAGTGCCTCATCATTGGTTCCAGTGAAAAGAATAGTGCCCCGTCACTGGTGCCAGTGGAAGGAATAGTGCACCATTGTTGGTGTAAGAGGGAGGAATAGTGCCACATTATTGGTGCCAATGGGAGGAAAAGTGCCCCATTGTTGGTGTCAGTGGCAAGAATTATGCCCTTTGTGGTGGTGTTTGTGGGAGGAATAGTTCCCCATAATTGGTGTCAGTAGGAGAAATAGTACCTTAAAGAGGAGGTCCACCTAAAAAAAAAAATATTAAAAGACAGCAGCTACAAATACTGCAGCTGCTGACTTTTAATAAATGGTCACTTACCTGTCCCATGGTCCAGCGATGTCGGCAGCCGAAGCTGCCATCCTCTGTGAGGGAATCAGGAAGTAAAGCGTTGCGGCTTCACTTCCCGGTTCCCTACTGTGCATGCATGAGTCGCGATGCACGTCTTCACTGGTCCCCGCTATCTCCTGGGACTCATCTCCTGAGACTCCCGTGGGAGTCTATGCCCGAAAGTGGGTGCAAATACCTGTCTTAGACTGGTATCTGCACCCACCTGAAAGGTGCCAAATGTGACACCGGAGGGGAGGTGGGTTCCGAAAAGCGGAGGTTCCATTTTTGTGTAAACCTCCGCTTTAAGGGCAGGATAAAGGCAAGCAAAGGGCCACATCTGGACCCCGGGCCACAGTTTGGAGACCACTAATCTAGAAGAATACAAAATAAAATACCAGCAAGGCAATTGCTTATTTAGCTTTACAGGGCAATAAAATAAATTAAAGTGGACCTATCAGTTGTACAAGTCTGCATGAGTACACAATAACAAAATCACAATACAGATTAACAATATAATTTTTTAGATAGGCTTCACCTTATGTCTTTAAAAGAGTATCCTTGAAGTTATTAATAACCATGAGAAGTTGCCATCAGTTTGCTGCAGGCAGGAAGAAGCATTTCTTCAGTCTTCTCTCCTTTAATGATCAGAGTCAGAGTGCAACATTGTAACTTTGTAGTACGTCACAAGGTGAGAGGTTGAAGCAGGGGCTGACGTGTGTTAGACTTATGTGAATATAACAAAGAACTGCACAGTTACCAGGATTTACAAGATCATGTTATCCGTAAGCTGGCATCTCAGTCAAGGATGTAGAAGGTTACCCTTGAGAATTGTCAGGGGGAGTACTCTGATCTCTGGGAGAGGTAATAAATACCTGGATGTGTGACACATGTACATTGCATAGCATGCATGAAGCTATAATGACAAAATATACAGTATCTGATGGTAGGTCCATTTTAATTACTGACCCTGTCAATGGCAATCAAATTGTTTCTTGGGAGCAAATGCTTTAAAGCGATTCAGAACTTCCTCCATTTCAATTCAAGCTTGAAGTTTTAGCTAATCCAATTGGTAATAGTATAGTGGAACATTATGTGCTTTTCATAAATCCTCCAAATGTGTTTTTCTGACGTATCGGATCATGCAAAGTAATGGAGGATATTTTAGCGATGTCATAGGAAAGCCACAAGGGCTGAATATATCCCAGTCTAAAGTGCAGAGCTCAACAGTGATTAGTGTCTGCGTGATTCATGCGGTATAATTAGTGGATGTTAATAACTGTATTTTTCTTTGACTTTCAATTTATCGAGTCAAAAGGTGAAGATGAATGGCCCTCTATAGAGAAGATCAGAGCACTGAATGAGTGTTATGTGTCTGCACAGGGGCCGTATTGACGTATTAAGCCATTAACATTTTAGCATGAATGGTTGCAGTATTGTGAATAATTTAAAGGCTAAAGCTTGAATTAGACACTTCATTATTAGATAGATATGTCACCTCTTCAGCATCTATAGCGATAAGGTCCTTGTCCCCAAGCAAGCCATAGCCATGCAACTGCTATTGGGCCCAACACCTAATATTGTATATACAGTAGGTAGCTAAACAATCAAGTAGTGCATAGTAGATGGCACAGTGGTATTAGGCCTGGTATGTTACCTGTGGTATGGTGTCTTCCATTTTAGGTTGTAGCAAATTTTGGTATGGCCATTCCAGAATGAGTTCAAAAGTTGGTAGATTTACCAAACTGTGGTGTTCTGACAAGCAGACTGGAGGAGAAAGAGGCCCTCAGATAGACAGTAACATTAGAAAGAAGAAAACCATGTGTGTATATATATATATATATATATATATAGGCACACACACACACTATATTGTCAAAATTATTGGGACTCCTGCCTTTACACGCACATTAACTTTAATGGCATCCCAGTCTTAGTCCGTAGGGTTTAATATTGATTTGGCCCACCCTTTGCAGCAGCTATAACAGCTTCAACTCTTCTGGGAAGGCTGTCCACAAGGTTTAGGAGTGTGTCTATAGAAATGTTTGACCATTCTTCCAGAAGCCCATTTGTGAGGTCAGGCACTGATGTTGGAGAGAAGGCGAGGCTCACAGTTTCCACTCTAATTCATCCCAAAGGTGTTTTATCAGGTTGAGATGCAGGCCAGCCAAGTTCCTCCACCCTAAACTCGCTCATCCATGTCTTTATGGACCTTGCTTTGTGCACTGGTGACTGCGAGCCAGGCCTTCTTGTCCAACATCAGTGCCTGACCTCACAAATGCGCTTCTGGAAAGAATGGTCAAACATTCCCATAGACACACTCCTAAACCTTGTGGACAGTCTTCCCAGAAGAGTTGAAGCTGTTATAGCTGCAAAGGGTGGGCCAACTCAGTATTAAACCCTACGTACTAAGACTGGGGTGCCATTAAAGTTCATGTGTGTCAAAATACTTTTTACAATATAATGTGTGTGTGTGTGTGTGTATGTATATATATATATATATATATATATATATATATATATATATATATATATTATATATATATATATATATATATATATAGATATATATATATATTAAATGGATATAAAGTTCAGGAAACAAATTGTGGTTGCATCTTAAAAATCCTATTTCTAGCTCCCATACTTTTTTACACAGCTCAGAGAAAAGATATTTTTGAAAAATTTGAAAAAGACTGAAAAATAAACTGACAAAATCCCAACTGGTAATTGGGATTTTTTTTTTTTACAGAGGAAAAGAGGATAAATAATAAAATGTGTTAAAGATAAATAGTATATATAAAATTGTAAAATTTTTAAAGCTAATGACTTTGACTAACAAATTTAATTATTTTTCTTTTTAGTGGATGATGTTGACGTTGTATGCCTGAGGATGACAGCATGACCCTGCTCCCTTCTGATCTTAAATCAGCAGTATAAAGACTATTGCAAACATTTTTTTAAAAGTATTTTTGACACCATTTTGAGAAATGGTTTATTGTCCAAAGACATTTCAACAAGCCAGCGATTTTTAATGATATTACTATATTGGTGTTTTTTGTTATATATTTATTTTTTATATATTTATTTATTTTTGAAGTCACCTATGTCACAGCGTGCCTAATGTCTATAAAGGTGAGGGTTTTTCTATTTTATTTTTATATTTTTCTAAATGTTATTATTGCTATGATTTCTTTAGTATTTTACAAAATATTCCAGGTAGGATTAAATTTGTCTTCTGTTAAAAGTAAAACTCCAGGCAACCAGTTAAATACTCAGTTGAAATACATATTTGTGTATTTTACTATGCCTTGGTTCAACTTTAAGAATCTGTAGCTTGGGTATACACATAACAAAATTCAACCAGTACATTTGTGAAATAGATTTAATAGCACAGTATCATTCTGCTGATGCAAAGTCTTTGTTCCAAAAATCTCAACAGAAATGATCCGCATATCATTATCTTTGAGATTACATAAAAAATGGCAGCTAATCTTTTAAACTTTTGAGTTAAAATCGGAATTCTGAACTAATACTTCAGGCATCTAAGCTAAAATCAGAATTTGGAGCTAATACTTCTAGCCCTCTGAACTAAAATCAGAATCATGAACTAATATTTCTGATTTGTGCTTTAGACCTGACGTTTTGGCTAGTGTTTTAGAATAAAATCTGAATTTTATGTTGATTCTTCAGACTAGTAATTTTAAATCATAATTGTGAACTAAATCTTCAGACCTCTAGAAAAGAAATCAGAATCTTTAATTAATTCTTCAGACTAGTAATCTAAAATCAGAATTCTGAACTAAAACCTCCGACTTCTAATGGAAGTCACAGGATCGGAAATTCTAATGGAATGTACACAGGATCGGAAATTCGGCCAGCAAAAGACAGATTTTGGTCGGAAAATGCGACCGTGTGTATGCTCCATCGAACTTTTGCTGGCCGAATTTCCGCCAGCAAAAGATTGAGAGCAGGTTCTCTATTTTTCGGTCGGAAAAAGTTCCGATCGGAAATTCCGCATGCTCGGAAACAATTCGACGCATGCTCGGAAGCATTGAACTTCATTTTCTCGGCTCGTCGTAGTGTTGTACGTCACCGCGTTCTTGACGGTCGAAAGTTCAGCGAACTTTTTTGTGACCGTGTGTATGCAAGCCAAGCTTGAGCGGAATTCCGTCGGAAAAAACATCCAAGATTTTTTCAACGGAAATTCCGCTCGTGTGTACGCGGCATTAAAAAAAAAAACCTGAATTTTGAGCTGATATCTCAGACCTCTGAGATAAAATCTGAATTTTAATCTAATATTTAAGAACGCTGAGCTAAAATAAGAATTCAAAATAATACTTTAGACTTCCAAACTAAAAAAAGATTGATAGATTGATAGCAGCGCAGCCATTGGCTCCCGCTGCTGTCAATCAAATGCAATGATGCAGGCGCCTGGGGCGGGGCCGAGTCTGGCATTCTGTGTCTATGGACGCAAATGCTGGACTCGGGAGCATGCCCACACGGTAAACCCCAGGGAGAGTGCTTCTTCTAGGGGGTTTACCGATGCAGGGAGGAACTGATAGCGCTGCCGGGGGACCCCAGAACAGGTGGATCAGGCCACTCTGTGCAAAACTAACTGCACAGTGGAGGTAAGTATTACATGTTTGTTATTTAAAAAAACAAAAAAAAAACAAGGTTTTACAACCCCTTTAAGACAGCTTTTACCCAGGATGCAGGAAAGGATGCAAGGAAAAAAAGTAAATCTTCGATGAAGGTTGTATGAAAACATTTATAAATAGCCCCCCTAAAGCAAAAGTATTGGTTTGTAAAAAAAAAATGAAATCCATACTCAATTCTATGTTGTAACATCAGGGTAATGTGCTGTCCTACATCGGCTCTAAGCCCAAAAACTGAACGAACACTTGACCGCTAATCGCCCAGTTCTCAGTCTGCTCAGTGCGGAGAGCTGTGGCTGTCACCATTCTCTGTTCTGCTCCTTTGGTGCTCCATGCAGGGGAGGGGGCAGGCGGGCGCAGCTGGCCCCTGGCTTCAGCCGGGCACTCAGAGGTATAGCCAGTGGTCAATCAGATAGCCGGGTGGATCCTGGCAATACTGTCAGGATCCCTTCAGAGCCTGGAGTGGCTCAGCCACATCAGTTGATAGAGGGCAATAACCTGCTCTCAGCTGACTTGGGGTCACAGACGAGCAAAAGTAAGTGCACAGTTGTGACACACAAAAAGTGTATGGCCAAAAAAATGTACTTACTTTAAAGTCCACCATAACCTGTTGTTATTTTCTCAGACAGGGGCACCCTGGGGATCTGCAGTGCAGAAACTTCTGGAATAATTTAATCTGCCCAAAATATCTCTAATACTTGGACTTGAGAGATGGACAGTAAAAAAAAAAGAAGAAAAGTTTGCCGCGTTTGAAGTAGACACAAACAGAATTATAAATTTGTTAACTAACAGAGGAAGCCGGCTGCTTAAACCCATCAGAGTTAAATTTGGCATATCCAAGCGTAGACTCAGCAAGGCCCCCTCGTGTTTGTCATCTCCTGTGCGCCTTGGTGCTGAACCGAGCAGGCCCCGGACTCTTCATTTAAATGTTTAATGTTTGTTTTCTGCAGAAAAAAACAACTCGATGCCCACGAGAGTGGAACAAATGTGCAGAGCCTCCGAAGCAGTTTAATAAGTGAGGAACCGTGCAGCGACACGCAGATCACCATCCAGCAACTTCTGCTGCATTTCCAGCTTCATTAGAAGTGCAACTGACTGTAACATACATGAGAAATGTGTATACACTCATGGCGTGCAGATGTACCTTATACCCAGAGAAATGTACATACATGTTATACAATGCATTCAAATATTTCATAGGATGCTGGTTCTGGGCTATATGAATTAGAGGTTCCTTGTTCAGTTTTTAGGACTGTTTATAATATATTTATTTACTGAATACCTACAGTATTAAACCGTGAATTCAGCTTTTTTGATGAATATTGAATTAAAATGTAAGATGTACTGGCAGTGATCTCGAGCAGTTTCATGTAACATGTCTTCAGTCTCTATGTCCTAAAGCTTATTCTCAATCTCCAACCACACCTGTAGCATGTCCACAGTCTCTGACCATCTCCTGTAGTAGGCCTGCAGTCCCTGACTATCTCCTGTAGTATGTTCATGGTAGTATATTTGTAGTATATCGGCAGGCTCTGGCAGTATATCTGCAGGCTCTGGCCATCTCCTGTAGTATATCTGCAGGCTCTGACCATCTCCTGTAGTATATCTGCATGCTCTGGCCATCTCCTGTAGTATATCTGCATGCTCTGACCATCTCCTGTAGTATATCTGCATACTCTGGCCATCTCCTGTAGTATATCTGCAGGCGCTGGCTATTTCCTGTAGTATATCTGCAGGCTCTGGCTATTTCTTGTAGTATATCTGCAGGCTCTGACCATCTCCTGTAGAAGGTCTGCAGGCTCTGACCATCTCCTGTAGAAGGTCTGCAGGCTCTGACCATCTCCTGTAGCATGTTTACAGTCTCTGACCATATCCTGTAGGACAGCGGTGTCAAACTCAATTTTATCATGGGCCACATCTGCATTATGATTATCCTCAAAAGGGCCGGTTGTATCTGTAAGATTAGATGTCCAGCGAATCCCCTCCCCTTACATTAGATGTGAAGAGCCACCCCACCATCAGAAGTTGAATCCCCTATTCTCCCTAACATCACATTTCCTTATGCTGCTGCTAGGAAGAAGCTGGATGCATTGCTTGAAAGCAGAAAGTAGGGGTCTGGAGGAGGACCAGAGGAGGGCTCGAGCTCTTCTGCAGTTGCAGGAGAGGTGCGAGGGCCACATGAAATGGCCTGGAGGGCCTTGTGTTTGACACCTGTGCTGTAGGTTGTCTTCATTTACGGACCATCTTCTGTAGGATGTCTGAAGTCTCTGACCATCTCCTGTAATATGTTCTGAGTCTCTGACCATTTCATATAGCATTTCCACAGTCTTTGACCATCTCCTGTAGTATGTGCACAGTCTCTGACCATTTCCTCTAGTATGCCTGTAGTATCTGTCTTCTGTAGTGTATCTGCAGTCAACAAAACAAACCTACATGTCTATTGTAGTCTACCTACAATAACAAAAACATATACAATTACGCACATTTAGAATTGTTTACAATACATTAATTAAAAGTATACTGTACCCCAAAAAAAACTGTGAATATATATTTTGTATCTTTTTGGTTATTTTATGCCACTACTGTTTAGTGTTTTTATTTAATTATGAATTATTTGTGTATTTGTATCTCTTCTTTTCATTAGTTATATGTGTTTGTATGTGTTTTTTATTAGATTTGATTTCTGTGTTTTCTGGTAATTTGTGTCTGTGGCTTATTGTTTTTTACATCTAAAATGTATTTCATTATAACGGTGCTAATCTATTTTTATTATCTATTTAATAAATTATCTTTTTATATTATTTTCAGTTGTGAATTTACTTTTTGTGTGTAAAGAAGGCCACCTGGGGAGATCCATACATGATATAATCTAGTCTTCCATAAGGTCTAATAATAAGAAAAAACATAAAGCTGCAGCAGTGACGCAAATTGTAACTGTGTCTTCTGGTTTGTGTCATTTCCGTCATCACGGTCGTAGCCATGGATCAGCTATTTTTCAGTCCGCTATGTAAATTCCTAATCAATCATTGAAAAGATGTTACAGCTGAATATATAAAGTACATAAACAGCCTTTTTTGTTTTTAGTATGCGGGCGTTAAATACGCGGTAAGGTCTTTGTTACTGTGTTCTTGCTGGGGAGATTTATCTCTGTATTGGTCCTGCGACCATTGTCTTTTTACACAAAGTAATAGGAAATTTTAACTTTTTTAGTTGACGCCAGAATAGAGGGTGAGGGTAAATGTTCCAATGGGGATGACTGTCTGGGGGGTTCTATTGTAAAAAATGAAAAAAAAATTTTTAGTATGTGTACGAAAACCCTTACCTTGTAAAACATTCAGTTTAAAATAGAAATGAAAGGCAAAACATTTGTTTATATATACTGTATTTATTGGCATATAACACGCACCTTTTCCCCCTGAAAATATTGGGCAAATCATGGGTGCGTGTTATACACCAATAGTGTACCTTGGAAGGGAAGGAGAAGGACGAGCGCCGCCAGAATTCACGAGCCGTCATCTCCCGTTTACTCGACTCTCACTCATCACTAACTCGGCTCTCACGTCACACACACAGTCCTGCCTCCGCCACCGGCATTGGATCAGTGTTCTGTCTATCACAGGAGCTGGTCCAATGCCGATGGCGGAGGCAGGACTGTGTGTGTGACTGCCGACTGAAAGCCGAGTAAACAGGAGATGACAGCTGTGTGATTTCCTGCACTGCATTGAGGAGAGATGGTGAGGCTGCAAAT
Organism: Lithobates sylvaticus; assembly: GCA_028564925.1. Lineage (NCBI taxonomy): Eukaryota > Metazoa > Chordata > Amphibia > Anura > Ranidae > Lithobates > Lithobates sylvaticus. The sequence goes on from CM053028.1 coordinate 75,813,925, forward strand.
GGGCATTAATCAGGCTGCATTGATGGGAGATGGGCTGCAGATAGGCGCAGATCAGTCTGCAGATGGGCACAGATCAGGCTGCATTGAGGCTGCAGATGGGCACTAATCAGGCTGCACTGAGGCTGCAGATGGGCACTGAGCAGGCTGCATTGATGGGCACTGACCATTATTTTGCTTCAAAGTGGTTTATTTAAAAAAAGTTTTTTTCCTGAAACTTCCCTCTTAAATTGAAGGTGCGTGCTATAGGCCTGTGCGTGTTATACGCCGATAAATACAGTATATATATATATATATATATATATATTATAAATAACTCTTTTCTTAAGTAATCACATGACCTATGCTCGCAGCTAAAAACAGTTGTGCTCATAAGTTTACATACCCTGGCAGAATTTATGATTTCTTGGCCATTTTTTTGAGAGTAGGAATGATAACGCAAAAAAAATGTCTTTCACTCATGGTTAGTGTTTGGCTGAAGCCATTTATTATCAAACAATTGTGTTTACTCTTTTTAAATCATAATGACAACAGAAACTACCCAAATGACCCTGATCAAAAGTTTAAATACCCCAGTTCTTAAAGCGGAACTGCACCTTAAAAAAAAATATTAAAAGTCAGCAGCTACAAATACTGCAGCTGCTGACTTTTAATAAATGGACACTTACCTGTTCCAGGGTCCAGCGGTGTCGGCAGCAGATGACGAGCAGGGAGAAGAAACCACCGCTCCAGGACAGCCCTCCAAGGCAAATGCTCGTCTTCCTAATTAGGGAGCCTCAGGTGCTGGCTAATACATACACAAATGGAAAGTAATGGCAAGAAGACTCTGGGTGGCCGCACACGAGAAGAATTAAAATCCTGTGCTTTTATTGCAAAAACGAAGGTCACATCAAATAATCCACAGCAGGGGGGGTACCAAACTGACGCGTTTCGCACTGAGATCAGTGCTTACTCATAGCTCCAGAGTCTTTTTGCCATTACTTTCCAGCAGATGACGAGCAATCGCTCATCTCTCGGCTGCCCCCGCCACCATCCTCTGTCAGGGAATCAGGAAGTGAAGCGTTGTGTCTTCACTGCCCGGTCCCCTACTGCGCATGCACGAGTCGTGCTGCGCGTCTTCACTGGTCCCCGTTGTGTCCTGGGAACTGTGTGTTTCCCAGAACACAACGGGGGGGGGGGGGGGGGCATCTGCGGCTAGCTTGTCCCGGAAGTGGGTGCAGATACCTGGATTATACAGGTATCTGCACCCCCCTCCCGCCTGAAAGGTGCCAATTGTAGCACCGGAGGGGGGGGAGGGTTCCGATGAGTGGAATTTCCACTTTAGGGTGAAGGTCCGCTTTAATTCTGTGTATTGCCCCCTTTAACGTCAATGACAGCTTGAAGTCTTTTGTGGTATTTGTGGATGAAGCTCTTTATCGTCTCAGATGGTAAAGCTGCCCATTTCTCTTGGCAAAAAGCCTCCAGTTCCTGTAAATTCTTGGGCTGTCTTGCATGAACTGCACGTTTGAGATCTCCCCAGAGTGGCTCAATAATATTGAGGTCAGGGGACTTCAGTCAAGAAATCATAAATTCTGCCAGGGTGTGTAAACTTATGAGCACAACTGTAGGGGGCTTTGAGAAGTGGGGGGGGGGGGGGTGGGGTGGAGAAGCAGCAGGACACCAATCTTCCCAATAAATGGCCATGCACTGCCGGGGGGGGGGGGGGGGGGGGTGTCAGCAAAAGTCTGATCATTGGAACAAGGGCAGGCTGTGTCCCCAACACCACTAGAAAACTGACCACACTGGGAAAAGCAGAGGGTCTGATAGGGTTTGTAGCTGCTGACTTTTAATTTTTTGTGGGGGAGGGACTAAAAAACTGCTTTAAAGTGAATCTAAAGGCTCAAAGCTTTTATCTTCATGCATTCTATGAACCCTATCGTGATTCAGCGATTTGCACAAGAAACCTTGGCTCTTCAGGGACTCTTTGGATTGCGACTTTGATGACACTTTGATGCAACTTTGATGCAACTTTGATGCAATTTTATACTCTCTGGTACTCAAGTCACAAGAAAGTCACATCAAAGTAGTGCACAAACCTTTTCAAAGTTGCAGCAACTTTAAGTCGCATAGATTGGAATGGGTGCCATTGAAATCAATTGGCTGTGATTTATCATGCAACTTTATGAATCCAAAGTTGCATTACAAGTTGCACTAGTGGGAACAGAGCCTATTGCAGTAAAGGCATAAAGGTAAAAAATGTCCTGCCTTTAGAACCACTTTAATGGCCACTTATAGTTTTTGATGGACATTCATCTTTACATATTTTTGTGCACTTTGGAGTTATCTTTGCACGATTTTCATTGGTTATATATAGAAACATTGTTTGCCTCTGTGCAGGAGCTTCCTGTAATAAAGAAGACCGGTCACTGCTGATCTCTCTCCTTGTGCAGGGTGACTGGTCCTGCTTCCCCCCGCTCCTGCAGTTATTGTGGAGTCAGTGGCTTAGCGTGGGTTGTCAGCACCTGGGGCAAGTAAAGTAATTTGCGCCCTCTAACCCATGGACTTTTAGATACTCCCACCCTGATCACATCCCCAGATATCCCCCCCACTCTTATCACACCCCCGAGATGATCACACCCCCAGCTACCCCCTCTCGGATTACCCCCCCAATGCTCCCACCCTGATTACACACCCCATATACCCCCACTTTGATCACCTCCCCAATACCCCCACCCTGATCACACCCCCAGATACCTCTACTCTGATCAAAACCCCCAGGTACCCCCCCACCTCAGATACCTCCAATCTGATTACACCACTCTGATCACACCCTCAGATTCCATCCACTCTGATCACATCCCCAGGTCCCCCACCAGATCCCTCCACTCTGATCACACGCTAGATCCCCACCCCACCCCTCCACTCTAATCACACCTCCAGCCCCCCCCCCCCCCCCATACCTCCACTATGATCACACCTCCAGATCCCCCCTATCTCTCCACTCTGAACACACCTCCAGATACCCCACCAGATCATATCCCTCCACTCTGATCACATTCTCAGATCCCCCACCAGATCCCTCCACTCTGATCACACCCCTATATCCTCCATCCTTCCACTCTGATCAAACCTCCAGATGCCCCCAGATCCCTCCACTCTGATCACACCCCTATAGCCTCCATCCTTCCACTCTGATCACACCTTCAGATGCCCCCAGATCACCCAACTCTGATCACCCCCCAGATCACTCCACTCTAATCACACCCCCAGATCCCTCCACTCTGATCACACCCCCAGATCCCTCCACTCTGATCACACCCCCTGATCCTTCCACTCTGATCACACCTCCAGATGCCCCCAGATCGCCCATCTCTGATCACCCCCCAGATCCCTCCACTCTAATCACACCCCCAGATCCCTCCACTCTAATCACACCCCCAGATCCCTCCACTCTGATCACACCTCCAGATAACCCACCAGATCACTCCATTCTGATCACACCCCTCAGATCCCCCCTTCCCATCACACGCACAATCCCCCCACATCTCTCCCACATGGTCCTGCAGGCAGCACCAGGGACAGGAGAATTAGCTGTGTCCCGTGCAGGCAGGAGAATATCTCCAGCAGGTATTGCGGTGGCGGCGGAAGCTGCAGCAACCAGCGGGGAGCCTCCTATACCCTGACCTTCTTTGTCCCCCACACAGCATGGCGCTCACTGCCTGCACACACTTGCGATCGGAATCTGCCCATCGTTCCGCCCTCCTCTGCATGCTTGGATCTGTTCTCCCTGCTTTCTTGGTGACAGCAGCTAAACAGATAAACTAAAACCTCCACGCTGCGCCCTCCCTCCTTCCCCCAGCCGGTGACTGAAGCAGCTTCGCTCGCTTTGCAGCATTTGTTTCAGAGTTAACAGGGACGCACCCCCTAGAAATCCACGTTCAGCTTGTTTATTTCAGGACTTTGATCGATTGAGTTTTGTTTTTTATTTTTTTATAAATTTTTTACCTCTACAATATATTTTTTATTGTTGCTATACTATGAATGTCCTCCCACTATTTTTCATAATCAGGGATTTCAGCGCCGAGCATTCCACCAGTACTTTATATGTGTGTGTGTTATTCTAATGTTTATGTGCATGAATGTTGCTTTTTGCATTTGAGGATTTATTTCTAATGCGGTGTACACACGGTCGGAATTTCCGATGGAAACAGTCCGATGCGAGCTTTTCATCAGATTTTCCGATCATGTGTATGCAATTCCGACACGCAAAATTCCGACGCATGCTCGGAAACAATTCGGCGCATGCTCGGAAGCATTAAACTTCCCTTTTATAGTGCTGTCGAACGCGTTTTATGCTGCTGTGTTATTGACCGTCGGAATTTGGTGTGATCGTGTGTAGGCAACACAGCTTGAGCGGAATGCCGTCGGAATTCCGTCGGAAAAACTGTCAGAGTTTTTTCCGACAAGAATTCCGATCGTGTGTACGCGGCATTAGAGTGTTTTATTTCTCTAGATACATATCTCCACCTCCCAGTAAAAAAAAAAAAAAAAAAAAGCTGCAAAGAAACAGTACTGACAGTGTTAACAAAACAATTGCATGGAAGGTAATGAAGCATGCAGAGCCCTGCGGAGTCTCTGAGAGCATCTCAGTTTGAAGTGCACATCAAGATTTTGTGCTTTGGTTCTCTGTGTGTAATGGCGAGAGTGCGGTGTCTGATGTGCTTCTTATCAGCGGGACAATCGCCGCTCGCCACGCGGCATAATACACTGACAATTCACTGGCTGCCCCTTAAAGATTGTTCAGATTTCAGCAGACTCCACCTCTTGTTTTTTCTAACGTCTTCATATCGGCAAATACCGCTCTCTGTTTTCTGCCATGCACAGCGGGAGCGTCAGTTAAAGTAGATGTAAACCCTAACTGAATGACAGTTTACTAAAGTGCTGTGTATCATAATAAACCACTTACATTTTTTTTTTTTTTAAATGAATGCGCGTAATTTATTTTTTTCATCCTTTGTTGTAGCACAGTGTTGCTGACCTCCTGACACCTATTTACAGTCACTTACTGTCTACATGCACTCCAGCCATGGCGATTTTTAGAGTGGGTTTCCTGATGGTGACAACAGTGGACCATGTCTGTGTAATGAACGGGCACTTGTATGTCTTCATCAGAAGTACATGTGACAGGGTGACAACTCGGGATGAGCTCGATGTTCGCCTTTTCGCCGAACAACAAACAATATGGGGCGTTCGCGGGAAATTCGAGCACCGCGGAACGCCCCATAATGCACTGTGAGATCGCAGTGCATTCGCGTCTGATGATTGGCCAAAGCATGCACCTGACCTGCATGGTTTGGCCAATAACAGCGCGATCTGCAGAGAGAGTCATAATTGGCCAAAGGCAGGGTGCCTTTGGCCAATCATGGCTTAGGGGGACTAAGTCCATGCCCCACACTATATAAGGCTGCTTACATAGGGTCCGCGTGTAGTGTTGTTGGCATGGACAGAGAGAAAACTTGAGCTAGATTAGGCAGGCAGGTTAGTTAGTTAGTTGCAGTGTATTTGATATTTGTAGTCAGAGTCTTCACTTGGAAATGCGATAACCCTAACCACCAAGACCTGTGCCTTGGTCAGTATGCCTAAAAGAGGGCATACCCTGAATGTATGAATATGAAAAATGTACAGTGTGTATATGCATATATGAAAGTTTGGGGGAAACGGGTGGGTGGGAACCACGAAAACGAGCCGACGCAGCCCTAGACAAAGGAGGAGGGATATATTCCCCTCAGACTCCTTCTACAAATGCAGCCTCCGGGCCAGCCTCCTAACTTGTAGTCAGAGTCTTCACTTGGAAATGCGATAACCCTAACCACCAAGACCTGAGGTGTGCTTTGGCCTAGCTGGTCAGTACGCCTAAAAGAGGGCAAAAAAGACACAAAAGTAGGTGCGATATGAAAGCTTGATGAAAGGGCACGTAACAACAAACAGTCTAGTGAAGTAGCGAATACCCGGATCACTTCAGTATAGGGTTTCCGGTATGTTTCAACTATAACAGGAGGAACGCCAGCGCCTCATGTACTTGAGGATATGAAAAAGGGGCCCCCTGTTTGAAACCAGCGAAAGCTGCTCTGATAGTAAACAAATGTGCAGAAAATGGTTTTGGATTTGAGCCTAATTTGGCGAGTAAACCTGAACATGAGAATGAACTGCTCGTAGTGAGAAGATACGTGGGAAAAGGGAGCAAGAGCTGTCCAGAGGAACCACTGCAACATTTCTGCAGAGAAGATCAAACGCTCCAAACGGACACCAGTCACTGTAGTTCTTGTAAATAATACCACTGACCCCTGGCCTGTCTGTTTATGCTTGTTATTGGGAAGATGAGAGGGTGAGCCGCAAAAATGGATGGACTATCAGGAGTTTGCTGGACCCTGATTGATACACTTGATAGTGTTGGCGGATAAACCCTCCCACCCTTGGTACAATCGTGATTCACACTGATAAACCCTCTCAGGACGTGAAACCTGTACGTCAGGCCTGGCCATGTCAAAACTTACGCACGAAGGACATGATGAGAAGGGACCCCAAACTACCTTAATAATGGCTGTGACCAAACCAGCCATAAGAAAAAACACTGATTTCCCTGAGCTCGTTCCTGCCCCCAACAAGAGTAACTGTGAGGGTTTACTGTGTTCTGGCACCACCAACACCTAAAGCCCAATGTTTCTGCCCCTGTTTAACAAGGGCATGTAATTACAATTTTTAAAATAATATTTAACAGCAGGGCCTGTTCCTGCGCCCAACAAGAGTAACTATGAGGGGTTACCCTGTTTTGGCACCACCAACACCTAAGGCCCAATGTTTCTGCCCTTGTTTAACAGGGGCATGTAATTACAATTTTTGAAATAATATTTAACAACAGGAACCGTTCCTGCGCCCAACAAGAGTAACTGTGAGGGGTAACCATGTTCTGCCACCACCAACACCTAAGGCCCAATTTTTCAGCAGAGTATATAGTACAGTGTACAATATATAATATAGTGTATTGAAATGGTTAGCCCTATGGCAGAATTAAGAAAAAAACGGCATGGGTTCCCCCCGTCCATACCAGGCCATTTGGGTCTGGTATGGATTTTGGGGGGGACCCCCACACCATTTTTTTCTTTAATTTTGGCGTGGAGTTCCCCTTAATATCCATACCAGACCCGAAGGGCCTGGTATGGACTGGGGGGTCCCACACTGTTTTTTTCAATTATTTTTTATGTATATTGCCGGGATCTGGCAAAACATTACAGCCGCATTTTTTCCATTAGAAATGTCATTTTGCTACAGTACTGTTCTAAACATCGGGAAAATGCGCTACTTTACAGGCAGACTAAGGGGACCCCCCAGGCACGATATTTAACAACTTCAGCCCCGGACCAATTGGCAGCCAAAGGACCAGGCCCCTTTTTGCGATTCGGCACTGCGTCGCTTTAACTGACAATTGCGCGGTCGTGCGACATGGCTCCCAAACAAAATTGGCGTCCTTTTTTTCCCACAAATAGAGCTTTCTTTTGGTGGTATTTGATTGCCCCTGCGGTTTTTATTTTTTGTGCTATAAACAAAAATAGTGCGACAATTTAAAAAAAAATGCATTTTTTTTGCTTTTTGCTATAATAAATATCCCCAAAAAATATATAAAAAAAAAATTTTTTTTCCTCAGTTTAGGCCGATACGTATTCTTCTACATATTTTTGGTAAAAAAAAATCGCAATTAGCGATTATTGATTGGTTTGCGCAAAAGTTATAGCGTTTACAAAATAGGGGATAGTTTTATAGCATTTTTATTAATATTTTTTTTTTACTAGTAATGGCGGCGATCAGCGATTTTTATTGTGACTGCGACATTATGACGGACACATCGGACATTTTTGACACATTTTTGGGACCATTGTCATTTATACAGCAATCAATGCTATTTAAATGCATTGATTCCTGTATAAATGACACTGGCAGTGAAAGAGTTAACCACTAGGGGGAAGGGAGGGGTTATGGGCTGTGACGTGTGTGTTTTTTTTACCATTAGGGGGCGGGGCTGACGTCTGACGTCATTGATCGGCTTTCCCGATGACAGGGAACAGCCGATCAATGACAGGCAGAGTAGGAAGCGCGGGGAGAGGTTTGTTTACACAGACCTCTCCCCGTTCTTCAGCTCTGTGACCCGATCGCGGGACACCAGCGGCGATCGGGTCCGCTGGTCCCGCGGCCGTGGTCACGGAGCTCCCGACCAGGTCGTGAAGGACGGCTAGGCTCTTAAAGGGCCACATACCTGTACGTGGTTCTGCCTAGCCGTGCCATTCTGCCGACGTACATCGGCGTGAGGCGGTCGGGAAGCGGTTAAAGGAATATTTTATTTTTATTGTTTTACTTTAAGCATTCTTAAAATCACTGCTCCTGAAAAAACGTCCGGTTTAAAAACTTTTTTTGCATTGATACATGTCCCCTGGGGCAGGACCCGGGTCTCCAAACACTTTTCATGGCAATAACTTGCATATAAGCCTTTAAAATGAACACTTTTGATTTTTCAGGTTTGTGTCCCATACACTTTAAGTACTTTTAGTGTAGCAACCATTAAATGTGGTGGCTGCATTTGTTTTCTTTTTTTTTTTTAAGGAATTTTTTCCTCTGTTCTCTCCAGGTGATCAGCTGGCCAGTAACACACCTCCTGTATTAGAGTGCCCTCACTCTGGATGAAGAAGCACAGGGGCACCTTTGGACAGCAGCATTGTGGGGGGGGGGGGGGGGCTGTAGTGGTAGATGTACTAGCATATTTAGATACACTAAGCCAATTGAAGCCAAATTCCAACTCACACATTATGATCACTTACAGCAAACATTTTTTTATCTTTTTGGATTAAGGTTTTTCAGTAAGTAAATAAAAGTTGATCTTTGTAAGCACCTCTGCCAGTGGTAAATGGTTTGTCTCACCCTGTAAGTGCAAGAGAGCTTGTTCTTTTGAAAAACATCAGACTTAAGCCTAGTGCACACTATACGTGTTTTTTTATTCAACCCAGCAGGCAGATCCACCCCAGCAACAATAGACCCCCGCCAGTAACAATAGATCTTCCAGCAACAATAGACCCCTCCCTCAACAGTATCACTCCAGCAACAATTGCCCCCCACCCCCCAGTGACAATAGAGCCTCCACCAACAACAATAGACCATCCCAGCAACAATAGACCACTCCATAAACGATAGATCCCCCACCAGCAACAATAGACCATCCCAGCAACAATAGACCACTCCATCAACAGTAGATCCCCCACGATCAACAATAGACCATCAAAGGCAAAAATAGTTCCCCAGCAGCCAGCAACAATAGACCTTCCAGCATTCCCCAGCACCCCTTACCATTACATACATTTAGTGCTGCAGGTGCCGGAACTGCATTCCAGCCCTGCATGTGGACAGTCATGCATGCAAATGTAGGCTGCCTACGAATGCCCATTCCTCCAGACTGACATCCACCTGTCAAGGCATTCTCTCCCAAATACCAGCCCACTGTTTGCATCAGGGCTGGGGGCCCTTGAGAGAAGTACTATTAATGGCAGGGTGCGGTGATGTTTTCAGGAAGCTATGTACGGCATCCTGCTGGTCCCTCCCACTAACTCTGAATCCCGTGGGCTCCTCAAGGCTTTTGCGGGGGGATCTCCCTCAAGCCTCACCCACGCTTCCCTGCTGGGTTCCTAGCTTGGCACTTTGGATACCTTTCAAACTTCACCACCCGCTGACCGGCTTGGTCCCTGGCTTGACACACAAGGCTGCTCTGCAAGCGTCATCTCCGCTGGTTGGATCCCTGTCTTTATCACGGCCTGAAGTTTCCAGATTCTCCACCATGCCCCGTTCGGTGAGAATACTGCTCCGGTACCTGATTCAGTTACTCAATGTGGTCCCTGGTAAAGGTGGTTGATCCCTTAGTGGCGACAGCTTCCCTTCTATCTCTGACCAAGACAGGTTCTCCGGCCAGCAGAACCATCGCTTTTGGTTGGTCTGCAAGCTGCAGTCCCAACCCTGCACTGTCCTCTTACTTCTGGATAGGCCCTCACACAGCCTGGCAGCCAGATGCCCCCAGAATAGGCCCAATCTCTGGCCTAGCAGCCAGGGGCAGATGACACACGTGCACCAAGACGGCAGTCGAGGTGGCACAGAACACAGATCACCTGACTCCAACCGAATATATAGGCTATGCCAGCAGGCCAAGGGATTCAAGAAAACCCCTGCCGATTGGCTGAGATGGCCCATATACCCATAACCTGGCCTTGAGTTGTCCTTCTCATATCTAGTACCACCAAATGCCAAGCCACCTAGTGGTAGAAGACAAAAGTATAAGGCCAAACTGGTCCAATGCTGATGGCGGAGGCGGCACTGTGTGTGTGTGAGAGCCGAGGGAGAGCCGAGTAAACAGGACATGACGGCTCAGTGATTTCCTGCACTGTCCAGGCTGCAGATGAGCATTGAGGCTTAAAAGGGGCATTGATGAGGCTGCATTGATGAGATGGGCTGCAGATGGGAATTGATCAGGCTGCATTGATAAGATGGGCTGCAGATGGGCATTGATCAGGCTGCATTGATGAGATGGGCTGCAGATGGGAATTGATCAGGCTGCATTGATGAGATGTGCTGCACATGGATGGGCATTGATCAGGCTGCCTTAATGAGATGTGCTGCACATGGATGGGCATTGATCAGGCTGCATTGATGAGATGTGCTGCAGATGGATGGGCATTGATCAGGCTGCATTGAGGCTGCAGATGGGCATTGTTCAGGCTGCATTGATGGGAGATGAGAAGGCTGCAGATGGGCACTGACTCTTTTTTTAATTCAAAGTTGTTTATTTAAAAAATAAGTTTTTTTCCTGAAACTTCCCTCTTAAAATTAGGGTGCATGTTATACGCCAATAAATACGGTAATAATAATAAAATAGAATGGTAAAAAATACATTTAAACAAATAACAAACAAAAAACTACTGACACCAGTCGCAAAACGACCAGGGTCACACTTGCCCTTAGGCTTGTAAGGAAGGCCCCCGGCTGGGGGTCAGGGGAGCCCTTCATGGTTTCTTGCACCGGGGCCCTGAAGGTTCTATTTACGCCTCTGATTTAATCTATTATATATCCAAAGAAAGTATAAAAGTACATTTAAAAGTAATTTTCCAGCAGCTGAAAGACATTTACCTGTTCTGCCTGCTTAATCTCATTTGAAGTGTTTGTTGTTGATAAATAAGGAGGGTGCTGAAAATCATTCATAAATGGGAAGGCCTCTGGAAGTCATTTTAATGTGCGAGAAGTTTATGCAAGGCTGGCATCTTCGGATATTAAACTCTGAGCCAGTAATGTGAAAAGAAATATGCCAAATCAACACATTTCACAACGTAACAAAATGGAGGCAGAAGCATTGAAAATGGGAAAGATGTTAATGATATTCAACAAATACAATCTCCGCGGACCGGCTTGGTTGTCAATAACCAGAATTTCCATTAGATGACATTTATCAGAAAATAACTCGTATAATTTGCTGTACAGCCTGTGTTCAGATAGAGCACACAGTGTTTAAGAAGGACTCCGATGTAAGCACTTTCTAATGGCAGGCTTTAGATGCCTAAATAAAACCTGTTAACCCTTCTTGTCTTTTTTAGGGATGCTAATATACAAACCCAGTGATCTACATCCTATATCCAGAATCATTTGTGTTAAAGCCAGTGCCCGGAAAAGGTCACCTAGAGCACAGGGCGAGCATGCCAAACTTCACCCCCCTCAAGTTTGAGCATTATTCTGCATGCTTTCCCCCTAAGCATAAATTCCCCCAGTACAAATCCACCCCCTGCTGAAATCCCCCCCTCCCAGCACAAATCTTTGTCCCCCAACACAAATGCCCCTCCCAAAAAAAGTCACCCCTCCTAGCACAGATCCTCCACCGCTCACATTTCACCTCCAAGTACACATCCTTTGTCCCCACTCCAACCCCCCCAGCACAAATCCCCCTAAATCACCACTCCTAGCAATTCTTACCACCTGCTGCCCCCAAAATTGCCCCTCTTAGCACAAATACCCTCCCCCTCAATCTCCTCACACCTCACCTCACATGAAACCACAGTGCCGAGGGCAGCCGCCCCTCCTGCCCACTCCTTGCCCCTGCCCCTGTCCAGCCTTCCCTTCAGGCATGCAAAGTTGTACAGGCTCCTCTCCTGTACTGAATTTGCACACCATGATTTCACTGCACACTGTGAGCTTCTCATAGCAAAATCCAAAATCCATAGCAAAAGCAAAATCCAGAAGGGCTCGCTTTATCAGTAGGAAGCAGAGAGAGGGAGAATCCATTCCACAATACACCCTGGAATTGCAGGATATAGTAGCTGAGGTCCGCTGCAAGGAAAGGCGGTGACCAGGACGCACTGGGTGGAGTGACACAGATGGTTGGCTGACGGATCAGTTTGTTGATGGGCTTCTGTCTGACAAAGTCAGGGAAAAGTTACAAGAAAAGGACAGAAGTGACCCAAGTTTAAAATTCCATGAATTATTAGAGGCAGCTATCCCGTGTAAGTCCTCGTAGCCAGCATAGGCTATAAACCATACAAATTGCCACAAACTGAACAAACAGCTTCATGTGAGGCTGCCATCCACAAACTGACAGAAGGGATGGTCCAGCTCCAGGTGGAACTAGCCACACTGAGGCACAAACAAGACAATCCAAGTGACTACACCCCCTCCTGGAGAAATCGAACAACCTCCGGGAGATGATCTAGACAAGAGAGGTCACTCTCCCCATGTTGGGGCTGTCAGAAAAAGGGGCATTGCTTGAGAGATTCCCCTGATAGAATACAGAGGGAGCCGTTAAACCAAAAGCGCCCTGCCGCTAGGAGTGAAGCAGTGGGGCGGCCCAGAGGAATGACACCCCAGTCAGACACAGAGGACATGGGGGTCAATTTCCCTGTGGTGCATGGATAATTTGATGGCCAAGAGATCAAGTGCCTCTTTGGCACTGGGTTGCAAGTCACTATTCTACCAGAATATTTGTTCCAGCGGTACTTCCCAAAGAAGAAAATTATTCAGGATACTCCATGGATTTCACTGACAGCTGCCAACGAACTTCCCATAGAAGTGGTTGGAATTACCTGGATGAAAGTAAAACTGTGGGGGCAAGACCTTGGCCAAAAAGGTGCAGTGGTCACCCGAGCGGTCCGGAGAAGGATGACAACAGATTATATTGGGCATGAATATCATCCAGAGCCTGAAGTCTGAGCTTTTGAAACATTGCCCTACCCACCTGGGACCACCTAAGGAGGTAAGAAAACTGCTTCATGCCTTGAAAGCACTAAAGGACTCAAGTACGGCAAACATCAAGGAAAAAGCTGGAGTTGTGAGGGTTCCCTTTGAGACAGAAATCGTAATTCCTCCCTGCCAATAGCTTGTACTTCCCATGAATATTGGATCGTGCCATTGGCTGCAAGGCGTCCCAGTCCTAGTGGAACCCTTACCCTCAGATATGGCAGCGTTTGTGGATAGAACCCTCACAGTAGTTAGGCAAGGCACTCTGTTAGGATGCGTAACAGCAAAACTAGTCCACTTTGCCTGCCCCCAGGGACACCAGTGGCAGAGCTGGCCCTGGTTACAGGTGTGATCACTCCTAAAGTGGACCACATAGAGCTCCAGAAATTCCATGAATGGAGCTTTGTAGCGAAAGGGAATGTTGCCAAAATGGTCAGCAGAAACAGACCAAGCATGGGCAGGAGAACAGATGCTCCCACTTCTATAGCTGTCCACTGAGGAACTGTCACCCACTCAATCAGAAGCACTAAGGCAATTGGTGGATAGGTGGTCAGAGGTGTTTTCACAGGGGGATTTTGACCTGGGCTGTAGCAATGGGATTGAACATGAGAGAGTCCACCCTTCCAGGAGTGCTACAGAAGCATACCCCCTCACCTTTACCAACACCTAAGGCCCAATTTTTCTGTTGAGTATATAGTGAAGTCTGTATAGTATATATACTGCAGTTCAGAGTGTGACGGAACGTCCCTACACTCCTCTTGAGTGTATTTGTCCTATATAACTTCCTTCCAGTCTGGATACGGGTATCAGATATTCCAACCGCTCCCAAGCACCAAACGAGGCGACACTTGCTTAGTTGCTCAAACATGGACTGATCTTTATTTGACATGTCACACAATTTTATAGAGCCAGATGACTAAGACCCAACCTAATTAGCATGAGCCAATTACCCCAATCAACACTGGACTCCTTCATTCAATTGCAGGGTTAATTAGCACATACAACAATAGGTGAAATATTTTGGGGGGCCCGTGATCAGCTGGCAGGAGGCTAGCATGTAGTCCTCTCAAAAAGCCCGTGTCCCGGCTAGGTCTGTCACACAGAGTATATAGTGCAGTCAGTATAGTATATATAATACAGTGCAGGGTATATAGTGCAGTGTACAGTATATAATATAGTGTATTGAAGTGGTTAAGGGGAACCCTATGACAGAATTAAGAAAAAAACGGCATGCCCCCCCCCCCAGCCCGTACCAGGCACTTCGGGTCTGGCATAGATTTTAAGGGGAACTCCACGCCAAAATTTTAAAAACAATTGGCGTGGGGTCCCCCCCCAAATCCATACCAGACCCATATCCGAGCAAGCAGCCTGGCAGGCCAGGATAGGGGGGGGGGGTGGCGAGCAAACACGATGGGGGCGCTGTTTGGCTCATCCCTATTTAAAATTACTATTGTGTAATTTTTCAGTGTCCGGTTGGGGAGATGCAACAGGAAGTGAGAGGAAATTTCTACCAAGTCAGGGATGTTCCACTCAGGAACAGTTGTCACAGAATTAAGTGACCTCATTGGAATCTTTCCACCCATCCTGTACTGCTGACTGTAAATGTTGGAATTCCCCTCACTTTTTGTCTTAGACAATAGTCATCTGGATAATAACAGAGTGTGAATATACCTAGCCTGGACCCAGACAACAGTGAAAACATGACAGGGATTCTAAATAATTCCTTCTTCATTGCAAAAAAAGTTTAGGATATACATATACAGTAACCCTTTTTTGCAAATTGTAGAATAACATTGCTCAGCATGATGCCCCATGCAGTGGGAATGTTAATATCCATTTCCCTTTACAGCTATGAACATGCAGCGCTGCGTGCTTCTAGCTGTAACACCGCAATATCACTGACGGCTCTCAGCCTCTGCTACCGATCAGGAACCTGTGTTTCCAATTATGTTGTAGCTATGACATAATCACCACATCACAATGATAGTAGACAGGTGTCAGTGACAGCTGCCATTGCATTTCTTTCTCTGTGACTTGCTATACACAGAAAATTAGAGACTTTTTTTAAAGTAGACAGTACATATTTTTTTTTTTTTAGAATAAAAGATTTTTTTCACATTGTTTGTCAGACAATAATACTATATACTGTATCTACAATGTGACTATTCGAACATACAACGATACAATGCCTTCTCACCGCCTGTCAAATACTCTCTGAAGAGCAATTCAAACACAGATCACTCTTAAAGACAGCAAAGCACATGTGAACAAGCTCTTACTGATGTTCGCTCATGTGATATTTGAGGCCCCCTTACCCTACATTCCCTAGTCATATTTACCTTACTTACAATGCCGGTGTTCTGTCAAAATAGCCAATTCGTCAAAATCTCCAATCACGTCACTTCCAGTTACTCTACAGCAGGGATATGCAATTAGCGGACCTCCAGCTGTTGCAAAACTACAAGTCCCATCATGCCTCTGCCTCCGGGTGTCATGCTTGTGGCTGTCAGAGTATTGCTATGCCTCATGGCAATTGTAGTTCTGCAACAGCTGGAGGTCCGCTAATTGCATATCCCTGCTCTACAGCATCAGATTTTCAGCACCATGGAGAGCTACTGCCGGTGTTCTGTCAAAATAGCCAACTCGTCGAAATCTCCAATCACCTCACTTCCGGTTACTCTATAGCATTAGTAATTGGAGATTTGGACGAGTTGCTGTTTTGACACAACACCGGCAAGCGTCTACACTCCGATAAACGAAGAGTTTGCTGTTTTGACAGAACAGCGGCTAAGGAGGAAAAAGTTGTCGCTGCCTTGGAGGCGGCCATGTTGTTGGTTAGTATCAGGCAGACTAACAATGTCCACTCATAATATCGTGTACCGGAATTTATACGCTTGCCGGTGTGGTGTCAAAACAGCAACTCGTCCAAATCTCCAATTACTGATGCTGTAGAGCACTGGTGGCGAACCTTGGCACCCCAGATGTTTTGGAACTACATTTGCCATGATGCTCAGCTACACTGCAGAGTGCATGAGCATCATGGGAAATGTAGTTCCAAAACATCTGGAGTGCCAAGGTTCGCCCATCACTGCAGTAGAGTAACCGGAAGTGAGGTGATTGGAGATTTAGACGAGTTGGCTATTATGACAGAACACCGGCAGTAGCTCTCCATGGTGCTGAAAATGTGTTTATACTCTAGTAGCTTTTTAAAAGAAAGCCTATAGTCATGGTGAGATGTCAATAGGGTGCTTGCAGGGGACTGAGCAGTCAACATTAGCAGCAAATGGTGGCTAAATGAACTCATTTAAATTGTGGTTAAAAAAACAACAAATGTTCCCGGTCACGCAATATGGGCGGGGATCTGTTGCGCGGTCCCGCTCCGGCGCATTGAGATGACCTCACAATTGCCATCTTGGCTGTGGGCATACCTAATGTCCCACAGTCGTAGCACGGCGCATGCGTACGAGGTCGCGTAGTATCGATGGCGCATGCGTACGAGGTCGCGTAGTATGGGCGGAACCAGCCGCCATCACCACGCAGCCTCGTCCCGGTATGTTGTGGCGTAGCCAGGTAATCACAATCGTCATCTTGGCTGTGGGCGTGACTGATGTCCCGCAGTCATAGTATGGCGAAACAAAGCAGCAAAAATTGTCATCTTAGTTAAGGGCATAACTAAGGGCAAGACTGTTGTGGCTATGATAGAGTGGTCCGACCGGACCCCCGGAACAATGGTAGCATTGAATTATCTACGGGTCTCAATGGGAACCTACCTCTAGGAACAGTACCCAAATGGTAGGAAAACGAATATAGAAAACTAATTAAGGGAAAAAAAAATCATGTTTAATCCCCCTAAGTGTATTGAAAACGGAACCAGCAACCCTTAGTGGGGAGGGATTAAACTACCTCATAATCCACTAGCATTAACAAAAACATAAATCCAAGTCTGTAGGTATACAGCAGGATTAGTAGAGCCTTAATCCATGTAGTTATAAAATGTGAACTAACACACATGGAATAATGGCTGCGTGTGGTGAATAGTCTGAAAGGTATTAAACAGAATATCCGTTCTAATGGAGAGCATAGATATGATGATATGTATAGTGAATACAGTGGTGTGAAAAAGTGTTTGCCCCCTTCCTCATTTCCTGTTCCTTTGCATGTTTGTCACACTTAAGTGTTTCGGAACATCAAACCAATTTAAACAATAGTCAAGGACAACACAAGTAAACACAAAATGCAATTTGTAAATGAAGGTGTTTATTATTAAAGGTGAAAACAAATCCAAACCATCATGGCCCTGTGTGAAAAAGTGATTGCCCCCTAAACCTAATAACTGGTTGGGCCACCCTTAGCAGCAACAACTGCAACCAAGCGTTTGCGATAACGTGCAATGAGGCTTTTACAGCGTCCTGGAGGAATTTTGGCCCACTCATCTTTGCAGAATTGTCCTAATTCAGTTACATTAGAGGGTTTTCGAGCATGAACGGCCTTTTTAAGGTCATACCACAACATCTCAATAGGATTCAGGTCAGGACTTTGGCTAGGCCACTCCAAAGTCTTCATTTTGTTTTTCTTCAGCCATTCGGTGGTGGACTTGCTGGTGTGTTTAGGATCATTGTCCTGCTGCAGAACCCAAGTTCGTTTCAGCTTGAGTACGAACAGATGGTCGGACATTCTCCTTCAGGATCTCTTGGTAGACAGCAGAATTCATAGTTCCTTTTATCACGGCAAGTCTTCCAGGTCCTGAAGCACCAAAACAGCCCCAGACCATCACACTACCACCACCATATTTTACTGTTGGTATAATGTTCTTTTTCTGAAATGCAGTGTTCCTTCTACGCCAGATATACTTGGACACACACCTTCCAAAGAGTTCCACTTTTGTCTCATCGGTCCACAGAATGTTGTCCCAAAAGTCCTGGGGATCATCAAGATGTGTTGTGGAGAAATTGAGACGAGCTTTGATGTTCTTTTTGCTCAGCAGTGGTTTTCTCCTTGGAACTCTGCCATGCAGGCCATTTTTGCCCAGTCTTTTCCTGATGGTGACCTTAACTGAGGCAAGTGAGGCCTGCAGTTCCTTGGACGTTGTTGTGGGGTCTTTTGTGACCTCTTGGATGAGTCGTCGCTGCGCTCTTGGGGTAATTTTGGGCGGCCGGCCACTCCTGGGAAGGTTCACCACTGTTCCATGTCTTCGCCATTTGTGGATAATGGCTCTCACTGTGGTTCGCTGGATTCCCACAGCTTTGGAAATGGCTTTATAACCCTTTCCAGACTGATAGATTTCAATTACTTTCTTTCTCAAACATGCAAAGGAACAGGAAATGAGGGAGGGGGCAAACACTTTTTCACACCACTGTATATAGTGAAATATATAGTGATTCAATAAAACTAAATGCCTATTTATAGTGATACTGTAAGTTATATAGTAAATAAATATACATATTAGTGAACAATACTATATTAAGTTAAATTGTTTATGTGTTGACACCTTTCCACTAAACCCTTGTGGAGTGAAACAGTGAAGAGGTGCGACCCTCCTCATACAAAGGGAATCTTAGCCGTGCGAACCCCAAAGAAATAATGAATAAAATAAAAAACCCAAAAAGGTGTATGCAATATAAAAATATTTAAAATTAAAAAAATATAATAAAAAATATTATGAAAAATACAAAATAGATTAGGTAAGAAAAATGTTCCCCTGACTACAGTGAAGCCAACTCCCCGCATACCAGATCAAGTGTAAAAAATTGAAACATAGCAAAAATAACTTGATCAAGAATTATCAATAAATGCATTAACATCTGTTTCTATGTTCAATCCATACGGTGTGTAACATTTCAGACGATGTATCCACGACATTTCTAATTTGGAAATTTCCCTGACTAGGGAACTGCCCCGCCAGTTAGGCCTAAACTTGTCGATACCAAGAAATAACGTTTTAGATGGATCCTTACTATGATGCGTCAGGTAGTGTTTCGAAACGGAATGTTTTGGGAAACCTGCCAATATGTTGGTAATGTGCTCATTTAAGCGCACTTGGAGCGGGCGCTTGGTCCAGCCCACATATTGCAGGCCACAGGGGCACTGCAACATGTAGACTACCCCTGTAGTAGCACAAGTGAATGGATGTTGTAATTTTGTTACTAATAGAGTCATCAATGCAGATGATTTTTTCTCATTCACCAATGTCAGCTCTGATCTTAGCCATGATTTCAAGGTTCTAAAAAATGCTTTAGATAAGCAAATTAGGACATGGTGGGATGTCTTCACCTTGACTCAATATGTCAAGGACGGCATCACCCCCAGGAGACTTAGATGGGACTTAGCTCCCAATGATGGTATGATTGGAAAGGAATCGGGAGACAAAGTTTTTTTTTTTTTCAATCTTACTGAAAAGAAATTACTAGAACTTTTGATTTCATGTAAAGACAGGAAATAGAAAAATCTAGAGGCTAATATTAATGCTGTCAAGACCAAACTTTCACCATTTGAAGGGTCAGAATTTAAAGAAAAAATTAAAAATTTACAGGATTTTGTAATTTAGTCAAAGTCGACAAAGAAACCCAGAAGAAAAAGATGAAAAAATATGTTAGGGACACTAATGATTATAAGGCCAATAAGGTTTACAGATGGCAGGATGCAGTGTTGACTGAAGAAGCCACATCTTTGGCTTCAACGGACAACATGGCTACTGTCCCTGTTACACCTTATACCCCTTATAATGGGCCAATTCAACAGGGCCAACAGGGTATTGTTAACACCAGACCCCAGGTTAATTACAATGCTTAAAGTGTACCCACATATAACTGTTATAAATCCCTGCAACAGGAAGAGTATCATGTACCTGATGCTTTTGATCAACAATATTATGGTGGCAACCGAGGTTGGAACAGCCCCAATTGGGCCCTGCCTCAATCCAGAGGTAGTCCACCTCTGAGACCGCAAAGAGGACACCCCAGTGCTAACCATACGGGGGTTTTTCAGAAAAGGGGGTATGGTGGACCCCCAGGCAGGGGGAGAGGATCCACACATCCCAGAGGGAGGGGGAGGGGCCAACATCCCCAGGCGAATGGAGGAGGGGAGTGGAAACCTTGGTATCCTATGGCACCCCCCAGACCCCAAGGAGGGGAACCAAGCGTAACACACAGAGAGGTTGTAGAGGAGGTAAAAGTAAAAAGAAAGAGAGTGACCTAATGCAGGGCATTTTCAATTTAAGTGATGCCACTTTTACTTTGGATGAGTTGAAAGTTTTAGAGTTGGGTCTTAAATTTGCCCCGGATAAGGATCTCAATAAATTTGATATTTTTATTGATTTTCAAAAATGTATGAGGAAAGTAAATATTAAGAAATATTATAGTAAAGTTACACCTCATACAGGACAGGAAGCATCTGATTATAGCCACACGAATTAGAGGAATAACTCAAATTCGTGAATAATAGCCATTTTTTGGAGGTTTTTGAATCTCTGGTTCAATATGACTTGGAGGGTCTATCGAGGGGCAACACAACCAATAAGTTCTAAGCCAAGCTGAAACGTCTGGTTAAAAGTGCTCAGGACGAAGGTATTGTCACCAAAAAGGAGGCAAGATATCTGGTACCGGATGCTCCGTGGGTACCAGTTATCTACCAATTACCTAAAATCCATAAGAATCCTGCCAAACCACCGGGTAGACTTATTGTTAGTGGGGTGGATTCTTTGTTTGCCAGAATTTGTGAATATTTGGATCACTTCCTCCAGCCGCTGGCACAGATTTGTCCAGCCTACCTTAAAGATGGTAGAAATCTTATGGGACTATTACAGCATGTGGAGGTTGATGAGGGCCACCTTCTGGCCAGTATTGATGTCAATTCTTTGTACAACAATATTCAGCAAAAACATGGTATAGAAGCTGTGGTATGGGCTTTGAACAGGACAACAATGAAAAATAAGCAAAAAGCTTTTCTTGTTCATGCCCTTGATTTGGCTACGAGTCACAATTTTTTTTATCATGATAAACAGTTTTTCAGGCAAAAGAGGGGAGTGGCCATGGGGGCTAAGTATGCCCTGTCAGTGGCCAACCTTTTCATGAGTTTTTGGGAAAAGGATGCCATCTTTAGTGGAAATATACCCCAGCTCATGTTCTATAAGCGCTACATTGTTATTGTCATGTGGGCAGGATCAAAAGAGTAATTTTTACAGTTTTTGTTGAAGATTGGTGAGAATAGATATGGAATATGCTTATCAGCAGTCTCTGATGATCAGAGCATCATTTTTTTAGATCTAGTAGTCTTCAAAGATAACCATCAACTGTACACCAAAACTTTTTTTAAAGAGGTGGATAGAAATGGTTACATTCCTCTGGGGAGTTGTCACCATTCTCAATGGCTTAGTACTATCCCCAAGAGCCAATTCGTGAGAGTTAGGCGCAATTGCGCTAGAATTGAAGATTTTGATATACACGCCAAGGTTCTTTTTGACAGATTTGTATAAAAAGGTTACACCCATATAAACTGAATAAAACTTTATCAATGGTTAGAGGTGTGAACCGAGATGATCTTTTAAAAAAATAGGTAGTCAATGAGAGAGATTTTGGGATTGCTTTCATGAGTAGCTATAACCACCAAAATAGGCAAGTAGAAAAAATTATTCGTAAATATTGGCACCTTTTGCTTAAAGATAATGATTTATCTAAGATTTTACCCAGCAAACCTCAGTTTATTTATACCAAACCCCCTACCTTAAGGCTCAAATTGGCACCCAATGCTGTTGACCCTCCAAGGAAGGTGTGTACATTTTGGATCAGGTTGGTTTCTTTAGCTGTGGGAGATGTGTCATCTGCAGAACATCTAAACACAGGGGAAGGAAAACCACTGAATTCACAGCCCGTTCTACTGGGGAGTCTTTTAAAATTAACAAGTTCATCACGTGTGGCATTACCCACGTCACCTACCTCTTGTCCTGCCTATGTGGGTTACAGTACGTGGGAGGACCACTAGGGCACTGGGAGTGAGATTAAGAGAACATGTTAATATGATCAGAAAGGGTTACAAACATCATAGTTTGTCCAATCATTTCAAACTTTTCCATGGAAGGGGTCCTCACTTTCTGTGGCATTGATAGAGTGGAGGGACATTGGAGAGGTGGTAATCTTAAGCGAGCCATCTCTCGCAATGAGACCCAGTGGATCCATCGTCTTAAAACGACGAGCCCCCTGGGGTCAAACATTTAATTGGATCTGAACTGCTTCCTGTCCAATTTTTAGCTAAATCCAACAATATTGTGTTTTTATTGTAATTTTATCATATTTTTTATTTTATTTTCATTTTTATTTTATTTCTATTTTTATTTTCATTTTTTTTATTTATTTTTCATTCATTTTTTATTTTTTAAATTTATAATTTATTTTTTAAATTTATAATTTATTTTTTAATTTTATTTTTTATTTTTTTTTCATTTTTATTTTCATTTTTATTTTCATTTTTATTTTCATTTTTATTTTCATTTTTATTTTCATGCTGTTTATTATTAGTTCCAATAGTTAACAGGAATTGATTTCTATGGTTTCCTTGGAAATTGTTTGATTTGATCAAACCAGAACTATGGCGTTTTTCATCCTTAGGAGCGACATCTCCATCCAGCCAACAATATGGCCGCTGTGCTCATGTTGATTGGGTGTTTGTAGGGGCGTTTACTTCTCCACCCTCTATTTAAGCTGGCTCAGCTTACCGGAAACTAGGTCCTTGATGATGCCCTGTGGGAGGGTGAAACGTTGACGCTGTTTCAGTGAATACTGACGTCAGTTTCGGTCGTTTGGAACGCACGTTTGGAACGCATGCCACAAACGACGCTTTTATACAATCTGCTCCATGCTTAATGCTTGTTTTAATCCCTCTTTTTGTAAGTACCCATCTTTTGTTTAAATAAACCCATTTTTGATGGTACTTCACTGTTAGTTCCATTTTTTACTTCTGGGTACGTGTCTATCTGGCTCAAACTTCTCACAGAGGAACCTTGCATTTGCTGACCTGACTTTCTACACACCATCTTAAAGACATCCATATCAAGCTTAAACTGTACTCCAGACTAATAAGCTGGGGGTCATGTGGATCTGGTGAGTGGGGACACATAAGGGGGTGTTGTGCACCTGAAGTTTCTCAAGCTTTCTTCTGTTTACCTTGGATTGGAGCTCCTTGAGTTACTTGTTTTGGACTTTGTGTTGGTTTATTATATTTCTTCACATTTATTTATTTATTATGTTTGCGAGCTCTATATTGAAATTTTTCATGGTTTTTAAGTAATTAGCACTTTGTGTATAGCAGCTGCAATTTCTTCACTTTATTATTTTTTGTTACACCAATAGCGCGAGTTTATATAATTAGTATATATATTTATTTTCTATCATATTACATAGCCCACACTGCTGGGGACCATTGCAGCCCCCAAAGTTTTCCTTCTTATGGATGGTGATAAGCATGGGTGCAGCATAAAGGGTTGCATGGGTCTCAATCACAGCCCCATCCCTAGCTCCAAGGGGCCCCTGCAGCCTCCCTGTCACATTATCATATCCTCCAAAAAATTCCAGCTCCAATCTGCCCTAGGGCTCCACAGTCATGCTCCTGGGCTTCCACTTTGCCTTCCACAATCCACACCCCTCTGTTTTCATTGGCTGGGGAGAAGCTGTGGGCCATTTCCTGAATGGAGAGGAGCATGGGGTGAGAACAGCTCAGGATGGGGAAATGTCTGTGTTGTGTGCTGGCAATATGGAATGGTAACCGAGCTCAGCAAGTTAAAGCGGAAGTAAACCCATCGATTTAACAGTTTAAAAAACAGTTACATTTCAAATGCTGGGAATGTAACTGTCACATTGGTTGTACTCTCAACCAAACTGTCAAACCATCCAATGGCTGGTGACATAACTGATCACATGTGCAGCATCATGGCAGCTGAAGATTGAACAGAGGTCAAGACGGCAGCTTCCTTGGCTGAAAACGATAGGAGGGTTTGCTTTCACTTTAAGAGTAGAGTGCAGTCCTGTAGCCATGATGGGACCGATGTCACTGGCAAGGTAAGACATTGTCTTCTAGTTACCAGCTGGGATTCTTTGTACCCACCCGGGGATGTCCGCTTACCCCACTTCCCTGACAACTGGGGAAAAGACACACACCTCCGGGAGGTGACCTTCCCCCAACACCTGCTAACACTGACAGAGAAACCTTCAGAAATTGCTAAAACAGAATCAGTGATTTTTCCTAGTGTTTTGCTGTTTCTTATTGCTGAAGTTTTGCAAGTATTTGCACCTTGTACTGTAGGTCTTTGTACATGACACCAGTCCTGTTCTAGATCTATGAAATAATTACAGTCGATATAAGGCAGAAGCTGGATTCAAACAAGAAATGCATGCATCTTGCACATTGTTTGTTTACATATTGGTTTGCTTTGTGTTGTATTAAGTTTTAATTCAATTTACTTGGTAAATTGTGGGTAGGGCCAGGGGATGGGGTACCCAGACAACCCAGGATTTGAATGAAATGACCAGGTTTCAGACCGCCTGAAACTCAGATACATTATGCAGGCTGGACCATGGCTGGCTCCCCAAGTAACCCAGTATCACAACTGCCG
Organism: Lithobates sylvaticus; assembly: GCA_028564925.1. NCBI lineage: Eukaryota > Metazoa > Chordata > Amphibia > Anura > Ranidae > Lithobates > Lithobates sylvaticus. Next base: position 75,838,805 of record CM053028.1, read on the forward strand.
AGTGTTTAGGCGTGCACACAGTCTGAAAGGCTGGCGGGCAAATGTCCAAGCCGACTGTCTGTGACGCTCTCTCTCACACTGCCCAGAGCCGGCACAGTTCACCCATACCCCCCCACGCATGCACGGGAGAGGTGAGAGGGCTTTATCTGTTCCTCCTCCTCCTTCCCCTACCCCTCTGTGTCTGCCCACCCAATTCCCATGCTGTGCCTCAGAAAAGGGATGTTTGGGCTGGAAATTTGAAGCCCAGCAGCCAGAAGATACATAGTGAATGAAAGATGCAAATGCCTGAGCCTCCATCCTCGAATGAGTGAGCTCATCATCCACAATCTGTGACTGAAGTCTCCCCCCTCCCTCCTTCCTTCTCTCTCCTGCCTCTGAGCGAGTGAGTACACTAAAGTAAGGGGGGCCAGGTGTAAGGGGTGCTCTGAGGACTCTGATGTAAGGGGGCATTGGGAACCCTAAATTTAAGGTGGAATGCTGGGAACTTTGATGTAACTGGGGGCTTTGGTCCACAGTGTGCCCCCGAAAAAAAAAAGAAAAATGCTGCACACCATTAAAGTGTTTGGGTGACTGGCACATCTGTGCTGAACAGAGGACTGCTGTAACTACTCTGGAAATCAGGATGCACTAAAAAAGGATCCCCCTTAGTGGGACTTTACCAGCCCAAGTGTTTTCATATAGTCATAAGTAAATAGGTAAGTTAACAACAGGTGTATAAAAATCGGTAGAAATTTTATTTAAAAAAAAGTTAAAAACATGAGCAGCAATCATGGCTGAAATACAAAACCAGACAACATGATGCAAGAGTAAAACATATAACAAAGGTTCTACTTGTTCCATGGACTGTCGTGATGACCTTGCTCTCCTCCACCAAGTTCCGTTTGAGGATGCCCCACAGATGCTCAATAGGGTTTAGGTCTGGAGACATGCTTGACGAGTCCATCACCTTTACCCTCAGCTTCTTTAGCAAGGCAGTGGTTGTATTGGAGGTGTGCTTGGTGTCATTATCATGTTGGGATACTGCCCTGCGGCCCAGTCTCCGAAGGGAGGGGATCATGCTCTGCTTCAGTATGTCACTGTAGCTCCCCACTCATGCTTTCTTATGCATCCTCTTTAGAAGAGGCTTCCTTCTGGGACAACAGCCATGCAGACCAATTTGATGCAGTGTGGGACGTATGGTCTGAGCACTGACAGGCTGACCCCCCACCCCTTCAACCTCTGCAGCAATGCTGGCAGCACTCATACATCTATTTCCCAAAGACAACCTCTGGATATGACGCTGAGCATGTGCACTCAACATCTTTGGTCGACCATGACGAGGCCTGTTCTGAGTGGAACCTGTCCTGTTAAACCGCTGTGTGGTCTTGGCCAACATGCTGCAGCTCAGTTTCAGGGTCTTGGCAATCTTCTTATAGCCTAGGCCATCTTTATGTAGAGCAACAATTCTTTTTTTCAGATCCTCAGAGAGTTCTTTGCCATGAGGTGCCATGTTGAACTTCCAGTGACCAGTATGAGAGAGTGAGAGCGATAACACCAAATTTAACACACCTGCTCCCCATTCACACCTGAGACCTTGTAACACTAACGAGTCACATGACACCGGGGAGAGAAAATTACTAATTGGGCCTAATTTGGACATTTTCACTTAGGGGTGTACTCACTTTTGTTGCCAGCGGTTTAGATATTAATGGCTGTGTGTTATTTTGAGGGGACAGCAAATTAACACTATTATACAAGCTGTACACTCACTACTTTACATTGTAGCAAAGTGTCATTTCTCCAGTGTTGTCACATGAAAAGATATAATAAAATATTTACAAAAATTTGAAGGGTGTACTTACTTTTGTGAGATACTATATATACACTATTCTTTAGTATTTCTACAACTATTATATTTGAAGGTTTTAATATATTTCCTCTGTAATAGTATGTTATACAGCAAGCCCACCACTAGGATGCCCACTTACACGACATAGTCATACCAGATATATTTTAATTTATTATTTCAATATATTAATATATCTTGTGCTCATGGAGTCTGTACTTCATTTACTTTTCAATCCTACTTTTTCTGTCACCAGACTGCGTGTTTTGTCACTGGTGATGCTTATCGCCAGGTCTCGCTGTATCTCACTTGGGTGCTATCCACCTACAGGATACATTCCTCCCTGCTTTAACTTGATGGACACACTATTTACTTGGGACAGTAAAGTCCCACTAAGGCCCCTTTCACACCGGGGCGTTTTTCATGCGGTACAGCGCTAAAAATAGCGCCTGTTCACCGCATGAAAAAATCCGACCCCTTTAACTCCAGTGTGAAAGCCGGCGGGCTTTCCCACTGGAGCGGTGCACTAGCAGGACGGCAAAAAAAGTCCTGCTAGCAGCATCTTTGGAGCGGTATAGGAGCGGTGTGTTCACCGCTCCTATACCGCTCCTCCCATTGATTAGAATGGGACACCGCGATGAAACCGCGGCAATACCGCCTCAAAGCGCCGCTACGGCGGCGCTCTGCGGGGGGTCTTTAACCCTTTTTCGGACGCTCGCGGGGGGTTAAACCGCACCGCGAGCGGCCGAAAACCGCGGTTAAAACGACGGTAAAGCAGCGCTAAATATAGCGCTGCTTTATCGTCACCGCGGCTCCCCGCCCCAGTGTGAAAGGGACCTAAGGGGGATCCTTTTCTAGTGCGCTGCATTTAGGGATGTGGGCCCAATTTTCCTGACCAACCAAACTTACTCTTTCCTTCAATTCTGGAAATCAGGATGAGGATAAGAAATCAGCGGTATCCCTCCTCATACAGGAACTGCTCCCTAAACTAAAGCCCCATACACACGGTCGGAAAATCCAACCACCAAATCCATCGGATTTGGTCCGACGGATTTAGTCCGACACTGGTGTTGCATACACACGGTCGGACAAAGTTGTCGGAAAATCCGATCATTCTGAACGTGGTGACGTTTGTTGCCTACGACGGAACTACATAGAGGCTAGTAGCCAATAGCTTTGGTCTTGTAATGTGATCTGAGCATGCGTGGCACTTTGTCCGTCGGAATTCGCTACACACGATCGGAATTGGTGTGATCGGACTTTGTTGTCGGAAAATTTATAGAGCAGGAGATACAACTTTGTCCGTCGGACAATCCAATGGAAAATGTCCGATGGTGCCTACACACGGTCGGAATTTCCGACAACATTGTCCGATAGGACAGAATCCATCGGAAAATCCGACCGTGTGTATGGGGCTTAAGACTCACCCTAACAATCAGGGTCCTGTCCCTGACCTAGCCACTTGCAAAAAGCACACCAAATTGAGTCGGCACTCCTATTTAAAAGGACTGCTCAACATAAGATAGCCGCCGAAGGTCACGAGGGATGGCAGCATCCAATCACCTAGCTATTATCGCTGAGACATATATGGAGTCTGCAAAGGAACAACGTTCCTCTGAGCCTTGACTCCATTACTGAATGGAAAAAAGCTGCCTACATGGAGGTCAAGAAATCCAAAATGTCAAAAACAGTGCACTGCAACTCAACAGGTTCTACTGAAAACAATATATTTTCTCCAGTAGGCACATTTTTTTTCTTCTTTTAAAAATGAGAAACCACATGGCAACATATTCCGTGTGAACAATCTGGTATTATTAGGCCTCCTGTGCCATCATCTACATCCCATAATACAACGGCCTTCAGAAAAGAGCAAAACATTAGCAATAGGTATTTTTATCTAGCTTAATGGCTGAGCCTATACTTCTAAACTGCATGTTATTACAATGCACAACTGTGAGGTAAATAACAACATTGTATGCTTTTAGCAAAGTGCAGAAAATGATCCTTTTTCAGCTTAATTTTTCAAATATCGTCCATCATTTATAACCCTGTGTTGTTTCTAGGGTTGCCAGCTTTTCTTCAAACTAAACCCGAACACTTTAACAGCACCAAGCAAATTCCCCCCTCTCCTAAGAGACCACCCATTAGAACAGAGTCCCCTTATATCAGCGCCTCTATTAGAATAAAGACCCCCATTAGATAAGAGTCCCTTTATATCAGTGCCCCCCCCCCCCATTAGACCCCCCCCCCCCATTAGATCAGGAATCCCTCCTTTCACATCAAAGTCCCCTTTAGATTAGGGGAAGACTCATCACATCAGGAGTCCCCCTTCATCAGGTTTCCCCGTTTATATCAGGATCCACATTTACATCACTATTCCCCCCCCCCCCCCCCTTACAACTGGAGTCCCCCTTCACATTAGGATTCCCCTATACATCAGGAGTCACCATTTACATTAGGAGCTCTGTACTGAGCATCAATGATCCCCTTATTAGATCAGAGTCCCCCTTTACATCAAGAGCCCCCCCCCCCTCACATCAGAGTCCTCCCTCACATCAACAGGGGCCCTTTATATCAGTAACTCCTCTTATATCAAGAGCCCCTTTACATCAGGAGCCCTCCTTAAATCAAGCATCCCTCTTTCAAATCTCCCTTTAAATGAGTAGTCTTCTTTACATGAGTATCCCAGTGTGACAGTAGGGGGGCGGAGTGACAGAGTGATAGGAGGGGGTGCAGTGTGACAGGAGGGGTGCAGATTGTGACTGAAGGGGGAAGAGTGTAACAGGAGGGGGCCGAATGTGACAGGAGGGGGCAGAATGTGACAGAAGGGGGAAGAGTGTGACAGAAGGGGGAAGATTGTAACAGGAGGGGGCATAGTGTGACAGGAGGGGGCAGAGTGTGACAGAAGGGGGAAGAGTGACAGGAGGGGGCATAATGTGACAGAAGGGGCAGAGTGTGACAGGAGGGGCATAATGTGACAGAAGGGGGAAGAGTGTGACAGGAGGGGGCATAGTGTGACAGGAGGGGGCAGAGTGTAACAGGAGGGGGCATAGTGTAACAGGAGGGGGCAGAGTGTGACAGGAGGGGGCAGAGTGTGACAGGAGGGGGCAGAGTGTGACAGGAGGGGGCAGAGTGTGACAGGAGGGGCAGAGTGTGACAGGAGGGGGCAGAGTGTGACAGGAGGGGGCAGAATGTGACAGGAGGGGGCAGAGTGATAGGAGGGGGGCAGAGTGACAGAAGGGGGCAGAGTGTGACGGTAGGAGTCTGACAGGAGGGGGAAGAGTGTAACAGGAGGGGGCATAATGTGACAGAAGGGGACAGATTGTAACAGGAGGGGGCAGAGTGTGACAGGAGGGGGCAGAGTGTGACAGGAGGGGGCATAATCTGACAGGAGGGGGCATAATGTGACAGAAGAGGGCAGAGTGTGACAGGAGGAGGCATAATGTGACAGAAGGGGGAAGAGTGTAACAGGAGGGGGCATAATGTGACAGAAGGGGGCAGAGTGTAACAGGAGGGGGCATAATGTGACAGGAGGGGGCATAATGTGACAGGAGGGGGCAGAGTGTGACAGGAGGGGGCAGAGTGTGACAGGAGGGGGCAGAGTGTGACAGGAGGGGCATAATGTGACAGGGGGGGCAGAGTGTGACAGGAGGGGGCATAGTGTGACAGGAGGGGGCAGAGTGTGACAGGAGGGGGCAGAGTGTGACAGGAGGGGGCAGAGTGTGACAGGGGGAGAGTGATAAGAGGGGGCATAATGTGACAGAAGGGGGAAGAGTGTGACGGTAGGAGTCTGACAGGAGGGGGAAGAGTGTAACAGGAGGGGGCATAATGTGACAGAAGGGGACAGATTGTAACAGGAGGGGGCAGAGTGTGACAGGAGGGGGCAGAGTGTGACAGGAGGGGGCATAATCTGACAGGAGGGGGCATAATGTGACAGAAGAGGGCAGAGTGTGACAGGAGGAGGCATAATGTGACAGAAGGGGGAAGAGTGTAACAGGAGGGGGCATAATGTGACAGAAGGGGGCAGAGTGTGACAGAAGGGGGAAGAGTGTAACAGGAGGGGGCATAATGTGACAGGAGGGGGCAGAGTGTGACAGGAGGGGGCAGAGTGTGACAGGAGGGGGCAGAGTGTGACAGGAGGGGGCAGAGAGTGACAGGAGGGGGCAGAGTGTAACAGGAGGGGGCAGAGTGTGACAGGAGGGGCATAATGTGACAGGGGGGGCATAATGTGACAGGAGGGGGCAGAGTGTGACAGGAGGGGGCAGAGTGTGACAGGAGGGGGCAAAGTGATAGGAGGGGGCAAAGTGATAGGAGGGGGCATAATGTGACAGAAGGGGGAAGAGTGTAACAGGACGGGCAGAGTGATAGGAGGGGGCAGAGTGATAGGAGGGGGCAGAGTGTGATAGGAAGGGGCAGATTGTGACTGAAGGGGGAAGAGTGTAACAGGAGGGGGCCGAATGTGACAGGAGGGGGCATAATGTGACAGGAGGGGGCAGAGTGTGACAGGAGGGGGCAGAGTGTGACAGGAGGGGGCAGAGTGTGACAGGAGGGGGCAAAGTGATAGGAGGGGGCATAATGTGACAGAAGGGGGAAGAGTGTAACAGGACGGGCAGAGTGATAGGAGGGGGCAGAGTGATAGGAGGGGGCAGAGTGTGATAGGAAGGGGCAGATTGTGACTGAAGGGGGAAGAGTGTAACAGGAGGGGGCCGAATGTGACAGGAGGGGGCATAATGTGACAGGAGGGGGCAGAGTGTGACGGTAGGAGTCTGACAGGAGGGGGAAGAGTGTAACAGGAGGGGGCATAATGTGACAGAAGGGGACAGATTGTAACAGGAGGGGGCAGAGTGTGACAGGAGGGGGCAAAGTGTGACAGGAGGGGGCATAATCTGACAGGAGGGGGCATAATGTGACAGAAGAGGGCAGAGTGTGACAGGAGGAGGCATAATGTGACAGAAGGGGGAAGAGTGTAACAGGAGGGGGCATAATGTGACAGAAGGGGGCAGAGTGTGACAGAAGGGGGAAGAGTGTAACAGGAGGGGGCATAATGTGACAGGAGGGGGCATAATGTGACAGGAGGGGGCAGAGTGTGACAGGAGGGGGCAGAGTGTGACAGGAGGGGCAGAGTGTGACAGGAGGGGGCAGAGTGTGACAGGAGGGGGCAGAGTGTGACAGGAGGGGGCAGAGTGTGACAGGAGGGGGCAGAGTGTAACAGGAGGGGGCAGAGTGATAGGAGGGGGCATAATGTGACAGAAGGGGGAAGAGTGTAACAGGACGGGCAGAGTGATAGGAGGGGGCAGAGTGTGATAGGAAGGGGCAGAGTGTGATAGGAAGGGGGCAGAGTGATAAGAGGGGCATAATGTGACAGAATTGGAAGAGTGTAACAGGAAGGGGCAGAGTGATAGGAGGGGGCAGAGTGTGACAGGAGGGGGCAGAGTGTGACAGGAGGGGGCAGAGTGTAACAGGAAGGAGCAGAGTGATAGGAGGGGGCAGAGTGTGACAGGAGGGGCAGAGTGTGACAGGAGGGGGCAGAGTGTGACAGGAGGGGGCAGAGTGTGACAGGAGGGGGCAGAGTGTGATAGGAGGGGGCATAATGTGACAGAAGGGGGAAGAGTGTAACAGGACGGGGCAGAGTGATAGGAGGGGGCAGAGTGATAGGAGGGGGCAGAGTGTGATAGAGGGGGGAGTGAGGGGGGGCAGAGTGTGACAGGAGGGGGCAGAGTGTGACAGGAGGGGGCAGAGTGTAACAGGAGGGGGCAAAATGTGACAGGAAGGGGCAGAGTGTGACAGGAGGGGGCATAATGTGACAGGAGGGGGCGCAATGTGACAGGAGGGGGCAGAGTGTGACAGGAGAGGGCATAATTTGACAGAAGGGGGAAGAGTGTGACAGGAGAGGGCATAATTTGACAGAAGGGGGAAGAGTGTAACAGGAGAGGGCATAATGTGACAGGAGGGGGCAGAGTGTGACAGGAGGGGGAAGAGTGTGACAGGAGGGGCATAATGTGACAGAAGGGGGAAGAGTGTAACAGGAGGGGGCATAATGTGACAGGAGGGGGCAGAGTGTGACAGGAGGGGGCAGAGTGTGACAGAAGGGGACAGAGTGTAACAGGAGGGGGCAGAGTGTGACAGGAGGGGGCAGAGTGTGACAGGAGGGGGCAGAGTGTAACAGGAGGGGGCAGAGTGTGACAGGAGGGGGCCGAGTGTGACAGGAGAGGGCATAATGTGACAGGAGGGGGCAGAGTGTGACAGGAGGGGGCATAGTGTGAGAGGAGGGGGCAGAGTGTGACAGGAGGGGGCAGAGTGTGACAGGAGGGGCAGAGTGTGACAGGAGGGGGAAGAATGTGACAGGAGGGGGAAGAGTGTAACAGGAGGGGGCATAATCTGACAGGAGGGGGCATAATGTGACAGAAGAGGGCAGAGTGTGACAGGAGGGGGCATAATGTGACAGAAGGGGGAAGAGTGAACCAGGAGGGGGCATAATGTGACAGAAGGGGGCAGAGTGTGACAGGAGGGGGGATAATGTGACAGAAGGGGGAAGAGTGTGACAGAAGGGGGAAGAGTGTAACAGGAGGGGGTATAATGTGACAGGAGGGGGCAGAGTAATAGGAGGGGGCCGAGTGTGAATGGAGGGGGCAGAGTGTGACAGGAGGGGCATAATGTGACAGGAGGGGGGCAGATTGTGACTGAAGAAGGAAGAGTGTAACAGGAGGGGGCCGAGTGTGACAGGAGGGGGCATAATGTGACAGGAGGGGGCAGAGCGTGACGGTAGGAGTCTGACAGGAGGGGGAAGAGTGTAACAGGATGGGGCATAATGTGAAAGAAGGGGACAGATTGTAACAGGAGGGGGCAGAGTGTGACAGGAGGGGGCAGAGTGTGACAGGAGGGGGCAGAGTGTGACAGGAGGGGGAAGAATGTAACAGGAGGGGGAAGAGTGTAACAGGAGGGGGCATAATCTGACAGGAGGGGGCATAATGTGACAGAAGAGGGCAGAGTGTGACAGGAGGGGGCATAATGTGACAGAAATGGGAAGAGTGTAACAGGAGGGGGCATAATGTGACAGGAGGGGGCAGAGTGTGACAGGAGGGGGCAGAGTGTAACAGGAGGGGGCAGAGTGTAACAGGAGGGGGCAGAGTGTAACAGGAGGGGGCAGAGTGTAACAGGAGGGGGCCGAGTGTGACAGGAGGGGGCCGAGTGTGACAGGAGGGGGCAGAGTGTGATAGGAGGGGGCATAATGTGACAGAAGGGGGGAGAGTGTAACAGGAGGGGGCATAATGTGACAGGAGGTGGCAGAGTGTGACAGGAGGGGGAAGAGTGTAACAGGAGGGGGCATAATGTGACAGAAGGGGGCAGAGTGTGACAGGAGGGGGGATAATGTGACAGGAGGGGGGAGAGTGTGACAGAAGGGGGAAGAGTGTAACAGGAGGGGGCATAATGTGACAGGAGGGGGCATAATGTGACAGGAGGGGGTAGAGTGTGACAGGAGGGGGCATAGTGTGACAGGAGGGGGCAGAGTGTGACAGGAGGGGGCAGAGTGTGACAGGAGGGGGCAGAGTGTGATAGGAGGGGGCAGAGTGTGACAGAAGGGGGAAGAGTGTAACAGGAGGGGCATAATGTGACAGGAGGTGGCAGAGTGTGACAGGAGGGGGCATAATGTGACAGAAGGGGGAAGAGTGTAACAGGAGGGGCATAATGTGACAGAAGGGGGCAGAGTGTGACAGGAGGGGGGATAATGTGACAGAAGGGGGAAGAGTGTGACAGAAGGGGGAAGAGTGTAACAGGAGGGGGCATAATGTGACAGGAGGGGGCATAATGTGACAGGAGGGGGCAGAGTGTGACGGGAGGGGGCAGAGTGTGACAGGAGGGGCATAATGTAACAGGAGGGGGGCCGATTGTGACTGAAGGGGAAAGAGTGTAACAGGAGGGGGCCAAATGTGACAGGAGGGGCCATAATGTGACATGAGGGGGTAGAGTGTGATGGTAGGAGTCTGACAGGAGGGGGGAGAGTGTAACAGGAGGGGGCATAATGTGACAGAAGGGGACAGATTGTAACAGGAGGGGGCAGAGTGTGACAGGAGGGGGCAGAGTGTGACAGGAGAGGAAATAATTTGACAGGAGGTGGCAGAGTGTGACAGGAGCGGGCAGAGTGTGACAGGAGGGGGAAGAATGTGACAGGAGGGGGAAGAATGTGACAGGAGGGGGGAGAGTGTAACAGGAGGGGGCATAATCTGACAGGAGGGGGCATAATGTGACAGAAGAGTGCAGAGTGTGACAGGAGGGGGCATAATGTGACAGAAGAGTGCAGAGTGTGACAGGAGGGGGGATAATGTGACAGAAGGGGGAAGAGAGTAACAGGAGGGGGCATAAGGTGACAGATGGGGGCATAATGTGACAGGAGGGGGCAGAGTGATAGGAGGGGGCAGAGTGTGACAGGAGGGGGCAGAGTGTGACAGGAGGGGGGCAGATTGTGACTGAAGGGGGAAGAGTGTAACAGGAGGGGGCCGAATGTGACAGGATGGGGCATAATGTGACAGGAGGGGGCAGAGTGTGACGGTAGGAGTCTGACAGGAGGGGGAAGAGTGCAACAGGAGGGGGCATAATGTGACAGAAGGGGACAGATTGTAACAGGAGGGGGCAGAGTGTGGCAGGAGGGGGCAGAGTGTGACAGGAGGGGGCAGAGTGTGACAGGAGGGGGCAGAGTGTGACAGGAGGGGGCAGAGTGTGACAGGAGGGGGAAGAATGTGACAGGAGGGGGAAGAGTGTAACAGGAGGGGGCATAATCTGTCAGGAGGGGGCATAATGTGACAGAAGAGGGCAGAGTGTGACAGGAGGGGGCATAATGTGACAGAAGGGGGAAGAGAGTAACAGGAGGGGGCATAATGTGACAGAAGGGGGCAGAGTGTGACAGGAGGGGGGATAATGTGACAGAAGGGGGAAGAGTGTGACAGAAGGGGGAAGAGTGTAACAGGAGAGGGCATAATGTGACAGGAGGGGGCAGAGTGTGACAGGAGGGGGCAAAGTGTGACAGGAGGGGGCAGAGTGTAACAGGAGGGGACAGAGTGATAGGAGGGGGCAGAGTGTGACAGGAGGGGGCAGAGTGTGACAGGAGGGGCATAATGTGACGGGGGGGCATAATGTGACAGGAGGGGCAGAGTGTGACAGGAGGGGGCAGAGTGAGGGGGCATAATGTGACAGAAGGGGGAGGGGGCAGAGTGATAGGAGGGGGCAGAGTGTGATAGGAAGGGGCAGAGTGTGACAGGAGGGGGCAGAGTGATAAGAGGGGCATAATGTGACAGAAGGGGGAAGAGTGCAACAGGAAGGGGCACAGTGATAGGAGGGGGCAGAGTGTGACAGGAGGGGGCAGAGTGTGACAGGAGGGGGGCAGAGTGTGACAGGGGCAGAGTGTGCCCCTCCTGTCACACTCTGCCCCCTCCTGTTAATGTGACAGGGGGGGCATAATGTGACAGGAGGGGGCAGAGTGTGACAGGAGGGGGCAGAGTGATAGGAGGGGGCATAATGTGACAGAAGGGGGAAGAGTGTAACAGGACGGGGCAGAGAGCTGTGTCCCGTCAGAGTTGGGCACCCGTCAGATTAGGCGACCGGCGGCAAAATGTGTCCCATCAGATTTGGGGACCCGTCAGATTAGGTGACCGGAGGCAAAGAGTGTAACAGGAAGGGGCAGAGTGTGACAGGAGGGGGCAGAGTGATAGGAGGGGGCATAATGTGACAGAAGGGGGAAGTGTGTAACAGGACGGGGGAGAGTGATAGGAGGGGGCAGAGTGATAGGAGGGGGCAGTGTGTCCCGTCAGATTTGGGGACCCGTCAGATTAGGCGACCGGAGGCAAAATCTGCCGGGTCGACTAATCTGACGGGACCCTCTGTGTCCCGTCAGATTTGGGGACCCGGCAGATTATGCGTCCGGATGCAAAATCTGACGGGTCGACTAATCTGACGGGACCCTCTGACAGGAGGGGCAGAGTGTGACAGGAGGGGGCAGAGTGTGACAGGAGGGGGCAGAGTGAGGGGGCATAATGTGACAGAAGGGGGAGGGGGCAGAGTGATAGGAGGGGGCAGAGTGTGATAGGAAGGGGCAGAGTGTGACAGGAGGGGGCAGAGTGATAAGAGGGGCATAATGTGACAGAAGGGGGAAGAGTGCAACAGGAAGGGGCACAGTGATAGGAGGGGGCAGAGTGTGACAGGAGGGGGCAGAGAGTGTGACAGGAGGGGGCAGAGTGTGACAGGAGGGGGCAGAGTGATAGGAGGGGGCATAATGTGACAGAAGGGGGAAGAGTGTAACAGGACGGGGCAGAGTGCTGTGTCCCGTCAGAGTTGGGGACCCGTCAGATTAGGCGACGGGCGGCAAAATCTGACGGGTCGACTAATCTGACGGGACCCTCTGTGTCCCGTCAGATTTGGGGACCCGTCAGATTAGGCGACCGGAGGCAAAGAGTGTAACAGGAAGGGGCAGAGTGACAGGAGGGGGCAGAGTGTGACAGGAGGGGGCAGAGTGTGACAGGAGGGGGCAGAGAGTGTGACAGTAGGGGCATAATGTGACAGGAGGGGGCAGAGTGTGACAGGAGGGGGCAGAGTGATAGGAGGGGGCATAATGTGACAGAAGGGGGAAGTGTGTAACAGGACGGGGGAGAGTGATAGGAGGGGGCAGAGTGATAGGAGGGGGCAGTGTGTCCCGTCAGATTTGGGGACCCGTCAGATTAGGCGACCGGAGGCAAAATCTGCCGAGTCGACTAATCTGACGGGACCCTCTGTGTCCCGTCAGATTTGGGGACCCGTCAGATTATGCGTCCGGATGCAAAATCTGACGGGTCGACTAATCTGACGGGACCCTCTGTGTCCCGTCAGATTTGGGGACCCGTCAGATTATGCGTCGGATGCAAAATCTGACGGGTCCCCAATTCTGACGGGACACAGAGGGTCCCGTCAGATTTGGGGACCCGTCAGATTATGCGTGCGGTGACAAAATCTGACGGGTCGACTAATCTGACGGGACCCTCTGTGTCCCGTCAGATTTGGGGACCCGTCAGATTAGGCGACCGGAGGCAAAGAGTGTGACAGGAGGGGGCAGAGAGTGTGACAGTAGGGGCATAATGTGACAGGAGGGGGCAGAGTCGACCCGGCAAATCTGTCTGCCCCCTCCTGTCACACTCTGCCCCCTCCTGTCACATTATGCCCCTACTGTCACAAAATCTGCCGGGTCGACTAATCTGACGGGACCCTCTGTGTCCCGTCAGATTTGGGGACCCGTCAGATTATGCGTCCGGATGCAAAATCTGACGGGTCCCCAATTCTGACGGGACACAGAGGGTCCCGTCAGATTTGGGGACCCGTCAGATTAGGCGACCGGAGGCAAAATCTGCCGGGTCGACTTGGGGACCCGTCAGATTAAGCATCCGGATTCAAAATCTGACGGGTCGACTAATCTGACGGGACCCTCTGTGTCCCGTCAGATTTGGGGACCCGTCAGATTATGCGTCCGGATGCAAAATCTGACGGGTCCCCAATTCTGACGGGACACAGAGGGTCCCGTCAGATTTGGGGACCCGTCAGATTAGGCGACCGGAGGCAAAATCTGCCGGGTCGACTAATCTGACGGGACCCTCTGTGTCCCGTCAGATTTGGGGACCCGTCAGATTAGGCGACCGGAGGCAAAATCTGCCGGGTCGACTAATCTGACGGGACCCTCTGTGTCCGTCAGATTTGGGGACCCGTCAGATTATGCGTCCGGAGGCAAAATCTGACGGGTCCCCAATTCTGACGGGACACAGAGGGTCCCGTCAGATTTGGGGACCCGTCAGATTAGGCGACCGGAGGCAAAATCTGCCGGGTCGACTAATCTGACGGGACCCTCTGTGTCCCGTCAGATTTGGGGCCCCGTCAGATTATGCGTCCGGAGGCAAAATCTGACGGGTCGACTAATCTGACGGGACCCTCTGTGTCCCGTCAGATTTGGGGACCCGTCAGATTATGCGTCCGGATGCAAAATCTGACGGGTCCCCAATTCTGACGGGACACAGAGGGTCCCGTCAGATTTGGGGACCCGTCAGATTAGGCGACCGGAGGCAAAATCTGCCGGGTCGACTAATCTGACGGGACCCTCTGTGTCCCGTCAGATTTGGGGACCCGTCAGATTAGGCGACCGGAGGCAAAATCTGCCGGGTCGACTAATCTGACGGGACCCTCTGTGTCCCGTCAGATTTGGGGCCCGTCAGATTATGCGTCCGGAGGCAAAATCTGACGGGTCGACTAATCTGACGGGACCCTCTGTGTCCCGTCAGATTTGGGGACCCGTCAGATTATGCGTCCGGATGCAAAAATCTGACGGGTCCCCAATTCTGACGGGACACAGAGGGTCCCGTCAGATTTGGGGACCCGTCAGATTAGGCGACCGGAGGCAAAATCTGCCGGGTCGACTAATCTGACGGGACCCTCTGTGTCCCGTCAGATTAGGCGACCGGAGGCAAATACGGGGACCCGTCAGATTATGCGTCCGGATGCAAAATCTGACGGGTCGACTAATCTGACGGGACCCTCTGTGTCCCGTCAGATTTGGGGACCCGTCAGATTAGGCGACCGGAGGCAAAGAGTGTAACAGGAAGGGGCAGAGTGACAGGAGGGGGCAGAGTGTGACAGGAGGAGGGCAGAGTGTGACAGGAGGGGGCAGAGAGTGTGACAGTAGGGGCATAATGTGACAGGAGGGGGCAGAGTGATAGGAGGGGGCATAATGTGACAGAAGGGGGAAGTGTGTAACAGGACGGGGGAGAGTGATAGGAGGGGGCAGAGTGATAGGAGGGGGCAGTGTGTCCCGTCAGATTTGGGGACCCGTCAGATTAGGCGACCGGAGGCAAAATCTGCCGGGTCGACTAATCTGACGGGACCCTCTGTGTCCCGTCAGATTTGGGGACCCGTCAGATTATGCGTCCGGCGACAAAATCTGACGGGTCGACTAATCTGACGGGACCCTCTGTGTCCCGTCAGATTTGGGGACCCGTCAGATTATGCGTCCGGCGACAAAATCTGACGGGTCCCCAAATCTGACGGGACACAGAGGGTCCCGTCAGATTTGGGGACCCGTCAGATTAGGCGACCGGAGGCAAAATCTGCCGGGTCGACTAATCTGACGGGACCCTCTGTGTCCCGTCAGATTTGGGGACCCGTCAGATTAGGCGACCGGAGGCAAATACGGGGACCCGTCAGATTATGCGTCCGGATGCAAAATCTGACGGGTCGACTAATCTGACGGGACCCTCTGTGTCCCGTCAGATTTGGGGACCCGTCAGATTAGGCGACCGGAGGCAAAGAGTGTAACAGGAAGGGGCAGAGTGACAGGAGGGGGCAGAGTGTGACAGGAGGAGGGCAGAGTGTGACAGGAGGGGGCATAATGTGACAGGAGGGGGCAGAGTGATAGGAGGGGGCATAATGTGACAGAAGGGGGAAGTGTGTAACAGGACGGGGGAGAGTGATAGGAGGGGGCAGAGTGATAGGAGGGGGCAGTGTGTCCCGTCAGATTTGGGGACCCGTCAGATTGGGCGACCGGAGGCAAAATCTGCCGGGTCGACTAATCTGACGGGACCCTCTGTGTCCCGTCAGATTTGGGGACCCGTCAGATTATGCGTACGGATGCAAAATCTGACGGGTCCCCAATTCTGACGGGACACCGAGGGTCCCGTCAGATTTGGGGACCCGTCAGATTAGGCGACCGGAGGCAAAATCTGCCGGGTCGACTAATCTGACGGGACCCTCTGTGTCCCGTCAGATTTGGGGACCCGTCAGATTATGCGTCCGGAGGCAAAATCTGACGGGTCGACTAATCTGACGGGACCCTCTGTGTCCCGTCAGATTTGGGGACCCGTCAGATTATGCGTCCGGATGCAAAATCTGACGGGTCCCCAATTCTGACGGGACACAGAGGGTCCCGTCAGATTTGGGGACCCGTCAGATTATGCGTGCGGTGACAAAATCTGACGGGTCGACTAATCTGACGGGACCTTCTGTGTCCCGTCAGATTTGGGGACCCGTCAGATTAGGCGACCGGAGGCAAAATCTGACGGGTCGACTAATCTGACGGGACCCTCTGTGTCCCGTCAGATTTGGGGACCCGTCAGATTATGCGTCCGGAGGCAAAATCTGACGGGTCGACTAATCTGACGGGACCCTCTGTGTCCCGTCAGATTTGGGGACCCGTCAGATTATGCGTCCGGTGACAAAATCTGACGGGTCCCCAAATCTGACGGGACACAGAGGGTCCCGTCAGATTTGGGGACCCGTCAGATTATGCGTCTGGTGACAAAATCTGACGGGTCGACTAATCTGACGGGACCCTCTGTGTCCCGTCAGATTTGGGGACCCGTCAGATTAGGCGACCGGAGGCAAAATCTGACGGGTCGACTAATCTGACGGGACCCTCTGTGTCCCGTCAGATTTGGGGACCCGTCAGATTATGCGTCCGGTGACAAAATCTGACGGGTCCCCAAATCTGACGGGACACAGAGGGTCCCGTCAGATTTGGGGACCCGTCAGATTATGCGTCCGGGGACCCTCTGTGTCCCGTCAGATTTGGGGACCCGTCAAAATCTGACGGGTCGACTAATCTGACGGGACCCTCTGTGTCCCGTCAGATTTGGGGACCCGTCAGATTATGCGTCCGGAGGCAAAATCTGACGGGTCCCCAAATCTGACGGGACCCTCTGTGTCCCGTCAGATTTGGGGACCCGTCAGATTATGCGTCCGGTGACAAAATCTGACGGGTCGACTAATCTGACGGGACCCTCTGTGTCCCATCAGATTTGGGGACCCGTCAGATTAGGTGACCGGAGGCAAAGAGTGTAACAGGAAGGGGCAGAGTGTGACAGGAGGGGGCAGAGTGATAGGAGGGGGCATAATGTGACAGAAGGGGGAAGTGTGTAACAGGACGGGGGAGAGTGATAGGAGGGGGCAGAGTGATAGGAGGGGGCAGTGTGTCCCGTCAGATTTGGGGACCCGTCAGATTAGGCGACCGGAGGCAAAATCTGACGGGTCGACTAATCTGACGGGACCCTCTGTGTCCCGTCAGATTTGGGGACCCGTCAGATTATGCGTCCGGAGGCCAAATCTGACGAGCCGACTAATCTGACGGGACCCTCTGTGTCCCGTCAGATTTGGGGACCCGTCAGATTATGCGTCCGGATGCAAAATCTGACGGGACCCCAATTCTGACGGGACATAGAGGGTCCCGTCAGATTTGGGGACCCGTCAGATTATGCGTACGGTGACAAAATCTGACGGGTCGACTAATCTGACGGGACCCTCTGTGTCCCGTCAGATTTGGGGACCCGTCAGATTAGGCGACCGGAGGCAAAATCTGACGGGTCGACTAATCTGACGGGACCCTCTGTGTCCCGTCAGATTTGGGGACCCGTCAGATTATGCGTCCGGAGGCAAAATCTGACGGGTCGACTAATCTGACGGGACCCTCTGTGTCCCGTCAGATTTGGGGACCCGTCAGATTATGCGTCCGGTGACAAAATCTGACGGGTCCCCAAATCTGACGGGACACAGAGGGTCCCGTCAGATTTGGGGACCCGTCAGATTATGCGTCTGGTGACAAAATCTGACGGGTCGACTAATCTGACGGGACCCTCTGTGTCCCGTCAGATTTGGGGACCCGTCAGATTAGGCGACCGGAGGCAAAATCTGACGGGTCGACTAATCTGACGGGACCCTCTGTGTCCCGTCAGATTTGGGGACCCGTCAGATTACGCGTGCGGAGGCAAAATCTGACGGGTCGACTAATCTGACGGGACCCTCTGTGTCCCGTCAGATTTGGGTCTGATTTGGGGACCCGTCAGATTATGCGTCCGGTGACAAAATCTGACGGGTCCCCAAATCTGACGGGACACAGAGGGTCCCGTCAGATTAGGGGACCCGTCAGATTAGGTGAACTGAGGCAAAGAGTGTAACAGGAAGGGGCAGAGTGATAGGAGGGGGCAGAGTGTGACAGGAGGGGGCAGAGTGATAGGAGGGGGCAGAGTGTGACAGGAGGGGGCAGAGTGTGACAGGAGGGGGCAGAGTGTGACAGGAGGGGACAGAGTGATAGGAGGGGGCATAATGTGACAGAAGGGGGAAGAGTGTAACAGGACGGGGCAGAGTGCTGTGTCCCGTCAGAGTTGGGGACCCGTCAGATTAGGCGACCGGCGGAAAAATCTGACGGGTCGACTAATCTGACGGGACACAGAGGGTCCCGTCAGATTTGGGGACCCGTCAGATTATGCGTCTGGTGACAAAATCTGACGGGTCCCCAAATCTGACGGGACACAGAGGGTCCCGTCAGATTTGGGGACCCGTCAGATTATGCGTCTGGTGACAAAATCTGACGGGTCGACTAATCTGACGGGACCCTCTGTGTCCCGTCAGATTTGGGGACCCGTCAGATTATGCGTCCGGTGACAAAATCTGACGGGTCGACTAATCTGACGGGACCCTCTGTGTCCCGTCAGATTTGGGGACCCGTCAGATTAGGCGACCGGAGGCAAAATCTGACGGGTCGACTAATCTGACGGGACCCTCTGTGTCCCGTCAGATTTGGGGACCCGTCAGATTATGCGTCCGGAGGCAAAATCTGACGGGTCGACTAATCTGACGGGACCCTCTGTGTCCCGTCAGATTTGGGGACCCGTCAGATTATGCGTCCGGCGACAAAATCTGACGGGTCGACTAATCTGACGGGACCCTCTGTGTCCCGTCAGATTTGGGGACCCGTCAGATTAGGTGACCAGAGGCAAAGAGTGTAACAGGAAGGGGCAGAGTGATAGGAGGGGGCAGAGTGTGACAGGAGGGGGCAGAGTGATAGGAGGGGGCAGAGTGTGACAGGAGGGGGCAGAGTGTGACAGGAGGGGGCAGAGTGTGACAGGAGGGGGCAGAGTGATAGGAGGGGGCATAATGTGACAGAAGGGGGAAGAGTGTAACAGGACGGGGCAGAGTGCTGTGTCCCGTCAGAGTTGGGGACCCGTCAGATTATGCGTCTGGTGACAAAATCTGACGGGTCGACTAATCTGACGGGACCCTCTGTGTCCCGTCAGATTTGGGGACCCGTCAGATTATGCGTCCGGTGACAAAATCTGACGGGTCGACTAATCTGACGGGACCCTCTGTGTCCCGTCAGATTTGGGGACCCGTCAGATTAGGCGACCGGAGGCAAAATCTGACGGGTCGACTAATCTGACGGGACCCTCTGTGTCCCGTCAGATTTGGGGACCCGTCAGATTATGCGTCCGGAGGCAAAATCTGACGGGTCGACTAATCTGACGGGACCCTCTGTGTCCCGTCAGATTTGGGGACCCGTCAGATTATGCGTCCGGCGACAAAATCTGACGGGTCGACTAATCTGACGGGACCCTCTGTGTCCCGTCAGATTTGGGGACCCGTCAGATTAGGTGACCAGAGGCAAAGAGTGTAACAGGAAGGGGCAGAGTGATAGGAGGGGGCAGAGTGTGACAGGAGGGGGCAGAGTGATAGGAGGGGGCAGAGTGTGACAGGAGGGGGCAGAGTGTGACAGGAGGGGGCAGAGTGATAGGAGGGGGCATAATGTGACAGAAGGGGGAAGAGTGTAACAGGACGGGGCAGAGTGCTGTGTCCCGTCAGAGTTGGGGACCCGTCAGATTAGGCGACCGGCGGAAAAATCTGACGGGTCGACTAATCTGACGGGACCCTCTGTGTCCCGTCAGATTTGGGGACCCGTCAGATTATGCGCCCGGAGGCAAAATCTGACGGGTCCCCAAATCTGACGGGACACAGAGGGTCCCGTCAGATTTGGGGACCCGTCATATTATGCATCTGGTGACAAAATCTGACGGGTCGACTAATCTGACGGGACCCTCTGTGTCCCGTCAGATTTGGGGACCCGTCAGATTAGGCGTCCGGTGACAAAATCTGACGGGTCGACTAATCTGACGGGACCCTCTGTGTCCCGTCAGATTTGGGGACCCGTCAGATTTGGGGACCCGTCAGATTAGGCGACCGGTGGCAAAATCTGACGGGTCGACTAATCTGACGGGACCCTCTGTGTCCCGTCAGATTTGGGGACCCGTCAGATTAGGCGACCGGAGGCAAAATCTGACGGGTCGACTAATCTGACGGGACCCTCTATGTCCCGTCAGATTTGGGGACCCGTCAGATTATGCGTACGGAGGCAAAATCTGACGGGTCGACTAATCTGACGGGACCCTCTGTGTCCCGTCAGATTTGGGGACTCGTCAGATTATGCGTCCGGTGACAAAATCTGACGGGTCGACTAATCTGACGGGACCCTCTGTGTCCCGTCAGATTTGGGGACCCGTCAGATTATGCGTCCGGTGACAAAATCTGACGGGTCGACTAATCTGACGGGACCCTCTGTGTCCCGTCAGATTTGAGGACCCGTCAGATTAGGTGAACTGAGGCAAAGAGTGTAACAGGAAGGGGCAGAGTGATAGGAGGGGGCAGAGTGTGACAGGAGGGGGCAGAGTGATAGGAGGGGGCAGAGTGTGACAGGAGGGGGCAGAGTGATAGGAGGGGGCATAATGTGACAGAAGGGGGAAGAGTGTAACAGGACGGGGCAGAGTGCTGTGTCCCGTCAGATTTGGGGACCCGTTAGATTAGGCGACCGGAGGCAAAATCTGACGGGTCGACTAATCTGATGGGACCCTCTGTGTCCCGTCAGATTTGGGGACCCGTCAGATTAGGTGACCGGAGGCAAAGAGTGTAACAGGAAGGGGTAGAGTGATAGGAGGGGGCAGAGTATGACAGGAGGGGGCAGAGTGATAGGAGGGGGCAGAGTGTGACAGGAGGGGGCAGAGAGTGTGACAGTAGGGGCATAATGTGACAGGAGGGGGCAGAGTGTGACAGGAGGGGGCAGAGTGATAGGAGGGGGCATAATGTGACAGAAGGGGGAAGTGTTACACTTGGGGACCCGTCAGATTATGCGACCGGAGGCAAAATCTGACGGGTCGACTAATCTGACGGGACCCTCTGTGTCCCGTCAGATTTGGGGACCCGTCAGATTAGGCGACCGGAGGCAAAGAGTGTAACAGGAAGGGGCATAATGTGACAGGAGGGGGCAGAGTGTGACAGGAGGGGGCAGAGTGATAGGAGGGGGCATAATGTGACAGAAGGGGGGAGTGTGACCCGTCAGATTATGCGTCCGGAGGAGAAATCTGACGGGTCGACTAATCTGACGGGACCCTCTGTGTCCCGTCAGATTTGGGGACCCGTCAGATTATGCATCCGGCGACAAAATCTGACGGGTCGACTAATCTGACGGGACACAGAGGGTCCCGTCAGATTAGTCGACCCGTCAGATTAGGTGACCGGAGGCAAAGAGTGTAACAGGAAGGGGCAGAGTATGACAGGAGGGGGCAGAGTGATAGGAGGGGGCAGAGTGTGACAGGAGGGGGCAGAGTGTGTGACAGTAGGGGCATAATGTGACAGGAGGGGGCAGAGTGTGACAGGAGGGGGCAGAGTGATAGGAGGGGGCATAATGTGACAGAAGGGGGAAGTGTGTAACAGGACGGGGGAGAGTGATAGGAGGGGCAGAGTGATAGGAGGGGGCAGTGTGTCCCGTCAGATTTGGGGACCCGTCAGATTAGGCGACCGGAGGCAAAATCTGACGGGTCGACTAATCTGACGGGACCCTCTGTGTCCCGTCAGATTTGGGGACCCGTCAGATTAGGTGTCCGGCAACAAAATCTGACGGGTCGACTAATCAGACGTGACCCTCTGTGTCCCGTCAGATTTGGGGACCCGTCAGATTAGGTGACCAGCGACTAATCTGATGGGACCCTACGGGACAAAGAGGGTCCCGTCAGATTAGTCGACCGGTCACCTAATCTGACGGGTCACTTAATCTGACGGGACACTGAGGGTCTCGTCAGTTTAGGTGTCCCGTCAGATTAGGTGACGGGACGTCTAATCTGACGGGTCACCTAATCTGACGTGACACAGAGGGGTCCCGTCAGATTAGTTGACCCGTCAGATTAGGTGACGGGTCCCGTCAGTTTAGGTGTCCCTTCAGATTTGGGGACCCGTCAGATTAGGCGTACGGTGACAAAATCTGACAGGTCGACTAATCTGACGGGACCCTCTGTGTCCCGTCAGATTTGGGGACCCGTCAGATTAGGTGACCGGCGCCTAATCTGATGGGACCCTACGGGACATAGAGGGTCCTGTCAGATTAGTCGACCGGTCACCTAATCTGACAGGTCACTTAATCTGACGGGACACAGAGGGTCTCGTCAGTTTAGGTGTCCCGTCAGATTAGGTGACGGGACGTCTAATCTGACGGGTCACCTAATCTGACGTGACACAGAGGGGTCCCGTCAGATTAGTTGACCCGTCAGATTAGGTGACGGGTCCCGTCAGTTTAGGTGTCCCGTCAGATTAGGTGACGGGACACCTATTCTGACGGAACACCTAATCTCTGTCATGCCTGGTCATGAAGGGGAAAGGCAAGTGATTTAAAAAAAATCAAGCAGAAGTTCCTCTTAAGTCCCTCCCAAAGGCTAATTTTTATAACGTGATTCACTGCACTTGATATGTTTCACTCCATACTGCGAGAGCAAACTCACTTTGAGATTAATAGTGCCTTCTTGCTTTAGGACCTATTTGTTTATACCACCATACTAAGAGCACCCTAAGAATTTGGATTAAGTTTAGCAATATAAAAAAAAAAATTAACATAATGATGTGTGAAGGGCTATAGATATTTTGACTTCTGGATTTCATCCTGCAGATGTCCACTAATATAATATTCTTTGGGCACTCTGGCCTCTAAAGATCTTCATATCTCCAGCTGTCCCCCCTTTCCACTTATTAGAGGGGCGAGACTGGATTGTGTAATTGACTGGCTGAATGCAAAATCCATATAATCTAATACCTTTTTTCTCCCAAGGAAGTAGATTTAATATCTGGGAAAATCGTTGAGAAGTGATCTCATTCCTCTGCAATTATCAGCTGGAGAATTGAAAGATAACCGAATACTTAACATTATGAAGTAGATATATGAGCCCAGCAGGAGGTTTTGGGACTGTAGGAGGTTAGTGTTGGGAAATCTGTATTCAAAGAAGTAAAGCACTGCGCAGTGGCACGCAATTCTGTAAAATGTGCTTTTAACACTGTTTTAATATAAACAGGAATAAAATATTGTGGGCTTTTAAGGGAATATTTTGTTAGTATATTTAGTATTTCTGGTTCCCTTAAAATCCCTAATTTTAAAAGACAGGTGCAGATAGGGAGAGGGGAGTTGGACTTGTAATTGCTGTAACTCTTAGAAATTCTGTATATAGCAGCCTTACAGAACAGACAGTGCACGGTCCATATGGGTTAACTGCTTAACTGCAGACAGGAAACAGGAACTTTATTATCAAAAAAAAGACTTATGCCGCGTACACACGGTCGGAATTTTCGTCGGAAAAAGCTCTGATGGTCTTCCTGTCGGAATTCCGACGGAATTTCACTCAAACTGTCTTGCCTACACATGGTCACACCAAATTCCGACGGTCAATAACATTGCGCCTTAAAAAACGTCCGACTGCACTATAAAAGGGAAGTTTAATGCTTCTGAGCATGCGTCGAATTGTTTCCGAGCATGCGTCAGAATTTTGCGTGTCGGAATTGCATACACACGATCGAAAAATCCGATAGAAAGGTTTTCCTCTGAAAAATTAAGAACAAGTTCTCAATCCAAAGTCCGTTGGAAATTCTGACAGAAAAAGACCGATGGGCATACACACGGTCGGAAAATCCGATGAAATGCTCCCATCGGACTGTTTCCATCGGAAATTCCGACCATGTGTATGCGGCATAAGAATCATACCTGTGATTGTCAGGGTTTTGCAATGTCTCCTTGGACTTGTAGTTTCACCGCAGCTGGAGGGCCAAGGTTGCCTACCCCTGGGTTAAAGAATATATCTGTAGTTGTTGCACAAAAATACATAAACAACGTATTCCAGTAACACTTGAATCTAATCTGTCTTTGCCAAAGTAATTTTCTAATTGGGATAGGTGATGGCACACCACAGTTCAATGCAACGTCTTTATTGATACTTGAAGTATAACAAACCTCAAAACGTTATATTTTTTTTTTGGATGGAGTTGATTAGAAACTATGTCAAGTTTTCTTTTTGCTATTTGTGCCCCTATTAGGGAGATTCTCCCTCTCTATTTGTCCTGTTTACCATTATCAATGAAAGTGAAAATAACAGAAAATCCTAAATGTTTGGGTTGTCACTGTGACAGACCCAACCAGGACAGGGGCTTTTGGAAGGGACTACAGGGTGGCCTCTTGCCTACTGACTATGGGTCCTAGCATTTAAGGGATCACTACTCTTTGGGAGGTGTGTGTCTGGGGGACCCTCAGAGTGGTCTAGCTTCGGATTAGGGTCCATGTTTCCCCTAAACACACAGATTTGGGTAATTTGTGCCCAAAGCAATGACTGCTTTAGACTGTGAGACTCAGAGCAGATGTGAATATGATCAGCTCAAAGCAACCTGATACTGGGGTCTACTGCTATAGTCTGTTTATTAGGGAGTTATGTGTTTTTTGTTATGTATGTCTCTCCCATTCTGTGCCTCCTAGGTGTGCATTGCCATTGTCAATTGAGTCACCTATTGTTTCTGTCTGTATGATCATCTCTTGGAGATTTAATTCATCTTGTGACCACTGTACCTTGTTAACGAACCATTGTGTGTGTTTATGCTTATGATAATGTACTTAGATTACAGTGTTATGGGCTTGGTGCTGAATTGTCTGGATGGACTTAGGTGGCTAGTTGTTTAACTAGCTTAATGTTTATCTGTACGTTGGCTGTTCCTTAGCTAGGTTAATTATATTCATGTTTACAGTTTGTATTGTTAGGGTAATGCGATCAGGCCCTACCTGATCTGGTGTGCTATATATTCTGTGTGAATTTACAATAAAGAGTTCCAGTTTAGATCTGAGCTAGTGTCGCCTAGTCTTGGGTGCTCAGCTATAATACCTGGTTCCTAGGTCCAGACTGGAGGAAGCTATATATCTGGAGGGAAGTACCCAAGCTGGGTGCTGGACAGTTCCATTACAGTCCCCAGAAAATAAATAGAGGGGCCATTTTTCAATGGGGACACTAGTTTTGGATATTTATGCAGACCTGGGGAAGGGGGGGTGCTAAGGGATCCCCTTAATTTGCAGGGATTTCCTCTCGCTTTCTGTTTTGACTGTCGGACTGAGGTCAAGGTAAATCTCACCTATGGAACGCGGATGGCAAAAATAAAAAAAATAACTGGCAGGGGTTATAACCCTCCCTTACTCCCTTACTATCCAAAATGGAAAAAAAAAATGTTTCACCTATAGTTCTACTTTAAAACGTGGCCCAACAGATATGATAGGAGCTGTGATCTTTTACACGATTCATGCCAGCGGGTGCTGAATAGAATACCCTTTGTGCCATTTAAAGCATAAATAAGAATATTGCATGGAACTGAGGTGCGCCGTCAACTATCCAAATTTGTGGACTAGTTGTCAGCAACCAGCTGGATGAGAACTCCTTTGCAGTAGGCAAGTGTGGACTGAACTGGAGCGAAACTTTGTTCTAATGTCTAAGTTTTTGATGGGTTGACATCAGCGAGCTTAGGAAAAGCGAAATTCCATTTTTTTTGCTTGTTCGAAATTGTCATTTGACAGGAATTTCAGCAAAATCTATTAGAGGCAAAGACAAAATTAAGGTGGCTTTAGGGATTTTCAGTGAAGAGGTTCTAGGTCAGTGATGGCGAACCTTGGCACCTGAAATGTTTTGGAACTACATTTCCCATGATGCTTATGCACTCTGCAGTGTAGTTGAGCATCATGGGAAATGTAGTTTCAAAACATCTGGGGTGCCAAGGTTCTAGTTATTTTCCACAAAAAAAGTTTTGGCTGGAGTTGGGTTTTAAGAATAAAAAAAAAAAACTAAATGGAGACATTAGAGCTGGGTTTACTATGGAAATTATAGAAAAAGGATGACAATGGAAAGCAAAACAGAGATTGGGAAGTGGTATGAAATGGAAGGGGAGGAATCTGAAAATAAACAGAATGGGAAATATGGAAAGAATTACAAGGGCTTATTGAATAAAACAAAGCACAAAGACTATGTGCAAAAGCAAACAGCCCACAGAAACCAAACAGAACAATCTGCTACTGCTCTGAATAAAGCAAACGTGAAATTTAATGCAATTTGCATACAAACACTTCACTCTCGGCAGACTTATTAAATAAGGCAGAAAATGTGACTCTATCCGTGAAAAGAAATGGTTTAGATTGCAAACAGTACAATATTAAACCAAGAAGGAGAATTCAAGCCCTTGGTTTTTGGCTGTCATTGCAACTCTGTGTACCCGCCTCTAACAAAATTGGGCTTTGACGAAACGCTTAAAAAATGAAATGGTGTCAAAACTGCTTTTGCTTGGCTCAATCAACGCACGTACCTGCCTGGACCCCCGCTGGGCTCGTGGTTGCTACGGCAACAGACTCCTCACCTTTAACATGTAAACATTATCAGCACAAAGCAAACAAATGGAAACGGAAACAAAACATCTGTCAGGATTGTCGCGCAATCATTCAGAATAAATAAATTTTCTGCAGCGGCAATTCAATAGCTTTTGTTTTGCGTTCAGATGTAAACAAGCACAATGTACAGTACGGTATACATTAGATGGAGAGAATGGAGCATGGCGGGCGGGATGGATTCTAACGCTGTGCTCAGGAAATATTTCTCAGATGACAAATGGGGGTACGTGTAGGAAAAAAAACAACATTGGAGTAAAAAAAATAGTTTTTAGCTGCATCAACAGTTACCTCTTGTTTGCATATGGAAGCTGTGGTAGTTTTATACTTTTATAGCTGAACTAAACCCACTGATTTAACTGTTTACTAAAAGAGTTAGGCTCCGTTCACATCTAGGCGCTCCGGATTGCGGGTAGAATCACAGAGATTCTGCCCGTGATCCCGAAACATGACAAATCGTGGGACGTCCATGCGTTCCTCATTACTTCCAATGGCACCCCGATCATGGTGCGATTTTGCTGCGATTGTCGCCCGACGTGATAAAATTGCACAAACAGGATCGTGGGATGCCTGCCGCCCCAAAAAAGTTCTTGAACTTCTTTTGGGCGACAGACGTACAGCGATTCTGTTTGCACAATTTTACCGTGATTCATGGCCGACAATTTCTGTAAAATCGTGCTGCGATCGGGGGGGGCCATTGGAGGTTATGGGGTTCGCACGGGCGTCCCGCAATTTGCTGTGATTCCGGATCAAGGGCAGAATCGAGGTGATTCTGCCCGCGATTCGGGACGCCTAGATGTGAACGAAGCCTTACATTTAACCCCTTCAATACAGGGCATTTTTACCTCCTTCCTGCCCAGGCCAATTTTCTGTTTTTAGCGCTGTCGCATTTTGAATGACAATTGTGCGGTCATACAACACCAGGGCCGGGACAAGGGGTGGGCAGGAGGGGTGGCTGCCCCTGGCGCAATGGTATATTGCAGGGGTAGGGGGCACCCTGAGCCTAACCCTAAGGGAAAGGGGGGCGTAATTTGGCATCTTTGCCCTGGGCACTGGATGACCTTGTCCCGGCACTGAACAACACTGTACCTAAATAAAATTGTTATCATTTTTTCCCACAAATAGAGCTTTCTTTTAGGGGGTATTTGATCACCTCTGTGGTTTTTATTTCTTGCGCTATAAACAAAAGAAGAGGGACAAGTTTGAAAAAAACACAATATTTTTAACTTTTTGCTATAATAAATATCCCAATTTAAAAAAAAATATATGTTTTCCTCACTTTAGGCCAATATGTATTCTTCTACAAATTTTTGGTAAAAAAAATAGTTCTAGTGTCTACAAAATAGGGGATAGATTTATGGCATTTTTATTATTTATTTATTTTTTACTTGTAATGGCGGCAATCTGCGATTTTTATTGTGACTGTTACATTGCGGTGGACACATCGGACACTTTTGACACTATTTTGGGACAATTCACATTTATACAGTGATCAGTGCTATAAAAATGCACTGATTACTGTATAAATGTCACTGGCAGGGAAGGGGTTAACACTAGGGGGTGATCAAGGGGTTAAATGTGTTACCTAGGGAGTGATTCTAACTGTAGGGGGAGGGGACTCACAAGGGGAGGAGACCGATCGGTGTTCCTCTGTACTGGGAACACATGATCGGTCTCCTCTCCCCTGACAGGACGTGGATCTGTGTGTTTACACACACAGATCCACGTCCTGGCTCTGTTACCGGCAATTACGTGTGTCCGGCGGACATCGCGCGTGCGCCCCCTAGACGGCTGGGAAGCCCAGGACTTCATATGATGCTCCGCCCAGGATGGGAGATCCCTCCTGCGGATGTCATTTGACAATAGCTGGGATGTGAAGCGGTTAAAGTCCAACTCATTTTTCCCCATGTAGTGGGGCTGTGCCTGCATTGCATGGGTTAACTGTTCATTCTGTCTAGGGGTGAACACGGCCAATTTCACATTTTCAGCTCACTGTACAGGACACACAGGCAGGTAAAGAATTTTAATGTAGGAGAGACATAGAATGATAATAGAATGAATAGCATTCCCACATGGAAACATATGGCAATATATTCAGTAAGGTATAAAAGTGAAATAAGATGATGATTCCTACTTAGGCTGTTTTATAGAATACAATAGAAAGGAATAGAATATAAAAGGATAGAATCGAATAGATTATAATATAATAGAATAGACTATATAAGAATAGAATAGCACAGAATATAATAGAATAACAAATAAAGGAATATAATAGAATAAATTATAATAGAATGGAAAATAAAAAATAGAATACCGTATATACTCGAGTATAAGCCGACCCGAATATAAGCCAAGGCACCTAATTTTACCACAAAAAACTGGGAAAACGTATTTACTTGAGTATAAGCCTAGGGTGAGAAATGCACAGCTACTGTAAATGGAAAAGAGGGTCAACAATGCCCATTTGCAGCCTCACTGTGCCCATTTGCAGCCCCCGAACTTCAAACTTGGTAGTTAAGGGTTCCTAAATGCCCCCTAGCTGTAGCCAAAATTTGGGGTCTCTGGACCCAAAGGGTCCCGAAATGACATTGCTGCAGATGGACACAGTTGACCGACTTTGGGGCCCTGTATCTCGGGGTCACTTGGTGCTAGGAACCCCATCTTGGATATGTTGTAGTGCTAGTTCCACTGTGTTTGCATTCCAAATATGGGGTTCCTAGCCCCAGGTGGCCCCGAGATACGGGGCACCAAAGTCGGGTCGGAAAATGTCATTCTCTGCTGCAGAAAAGTGCTTGACTTGAGTATAGGCCGAGGGGGGCATTTTCAGCACAAAAAAATGTGCTGAAAAACTCGGCTTATACTCGAGTATATACGGTATAGTAAAACAAAATAGAATAGGATAGAAAATAAAGGAATAGAATAGAACAGAATATAATAGAATAGAAAAAGAATAAAACAGAATGGAATAGGAAATAAAAGAATAGCAAAAATAGAAAAGAATAAAGTAGAATAGATTAGAAAATGTATTAATAGAATAGAATAGAAAAGAATAAACAAAATAATAGAATACAAAACATAAAATAGAATAAAATAGAATGAATATAGCCATCTTCTTAAATTCAATTTTTGACATTCCGAATACAAATTTTGAAATTAGAAATTTGAATTTCGGAAGATGGCTTTATTCGTTCTTTTTCATTCTATTCATTCTATTCTATTATAGTCTTTTGTATTTTTTCTATTATATTCTTTTATTTTCTATTCTATTTTTTCTATTCTATTCTAGTCTAGTCCTTTATTTTCTATTCTATTGTGTTTTATTCTATTGTATTCTGTTCTATTCTATTCTATTTTATTCTATTCTTTGCTATTCTATAAAGCAGCCTTATTTCGTGTTTAAACCTTACTGTATTTATTGCAATATGTTTCCATTTGGAATTCAAATTCATTTTTAAATTCAAATAGTTTCATTATAATTTATTTCAGATTAGTTGAAATTCGTTACTATTGCGATTTGGAAATTCAGATACATCCGAATCTCCAAATAATGAAAATGTTGTCCAAATTTTGATTAGTAACAAAATGAAATGCACACGTTTATTCACCAGCTGACCTCATTAACACACACCCTGCATTTGCCCTCCACCTTTCAGGAGATCGCTCCTACTACCCTCTGCAGGAACACATTTTTCCAATGTAATCAATAATCACCATTCTCACTAAATACACAGCCAGTGATCGATTCTTTTTTTTAATCTTACCTTCATCTTGCACAGATCCTTCATCTGGCAGAGTGTGCAGGAGCTGAGCAATCAGATAACAGCCTATATGGATCAGAGGTGTAGTAGTGAACACAGGAGAGGTATGTCCTAGGTTCAGTAAAGCGCACCATACACTATACAACTATACTATGCAGATTGTACAATCACCTTTAGATCTACCATTAACTATGTAGCACAAGGGCCTGTATCAGGGCCTGGATTTGAACCCAGAACCTCTGCTGTATCAGGCAATGTCACTTCTTGCTGAGCTACCTGGAATGCTGGACAGCGCCTTGGAAATTGTCTTGAACCCTGAACTTTGTGCTCCTCCCATGAACTTGCTGATTTAAGCCATGTCTCTGCACTTACTATTTGCCAGATTATTGGGCTCTCCCCAGCCAGTATTTTGCCCCTGTCTTCCCTGCTGCCATACATATTTTGCTACCATTCGTTATCAACCCTTGACTATACATCTGCCTGATCCCAACCTGCAACTACTCGTCATTGACCTTTGGCTTGTTTACTGACTACGCTTCTGTTTGATCTGCTTACTCACCTCCTGTTCGTGGGATCCTGGGGTCCACGACCTGGTACTAACATGTAGCAAAATCCATCTCCACCATGAGGAGTTTTAGTGAATACCAGTTAGTACTTAGACTCTGCATCTCAAGTGAGCTTGCGTCATCCACCAGGGGGACTGCCTTTGTACCTATCCAGGCTGGTTGGTGGTATTTCCGCTACTGCTATAGCAACTGTTCTTTAAACCTGACCCCTGAGTGTGACAGCCTGCCTTATTGGATACAGAGTGATTGGATAGATGGTGTGTCCTCCTATTATATAGTTTTGGTAAGTCTAAAGGAGATCGTACAGAGATTGTACAGTCAGATTGTATAGTGTATGGCCACATTTATACACCTAAAATGAACTAGTTGCACTTTCAGTGCTATTTATTGTTAACAGCACACCAAAGGCATAAGCAAACACACATGAAATGTGAAAAAATGAGCGACAACCTCAGCGAAATGCACAGTAAAAAAGGTGCAACCTGCAACACTCCAAAATGTCCCATGAGCTACTTTGCCATGTGTAGGGCAGTTTACTGAAATTAATGGGCTGCCCTATGCATGTCACAGTGAAAAAACGAGCCGAAAAACGCGTGCTCTGACTGCGCTAGGTGTGAATGAGCCATGAAGCTGAAATTAGTTTGTTTAACCAAGAGCAATGAGGCTCCATTCACATCTGTGTGTTTCCGAATGCATGGCAGACCTCACATAAAATGCATGCTTTGCCATGCGTTTCAGAAATGCCCTGCAAACGCACCAATGAGCAAGGTTTTAAAACACACCCCGCTCCACTCTTAAACAAGTTCTGGAGCTTCTTTGTGTGTTGTGTGAAGCGCGGCCCATTCTAGTGAATGGGCCGCCCTATGCGTGACGAGCGAAAAACGCTCCCAAATGCCCCAAAAAACGCATTTAGGAATATAACTTCCTGCTATGCAGAGATGTCAATGGGGCCTGATATAAGTGTCTCCATCCACTCCCTCCTATGTACTTGTATAAAGCTGTCCATACACTATGCAATCTAAACATACAATATCTGTACAATTTCCTTTAGATTTACCAGAACTATGGAACAGGAGGATCCAACTGACCAATCAGATCAATTTGTATCAAATCAGGCAGGCTGTTGCACCATAGCTCCCAACTGTCCCTGATTTCAAGGGACTGTCCCTGATTTGGAGCAATGTCCCTCTTTTCCTCTTTCCTCATCATTCGTCCCTCATTTTGGTCTGATCTATAGAGCTGTTTATAAAATGCACTATTTAGCCTTCAAAAAAGTGTTTCCCAGCGCTAAACCTTTAATCCAATTTCTAAATTGCTGAATTAGTAAAATTCAAAAGCCAATATAAATGAATAGTGATAGTAAAAAAAGGCATTTGTGGGTTTGACTAATCATTTGTTTTGTATAATTCTCATTAATATTTGAAAATGTTTTTTTTTAACTTACCAGAAACCCCTGTTGCTAGGCAGTCTTCCTAATCTGCCTCTTCCTATTCCGCGGCGCTTCCTCCTCTTTGGCGAGCTGCCCTGTTGTGTTCTGGGGCATGTGTGTGTCCCTGAACACAGCAGGGCCATTCCCAAAGCACCGCAAGGCTCCACTGCCTGTTTCCCTTCGTGAAGATGGCGGCGCCGGCAGTCGATCCGATGGATGGATCGGCCTCTGGGGGGGGGGGGGGGGGGGAGCGATATCACGGGCTCGCTGGACAGGTAAGTATCCTCATTAAAAGTCAGCAGCTACAGTGTTTGTAGCTGCTGACTTTAAAAAAAAAAAAAAATTGCATCCGGAACACCCCTTTAGGGGCATGGCAGGGGGTGTGCCTTATGCCTACATACATTTGCTAGTATATGTAACACATTCCCATCTGAAAAAGTTCAGAGGTATGCTTGCACTACATAGCAGATGGGAGATCTGAAAGGAGATTGTACAATCAGGTTGTAGAGTGAGTGGAAGGTGGAATAGTAATGAGGGAGGTGTGGTCCAGAGTGGTGAACACGCCCTATCACGCCCTTTTCTGTGATGCAGCAAGGCAGTGCATGGTGGGATTCAAAGCTTCCTGAATGTCACATGATCTAAAGGAAGTGATGGAAACAAAAAACACTTTTCAAACACTCAAAAAACAAAAAAAAGAGGAATTTTAAAAGCTTCAGTGAGGTAAGGCATAGCTCCCAACTGTCCCTGATTTCGAGGGACTGTCCCTGATTTGGAGCAATGTCCCTCTGTCCCTCATTCCTCCTCATTGTCCCTCATTTTGGTCTAATCCATATAGTTGTATATAAAATGCACTTTTTATCTTTCAAAAAGCATTTCCCAGTGCTAAGCATTTCATCTAATTTCTAAATTGCTGCATTTGTAAATTTTAAAAGCCAATATAAAGGAATAGTAGTGGTAAAAAAAAGTCCTTGTGGATTTAATTAACCTTTTTTTGGGGTTAATTCTCCTTTAAGGGGGTGTGGCAGGGGGTGTGTCCAATGCCTACATACATTT
The DNA here is from genome assembly GCA_028564925.1 of Lithobates sylvaticus. Lineage (NCBI taxonomy): Eukaryota > Metazoa > Chordata > Amphibia > Anura > Ranidae > Lithobates > Lithobates sylvaticus. The sequence continues at coordinate 75,871,971 of CM053028.1, forward strand.
GCTAGTAGGTGTCCCTCATTCCCATCTCAAAATGCTGGGAGGTATGGGTAAAGTAAGCACATTGGGATGGCAGGGCCAGAATCGAAAACATGTTTGGGTTGCATGTTTTCTCCCACCACTGCAGACCCTGTGAGGTTGGTTGGCAGACAATCTACTACTATGACGTAAATGACAGCGGCTGCCGGTCCATAAGTGGCACTGCCAGGGCCGACCCAAGACATTGTGCTGCCCAGGACAAGGATGCTGCCCCCCCCCCCCCGCAAAAAAAATAAAAAATCATGCCCACATCCATTATTTTATATAATGATAACTAAATCTAAGATGTATCAGAAAATCTGATTAAAAATGCCATAAATCTATTCCATATTTTGTAGAGGCTATAACTTTTAAACCAATCAATATACGCTTATTGGGGATTTTTTCTAACCAAAAATATGTAGCAGAATACATATAGGCCTAAACGGATTAATACATTTTTTTATAGCCAATATCTATAGGAGGGGTTTCCACCATCTCTGCTAAGATTCATTTTATACAGTATGTCTTATTTTCAGTTTGATGTGTATTATATGTGAAGTTGCGTATCAGAGACCGGTATTGTCGTAATATTGAAGCCTATTAAGATTTCCATACATTAGAGGGTTCCACCATTATTGTTAAGTTATTGATCAGAGCGTAAGTTAGAGCTGCACTTTTTTTTGTGTGGTGTGGGAACACATAACAGTGCTTAGCGCCAGGCCTTTTACTGACACTTTTTTCAATTTTACCTCCAGTAGTTTATTGTAAATAGTAGTGTGGTTATTATCTATTATACTAAAGATCGGCATGTGGAATTAATAAACAGATTTCAGTTGTGCCTCACCAGGCCAGCCCCCCATGCACAATGTGCCTGGCTGCTGAGTTCATCGCCCCATCCCTGCACTCAGTGCACTGATTGGCACTGACAGGAAGCAATGACAGGCAGCAATGATTGGCACTGATAAGTGACACTGGCACTGATTGGCAGCGTTGATTGGCATTGATAGGCAGCACTGATGGGCCCTGATAGGTCACACTGATTGTCAGCACTAATGACACTGATAGGCTGCACTGATAGGCAGCACTGATTGGCACTGATAGGCAGCACTGATTGGCAGCATTTAGTGGCACTGATGGGCACTAATTGGCAGCACTGATAGGCAGCTACAATAGTTAGCACTGATGGGTGCTGACAGGTGGCACTGATTGGCACTGGTAGGTGGCACTGATTGGAAACACTGGCATTGATAGGTGGCATTGGTTGGCACTACTAGGCAGAATTAATTGGCACTGACAGGTGGCACTGATTGAAAACACTGATTGGCACTGACAGGTGGCACTGATTGGAAGCACTGATTGGCAATGACAGGTGGCACTGATTGGAAACAGTGCCAATCAGTGCCACCTGTCAGTGCCAGTCCAGTGCCAGGTGGTACTGATCGGCACTGACAGGTGGAACTGATTGGAAATACTGGCAGGTGGCACTGATTGGCACTGACAGGTAGCACTGATTGGAAACACTGGCACTGACAGGCGGCACTGATTGGCACTGGAAGATCGCTCTGATTGGAAACACTGGCACTGGCAGGTGGCACTGATTGGCACTGGTAGGTGGCACTGATTGGAAACACTGGCACTGGCAGGTGGCACTGATTGGCACTAACAGGTGGCACTGGTTGGCACTGACAGAGGAGAGGGAGTTTCACACTGAGTCGATATTGACACTTAGTGAAACTGTGTGTGCCACTGTCATGTAATATAACTAAATGCAGAGGGGTGGGCGGGACCCAGCAGCTATCATACACCAGTCAATGATTGGGCTGTTTAAGAAAGGGGACGGGGCCACATACACGTATTGGCCCGCCCAGATCTATTCCCATTGGCTAGTATTTGATAGCTGCTGGGTCCCGCCCACCCCGACATCAACACTCAATTTTGACAGCTGGTCTCTCTCTGCATTCAGTTACAGTGGTGTGAAAAAGTGTTTGCCCCCTTCCTCATTTCCTGTTCCTTTGCATGTTTGTCACACTTAAGTGTTTCGGAACATCAAACCAATTTAAACAATAGTCAAGGACAACACAAGTAAACACAAAATGCAATTTGTAAATTAAGGTGTTTATTATTAAAGGTGAAAAAAAATCCAAACCGTCATGGCCCTGTGTGAAAAAGTGATTGCCCCCTAAACCTAATAACTGGTTGGGCCACCCTTAGCAGCAACAACTGCAACCAAGCGTTTGCGATAACGTGCAATGAGGCTTTTACAGCGTCCTGGAGGAATTTTGGCCCACTCATCTTTGCAGAATTGTCCTAATTCAGTTACATTAGAGGGTTTTCGAGCATGAACGGCCTTTTTAAGGTCATACCACAACATCTCAATAGGATTCAGGTCAGGACTTTGGCTAGGCCACTCCAAAGTCTTCATTTTGTTTTTCTTCAGCCATTCGGTGGTGGACTTGCTGGTGTGTTTAGGATCATTGTCCTGCTGCAGAACCCAAGTTCGTTTCAGCTTGAGTACACGAACAGATGGTCGGACATTCTCCTTCAGGATCTCTTGGTAGACAGCAGAATTCATAGTTCCTTTTATCACGGCAAGTCTTCCAGGTCCTAAAGCAGCAAAACAGCCCCAGACCATCAAACTACCACCACCATATTTTACTGTTGGTATAATGTTCTTTTTCTGAAATGCAGTGTTCCTTCTACGCCAGATATACTTGGACACACACCTTCCAAAGAGTTCCACTTTTGTCTCATCGGTCCACAGAATGTTGTCCCAAAAGTCTTGGGGATCATCAAGATGTGTTGTGGAGAAATTGAGACGAGCTTTGATGTTCTTTTTTGCTCAGCAGTGGTTTTCTCCTTGGAACTCTGCCATGCAGGCCATTTTTGCCCAGTCTTTTCCTGATGGTGGAGGCATGAACGCTGACCTTAACTGAGGCAAGTGAGGCTGCAGTTCCTTGGACGTTGTTGTGGGGTCTTTTGTGACCTCTTGGATGAGTCGTCGCTGCGCTCTTGGGGTAATTTTGGGCGGCCGGCCACTCCTGGGAAGGTTCACCACTGTTCCATGTCTTCGCCATTTGTGGATAATGGCTCTCACTGTGGTTCGCTGGATTCCCAAAGCTTTGGAAATGGCTTTATAACCCTTTCCAGACTGATAGATCTCAATTACTTTCTTTCTCAATTGTTCCTGAATTTCTTTGGGTCTCGGCATGATGTGTAGCTTTTAACCACTTCAGCCCCGGACCATTTGGCAGCCAAAGGACCAGAGGTCTTTTTTCAATTTCGCACTGCACTACTTTAACTGGTAATTGCGCGGTCATGCAATTTTGTAACCAAACGAAATTTGCGTCCTTTTCTTCCCACAAATAGAGCTTTCTTTTGATGGTATTTGATTGCCTCTGTGATTTTTATTTTTTGCGATATAAACGGAAAAAGAGCGAAAATTTTGAAAAAAAAAGAGATTTTCTACTTTTTGTTATAAAAAAAATCTAATAAACTCAATTTTAGTCAAACATTTGGGCCAAAATGTATTCAGCCACATGTCTTTAGTAAAAAAAAATGCCAATAAGCGTATATTTATTGGTTTGCGCAAAAGTTATAGCGTCTACAAACTAGAGTACATTTTCTGGAATTTACACCGCTTTTAATTTATGACTGCCTATTTCATTTCTTGAGGTGCTAAAATGGCAGAGAAGTACAAAACCCCCCCAAATGACCCCATTTTGGAAAGTAGACACCCCAAGCTATTTGCTGAGAGGCATGTTGAGCCCATTGAATATTTTTTTTTTTAGTCCCAAGTGATTGAATAAAGACAAAAATAAAAAAGATTTTTTTTTTTTCAAAAAGTTGTCACTAAATGATATATTGCTCACACATGCCATAGTTATATGTGGAATTGCACCCCAAAATACATTTTGCTGCTTCTCCTGAGTATGGGGATACCACATGTGTGGGACTTTTTGGGAGCCTAGCCGCGTACGGGGCCCCGAAACCCAAGCACCGCCTTCAGGATTTCTAAGGGTGCAAATTTTTGATTTCACTCCTCACTACCTATCACCGTTTTGAAGGCCATAAAATGCCAAAATAGCACAAAACCCCCCCAAATGACCCCATTTTGGAAAGTAGACACCCCAAGCTATTTGTTGAGAGGCATGGTGAGTATTTTACAGCTCTCATTTGTTTTTGAAAATGAAGAAAGTAAAGAAAAAAAAAATTTTTTTTCTTTTTTTCAATTTTCAAAACTTTGTGACAAAAAGCGAGATCTGCAAAATACTCACCATACCTCTCAGCAAATAGCTTGGGGTGTCTACTTTCCAAAATGGGGTCATTTTGGGGGGTTTTATGCCATCTGGGCATTCCATGGCCTCCGAAACTGTGATTGGCAGTGAGAAGTGAAATAAAAAAATTACACCCTTAGAAAGCCTGAAGGCGGTGATTGGTTTTTGGGGTTCCGTACGCAGCTAGGCTCCCAAAAAGTCCCACACATGTGGTATCCCCGTACTCAGGAGAAGCAACAGAATGTATTTTGGGGTGTATTTCCACATATGCCCATGACATGTTTGAGCAATATATCATTTAGTGACAACTTTTTGTAAAAAAAATATATATATTTTTTTTTTTCATTATTCAATCTCTTGGGACAAAAAAAAAAAAATATTTAATGGGCTCAACATTGCTCTCATCAAATAGCTTGGGGTGTCTACTTTCCAAAATGGGGTCATTTGGGGGGGGGTTTGAACTGTCCTGGCATTTTATGCACAACATTTAGAAGCCTATGTCACACGTCACCCACTCTTCTAACCACTTGTAGACAAAGCCCTTTCTAACACTTTTTGTTTACATGAAAACATATTTTTTTTTTGCAAGAAAATTACGTTGAACCCCCAAACACTATATATAATGTTAAAGCAAAGGCCCTACAGATTAAAATGGTGGGTGTTGCATTTTTTTTTTCCACACAGTATTTGCGCAGCGATTTTTCAAACGCATTTTTTGTGGAAAAAATACACTTTTTTTTATTTTAATGCACTAAAACACACTATATTGCTCAAATTTTTGATGAAATAAAAAATATGATCTTAGGCCGAGTACATGGATACCAAACACGACATGCTTTAAAATTGCGCACAAACACGCAGTGGCGACAAACTACATACATTTTTAAAAGCCTTTAAAAGCCTTTACATGATACCACATTAGATTCACGGAGGAGGTCTACTGCTAAAATTACTGCCCTCGATCTGACCTTCGCGGTGATACCTCACATGCATGGTGCAATTGCTGTTTACATATGACGCCAGACCAACGCTTGTGTACGCCTTTGCGCAAGAGAAGGGGGGGCAGGGGTGCTTTTTTTTTTTGTTTTTTTTTTATTTATTTAGCTTTTTTATTTTATTTTTAAACTGTTCCTTCCATTTTTTTTCTTTGTTATGATTTTTATTGTTATCTCAGGGAATGTAAATATCCCCTATGATAGCAATAGGCAGTGACAGGTACTCTTTTTTTGAAAAAATTGGGGTCTATTAGACCCTAGATCTTTCCTCTGCCCTCAAAGCATCTGACCACACCAAGATTGGTGTGATAAAATGCTTTCCCAATTTCCCAATGGCGCGGTTTATATCCGGGAGGGGGGACATTCCCTCCCACTGCTTGTAAAAGCAGTCTAGAGGCTAATTACCCGCTAGAATTGCTTTTACATGAAAGCCGATCACTGGCTGAAAAGAATGATACCAAGATGATACCTAAACCTGCAGGCATCATTCTGGTATAACCATTCAAAGTCCAGCAACATACTGGACATATATTGTAATCTTTTTTTTTTCATGCAGCCTCTTGGCTGAACGAAAAAAAGAGATTGATTGGTGGGTATGCCCACCATTAGAATACCTCCCTTCATCCACCCACTTCTAATGATGGGCATACATGCACCATTTATATATGCCGATGCATGGGGGCATCCTCCCGCAAAAGTTATGCCGTGTACACACGGTCGGAATTTCGACCGTATGTACGTGGCATTAGGAGCCAATCGCTCCTCCCCCCCCCTGCTGCCCCCATGCTTCGGCATATATGCTCTTTTTTTTAACTGTGGTGGTGAAATCACCTCCTACAGCGTTGGAGTCGCGGCTTTATGTATCGTGGGAGCAAACGCTGCTGCTGTCAAGATAAATAAATCCGCGTTGCAACTGAATGGCGCACCTGAAAACAAAAAAAATGCTTAACACTAAAACACAGTAAACAAAATTACATACCTGAAAAGCAAGCATGATAAAACATGATAAAACATAATAAAACATTGCAGAATAGAATGGAGTAAAAAAAGAGCAACAATAGAGAGAGAATAGAGTGAGAGAGAGAACAATAAAACGACAACTATTTTTATTTTTTTTATTTTTTTGAGATTCACAGGTAAAAAAGCTCCTGACTGAAGCGACTGAATCAAAACGCTACCACAAAAAAAAATGTTAGCGATCGCAGGGATCAGGCCTGACTCTGCGAACGCTGCAGTTATGTGTGCTTAGTGTTTTGTAAGTGACAGTGATCGATCGATACTGCACTTGGGTGGGCTGGGCTGGGCGGAGGGGGAAAACGCAGGTGCTAGCAGGTATCTGGGCTGATCCCGCTAACAATGCGTTTTTTTTTGGAACCCTAAACTGCTGGGACGCTAGTATAGATCTGATCAGATCAGATATTGATCTGTTCAGATACTGTACCACTAAGGGAGGTGTATGCTTTGCGCGTGGGTGTTTGCGGTACTGGCACTAACCTGGGGCGACGCAGACCTTATTTGACCCTAAAACCGAATTGATATCACCCGCCGGGCGATCAGGGGGTTAAACCGTTATTGGGTAATAAATGGCGGGTGCCCTGACAGTATAAAAAATAAAGCTAACTAACCAGCGTCACCCGTAACAGTAATACAAAAAAAAAACTGGTTACCTAGCGACACTAATGCAGCGATCAGAAAAAACGATCGCTTAGTGACACTGGCAAAAGGGGGTGAAAGGGTTAACTAGGGGCAATCAGGGGGTTAAAACCTTTATTAGGTAATATATGGGGGTACCTGACGCTATATAAAAACCTGACGGGGAACCTAAATAACGAAATAACTAACTGGCTAACCAGCGTCACCAGTGACAGTTATACAGTGATCACTGGTGAAAGGGTTAACTCTAGGGGCAATCAGGGGGTTAAAACCTTTATTTAGGTTGTAATATGGGGGTACCTGACCTATAAACCTATTTATGAACCTATATAAACATGGCGGTTACCTAAAAAAAAAAAATGGTTACCTAGCGACACTAATGCAGCGATCAGAAAAACGATCGCTTAGTGACACTGGCAAAAGGGGGTGAAAGGGTTAACTAGGGGCAATCAGGGGGTTAAAACCTTTATTAGGTAATATATGGGGGTACCTGACGCTATATAAAAACCTGACGGGGAACCTAAATAACGAAATAACTAACTGGCTAACCAGCGTCACCAGTGACAGTTATACAGTGATCACTGGTGAAAGGGTTAACTCTAGGGGCAATCAGGGGGTTAAAACCTTTATTTAGGTTGTAATATGGGGGTACCTGACCTATAAACCTATTTATGAACCTATATAAACATGGCGGTTACCTAAAAAAAAAAAAAATGGTTACCTAGCGACACTAATGCAGCGATCAGAAAAACGATCGCTTAGTGACACTGGCAAAAGGGGGTGAAAGGGTTAACTAGGGGCAATCAGGGGGTTAAAACCTTTATTAGGTAATATATGGGGGTACCTGACGCTATATAAAAACCTGACGGGGAACCTAAATAACGAAATAACTAACTGGCTAACCAGCGTCACCAGTGACAGTTATACAGTGATCACTGGTGAAAGGGTTAACTCTAGGGGCAATCAAGGGGTTAAAACCTTTATTTAGGTTGTAATATGGGGGTACCTGACCTATAAACCTATTTATGAACCTATATAAACATGGCGGTTACCTAAAAAAAAAAAATGGTTACCTAGCGACAGCAGTGACACTAATACAGCGATCAGAAAAACGATCGCTTAGTGACACTGGCAAAAGGGGGTGAAAGGGTTACCTGGGGGGCAATCAAGGGGTTAAACCTTTATTAGGGGGGGGTAGGGGGCTACCTTGGACCTAAAACTAACTGCACTGACAGTTATTACAGTCACACTGACACTAAATGCAGTGATCAGTAAAAAAATGATCACTGCAATTAGTGACACTGTGACTGGGGGGGGAGGGGGTGATCTGGGGGGTGATCTGGGGGTGACAGGGGGGTGTTTTGTGTGCCTATGTGTACTGGTGTCAGTGTACTGTTGGTGCACTAACCTTTAGACGTTCACAGCTCGGCGTTCCGGTCACATAGACCGGCGCACCGAGCGTGACATCACTTCCTCTGCCTGTGTTTTGATTGACACAGACAGAGGAAGCATCTGATTCGCCAGGAGCGATCGCGAGGGGGTGGCCAGAAACCACTGGCCGTCCCCTCATCCCGGATCGCTCCTGAAGCGATCCCGACCGTCCCCGCCGGCCGGGGGGGGTCCGATCGGACCCCCCACCCGCCGGAAGAATGGCACGTACAGGTACGTGGTTCTGCCTGTACGTGCCATTCTGCCGACGTATATATACAGGGGGCGGTCGGCAAGTGGTTAAGGATCTTCTGGTGGACCTTACTGTGTCAAGCAGCTCCTATTTAAGTGATGCCTTGATTGTGAACAGGTGTGGCAATAATCAGGCCTGGGTGTGGCTAGAGAAATTGAACTCAGGTGTGGACAACCACAGTTATAGTATGTTTTAACAAGGGGGGCAATCACTTTTTCACACAGGGCCATGATGGTTTGGATTTTTTTTCACCTTTAATAATAAACACCTTCATTTACAAATTGCATTTTGTGTTTACTTGTGTTGTCCTTGACTATTGTTTAAATTGGTTTGATGTTCCAAAACACTTAAGTGTGACAAACATGCAAAGGAACAGGAAATGAGGAAGGGGGCAAACACTTTTTCACACCACTGTACATTACATGACAGTGTCACACACTCAGCGGCTCTTACAAGCAAAATGATCTTCTCAGTGTGAAACTGTCTCACAGGCAGCCTTTTACAGTTTTAAAAAAAAATATATATTTTTTTTAAGCACATGATTAGAGCCGGATGCTCTAATTGGCTTCAAAAAAGTTGGGCTTGGAGCACAGAGCCCACATATGAAATTACCGAATCATCATTCGTTATTGTCTTTCTGCTTCTCCCCCTTGCCAATCAGGACAGGAAGCAGGTCCTAAGACCGGATTGGTCTGGAGGTGAAGCGGCAGGATTGGTCGAGAGGAGAAGCGGCTGGATTGGCCGGGAGAAGAAGTGATTGGATTGGCCGGGAGAAGAAGTGATTGGATTGGCCGGGAGGAGAAGCCAGGGAAGCTGCTCACGACCTGGATGGGGTAAGTGCGTGGCTGGCGAGCAGGCAGGACTGGCAAGCGGGCGGGGTTTTTTTTTTACCGCCACCCCAAAAAATGGAGAACCAGCCGCCACTGGTAAATGATTTAAGCACAGATCTAAGGTGGGAAGCCGATCAGGCTCTTTTGTTTAACTGCTATAGGAAAAGTGGAGTCACCCAACTGACTGAGCTGTGTAAAGAAAAAGCAGCACCTATGTATGTATTTAGCTGTTTGCTTGAAGTTCAGCTTTAAATAAGACTGCATTTGCCAATTCCTCTCTTATTAAGTCTACCCCAGGCAGCTCGTTAACAAGGTTTCACCAAGATGCGTTGCATGATCTCATTTGTCACCGCGCCTACGCAATAAAAAGACCTTTTAAATTAACATAATAACATTCGACTAAACACAGATTGACACAAGTTTTCATTTCTTTCCCCCATGAAATATGTTCTATTTTAATACATATTTTAACAGTGCTTTTTATTTCCCACTGATTGAGTTAATTGAATTTTATGTAAATTCATTCTGAACGCTTGTTTATACTAATGAAGATTTTTTTTGCGTGCCTAATTCCTGCAGCTGAGTATTGACATATGCTGCATGGGATCTGCCTTATTCTGCTTTTTATGCCTGCCTTTTCATAGCCCATGACTTGCTCAGTAAGGTTTTTATTTTTTTCTTCTAAAGGGAAACTATAGTCCCTAAACAGGTTTATATTTATATATATATATATATATATATATATATATATATATATATATATACATATATAGGAATTGCACACTGCTTACACCTTACTGGGAAAAAAATCCATCGAGCTATATCTCACATCTCCACATACACTTTAGCCTTCACACCAGCTCAATTCCTCCTGCACCACACCTCACTCCCACATCCTGTTTACAAGAGGTCTATCATATCACACTTGCACAATGCATACCGATCTACTGGAGAAAACCAAACTCACCTACACTAACAAACTGGGTCAAACGAGTAGACAAAATCTCAGAAATGGAAAACTTAATCCATCAAGCTAAGGACACCCCAACCACTTATAGTGCTAGCTGGGCCTGCTGGTTACACTTTAAAGAATCATCATCATATCAGGAACTTCTATAGATACACACTAAAGGCCCGTACACACGATCAGACTTTGTGACAACCAACATGCAAATTAGCTGTTTTGGACCAACATCCGACCGTGTGTACGCTCCATCGGACCAACTTTTTCCAGGTTTCATCGGACTTTTGTTGGCTGTGCGAACGGACCAACTTTCTGCCAACAAAAGTCCGGTGGACTAAAGTCCAACCGTGTGTACACAAAACCAACAAACTTTTGTACAAACCGATGCAGAACCAATGCAAAAGATCAGACAACAATACAGAAGTTGACCAAAGGTGGCGGTAAAGAGCAGAAAAACCAAGTGATTTGGTGAAAGTTGGCTAAAAAAGTCCTGCCGTGTGTATGCAATACCAACTTGGGGCCAACGCCCTTTGGACAAAAATCCACGGGAAAGTTGGTCCACGGTCCGATCGTGTGTATGAGGCTTAACACTTCACTGCTATGTTTACCTATTACGGTACGCTATACACCGTACCCGCCATGCTCTTCGATCCCCGACTGATCACCTTTCTTGACACTTAGGGATACCGTCCCCCCCCCCCCCTCATTGCTACCCTCTTCACGTAAAAATGTTTTGTCCCTGGCTCATCTATTACTTCCTTCTCATTCATGATTCCGACATGGAACTGTACCCCTCACAGATCTCGAAGACCGGGCACATTCTCATCCACACCGTAGATTGACTCCTTTTTCCTTATCTTCCCACTCCCTCTGCACAGCATGTTCCCATTAGGGGTGCAGAGGTTGAGAGGGGATTTCCTAGAGATCTACTTGAGGATTTTTAGATCCACCTATATAACCTGTGCCCCTCATTGTCTCCTACACGGAATTTCTGTTGTAAACCACGTTAGCCCCTTGTCGCTACTTCCGTGTTGATGACTGGCACGGATTGAGGCCTGAATGCTTTTAATGTACCTTACGCCAAGTTTATTGTCTTTGTTATATGCTGTTGGACTGGATTGCATTCTGAATATTATAAATGTACCTATACCGTATGTATTGCCTATACGGTTATGTCCTGCTTTCATGTACATGTTTTTCACTTTACTAATAAAAATTATATTAGAAAAAAAAAAAAAAAAAATATATATATATATATATATATATATATATATATATATATATATATAATATAAAAATATATATCGCTTACCCCCACAGGAGCCGCTGGTGATGACAAGTTTTCTGTTCTGCCACAACTCTGGCTGCTTATACACTACTGTACTGTAGTCATTAGCAGTGGTAATATAGCCTCCTACTAATAGCTTCACTGCATAATAGACATTTGTACTGCATCTTCTCTATTCTCTATCTTCTCCCTTTCTTGACCTCTTCATGATCGTACTATATCCGAATGCCGGCTACAGCGTGGTCGCACATTGGCGGGAGGGTGCCATACGATGTCCTTCTGTAATCGCGCTTCTCGCGTGGCCCCTGCGATGCGCATCTGCAGGCATCTGTGACCGCTGTATGTTTGAGGCACAGCTAATCACAGATCGTGATAAAGAGTCGATCACAGCAGCTCTTTACCATGTGTTCAATTACAGGTTATCTCAGTGTAAACAGGGTTTGCCGGTTATCGGTATTCCTCTCCTCATGCTGACAGCCTGTGAGGAGAGGAGAGCCGATAACCGGCAAATCCACACATCTACACTGATAATCAGGACATTGATCATCAGTGCCCTGAGTGTGGACATTAATTTCCAAAACCGGGTGCATGAATTGGAGTTCATAGCCATAGACAAACATTAGTCTACAAAGACATTTTAGACATTTGTGAGCTTTCAACCTGGTGGTAACAGTTTGGGAAAGATTCTCTTCTGTCCTGGCATGACTGTGCCCCTGTGCACAAAGCCAGATCCATAAAGACATAGGGGGACCAGTTTGGTGTGGAGGAACTCAAGTAGCCTACACAGAGCCCTGACCTCAGCCCTACTGAACACCTTAAAGCTGAGCTTCACCCAACCCACTCAAGGTGAAGTTCCGCTGTAAGGCCTTCTCCCCCCTCAGGAAATGGCCCTTTTTTTTGGGGGGGGGGGAGGTTGAAAGGTACCTGCTCCCACTTCCATTTAGGCCGATGAGCGAGAGAGAAGACTTGCACACACAGTCTGTATGGGAGGAAAGACAGAGACAGCCAGCAAGATGTAGGAGAGTGTTGCTATTCTCGATTCCCTGCTACTCGTCTGTGTCCAGGAACCTTCTGCAATGTAGGAGGATTGCTGGGACATGCAGTCCTCCATGAAGCCACCAAAGTATTGGAGCATCATCTTAATGCACTTTCCTGATCATGGACTCTGCCGAGAATAGACTCATTCCTCTTTCCAGCGGTGGGCTGCTATGGGCACATTGCTAGGAAACTGCATGGTATAAAGGGCCAGAGGTGTACGAAGATAGCTCCGCTCCTGATGACGTCTGCATGACGAAACAGCGTCACTGCGTCACTTCCGGTTTTGGAGTTTCTGGTCTGTGGAACGCAAGACGTCCCAGACAATTTTGTTGTAAATCGTGTACTACCTTTTGGCACTGTTAACAGTGCTTTTTACTAAACTTTTATGCTATAAACTTTTATTTACGGATTTACACAATGGGATCCTCTTTTTTCTTATCCATCTATATGTGAGTGCATTGAACGATCGTGGATGTCAAAGAGGAAATGCAGGACAAAGAGCTGACTCCATTGTGAGGCCTTTTACCCCTGCAGGGGTACATCCCTTTGGAGAGGGCGGACCTAAAGGGGGGAGCACGTGTGAAGAGTCACCAAATTTGTCGATTAAAATATTTTTTTCACTTTACCACTATTTTTTATGAACTTTAAAATGGAATGGATTCGATATGTTGATGTTCTTTTGCTGATCTATGCACTTTGGACTCACTAAAGAAATGGAAACTTGTTGGACACATACTCATTGATCAGTTTTTTGAACACGTTATTAATTGTGTGTGCACATTTAACACATTTGCACCTTATATAATGATGTCTTAAAGTGACAGTACAACTTTTATTTTTTATTTTTATTTTTTCATTCTATTTTTAATTTAATCTTCCAAGGATTTTTATTAACATGCTCTGTCACATTGGGAACACTTAGCAGCGCCAATCTTACCCATATATAAAGTTCTAATTTTCCTTCACTGATCCTACACTTGTGGGTACAGCTGGGATAGGCTGCAGCTAATTTTCATCTCCTGGCGTGGAACACTTTATTGTTTTTTAGATGCTAGGGGAATGTCTGTACCTTATTCCGAAATGATACATGTGATTGTCATCATGTTAATTTATTCTTTAAGTAAAGCTTTTGAAACTTTGCCTTTTTCTGGTCTGAAGTTATTAAAGGGATGGAATGTAAGTAATCGGTACATAAAGTCTACAGCTCAGGTCATTAACCACTTCCCGACCGCCCCATTTATATATACGTCAACAGAATGGCACGTACAGGCAGAATCACGTACCTGTACGTGACATTCTTCCGGCGGTTGGGGGGTCCGATCGGACCCCCCTCCGCCGGCGGGGACGGTCGGGATGGCTTCAGAAGCGATGCGGGACGAGGTAACGGCCAGTCGTTTCTGGCCACCCCCTCCCGATCGCTCTGGCCAATGAGATTCTTCCGCTTCCTTCCCCTTCCTGTGTAATTGTAAACACAGGCAAGGGGAAGTGATGTCACGCTCCTCGTGTCGGTCTTTCTGACCGGGACGCCGAGCGGAGAAGACATCAGGTTAGTGCACCAACACTACACTGACACCAGGCACACATAGGCACATATTTCACCCCCCTGTCACCCCCTGATCACCCCCCAGATCACCCCCTGCCCCCCCAGTCACAGTGTCACTGATTGCAGTGATCATTTATTTTACTGATCACTGCATTTAGTGTCAGTGTGACTGCAATAACTGTCAGGGCAGTTAGTTTTAGGCCCCTTTAGGTCCAAGGTAGCCCCCTACCCCCCCCCAATAAAGGTTTAACCCCTTGATTGCCCCCTAGGTAACCCTTTCACCCCCTTTTGCCAGTGTCACTAAGCGATCGTTTTTTTGATCGCTCTATTAGTGTCACTGGTGCCGCTAGGTAGCCAGTTTTTTTTTTAGGTAACCGCCAGGTTTATATAGGTTCATAAATAGGTTTATAGGTCAGGTACCCCCATATTACAACCTAAATAAAGGTTTTAACCCCTTGATTGCCCCTAGAGTTAACTCTTTCACCAGTGATCACAGTATAAGTGTCACTGGTTAGCCAGTTAGTTATTTAGTTATTTAGGTCCCCCGTCAGGTTTTTATATAGTGTCAGGTACCCCCATATATTACCTAATAAAGGTTTTAACCCCCTGATTGCCCCTAGTTAACCCTTTCACCAGTGATCACCGTATAACTGTTACGGGTGACGCTGGTTAGTTAGCTTGTTTTTTTATACTGTCAGGGCACCCGCCATTTATTACCCAACTATCGGTTTAACCCCCTGATCGCCCGGCGGGTGATATCAATTAGGTGTTAGGGTCAAATAAGGTCTGCGTCGCCCCAGGTTAGTGCCAGTACCGCAAACACCCACGCGCAAAGCATACACCTCCCTTAGTGGTATAGTATCTGAACAGATCAATATCTGATCTGATCAGATCTATACTAGCGTCCCAGCAGTTTAGGGTTCCAAAAAACGCATTGTTAGCGGGATCAGCCCAGATACCTGCTAGCACCTGCGTTTTCCCCCTCCGCCCAGCCCAGCCCAGCCCACCCAAGTGCAGTATCGATCGATCACTGTCACTTCCAAAACACTAAGCACACATAACTGCAGCGTTCGCAGAGTCAGGCCTGATCCCTGCGATCGCTAACAGTTTTTTTGGTAGCGTTTTGATTCAGTTGCCAGCAGCCTAGGAGCTTTTTTTCCTGTGAATCTCACTAGTGTACTACTAAATTTAGAGCCCAAAATGGCAAATCGCAAGTACACTAGTGAACAGGCCTACTTGTTTCTGAGTATGTCAGATAGTGAAGAGGAGGTCACTCATCTGTCAGAATCAGGCTCAGAATACGATCCAGTAGACGACAGCGGCTCCATGACAGATAGCTCTGGCGACGAAGGTGAGGTCCCTGCTAAGGTCAGGCGTACCCGATCCCGATCTTCTGATGTTGTTGAGGTGCAGGAACCGCAGGTCTCTCGTATGGAGCAGAGAAGTACTAGCGCCGCTATTCCTTCTGGTGAACTGGCAAGCACCAGCGGCCTAGTACACCCTGGACGTAGTCAAACCAGCACTGCAGTAACACTTGGTGACGTGGCGAGTCCCATAAGTGCAGTTGAAGCTGGCGAGGTGGCAAGCACAAGTAGTGTCCCGCTGCCACCAAGAAGAAGACAAAGGCAGGTCCGTCGATCCCATAGTGTCCTTCCTGCAGAATTCGCCAATCCTGATTGGGTGCCCACCACTTCTGCAGGACCCGTACTTCCCCCATTCACTGGCCAACCCGGTATTCAGGTGGAAACAGCTGATTTTAAGCCATCCGATTTTTATTCGCTGTTTTTCACGGAAGATCTCTATAGATCTATTGTGGACCAAAGTAATATATACGCTGGTCAATACATCGCCGCTAATCCCCAAGTGCCTTCCCTTGCCAGAGATTGGAAACCAATTACGGTTTCCGAATTTAAGACCTTTCTGGGCCTTTCCCTCAACATGGGCATACACAAATTCCCGACGCTGAGGTCTTATTGGTCCACCTCACCGCACCACCAAATGCCCGTGTTCTCTTGCTCCATGTCCAGGGCACGATACGAGATGATTTTGCGGTTCATGCACTTCAGTGACAATGAACTTTGTCGTCCTCGTGGAGACCCTGAATTTGATTGGCTCTACAAAATTCGGCCCCTCATAAACCACTTCAACCAATGTTTTGCAGCCTTGTTTACGCCCAATCAAGTTGTCTGCGTTGACGAGTCCCTGATTAAGTTTTCTGGCCGCTTGTCTTTCAAACAGTTCCTTCCCAGCAAGCGTGCCAGATACGGGGTCAAGCTCTACAAGCTCTGTGACAGGGCAACAGGCTATACGTGGAGCTTTTCGGTTTATGAGGGAAAAGATAGTTACGTAGAGCCGGAGAACTGTCCAGATTACATAGGGAGCGCTGGCAAGATAGTGTGGAACTTGGCGTCACCCTTATTCGGAAAGGGGTACCACTTGTACGTGGACAATTATTACACGAGCGTGCCACTGTTTAGTCACTTGTTTGATCAGCAGATTGGAGCATGTGGCACCGTGCGACCTAATCGCCGGGGCTTTCCCCAGCGGCTTGTAGATTCCCGTCTTAGGCTGGGGGAGAGAGCCTGCTTGAAGTGTAATCACTTACCTCCCTTCATGCAGACACGACAGTCCAAATTCGTACGGCGGCTGGTGTTGTGACGAAACCCCTCTGTGTCCACGAATACAACCTTAATATGGGGGGGGTGGACCTCAACGACCAGTTGTTGGCGCCGTACCTAGTTGCCCGTAAGGCTAGACGCTGGTACAAAAAAGTGTCTATTTATTTATTCCAATTGGCTTTGCTGAATGCTCATGTGCTATACGGAGCTTCAGGCGGGACGTTACCCTTCCTTGAATTCCAGGGAGCGGTTGTCATGGAACTCCTGTATCCAGGCGATTCCACACCTCACCATCCCCTACCAAATGCAGTAAGCCGGCTGCATGAGAGGCATTACCCTTATGTCCTCCCGAGTACCCCTACCCAACGAGCCCCCCAAAAAAGATGTCGTGTCTGCAGCAAGCACGGATGTAGGCGTGACAGCCGTTATTATTGTCCACGCTGTCCTGACAATCCTGGTCTCTGCGTTGGTGAATGTTTTGAACGCTACCACGAACTAGTGAGGTTTTAGCGTAGGGTACAGCATTTCACAGGCTAGGATACACTTTCACAGGGTCTCAAGAATGCCATCGCATTTTGAGACCCGACCGTTGCAGTTAAAATTATAGTTGCAGGGTCTCAAGAATGCCATCGCATTTTGAGACCCGACCGTTACAGTTAAAATTATAGTTATATTTAAAAAAAATAATTGTAAAAAAAAAAAAAAAAAGTAAAAAAAAAAAAAAACCCCAAAAAAAATATAAAATAAAAAACCAAAAATAGTTGTCGTTTTATTGTTACTCTCTCTCTCTCTCTCTCTCTATTGTTGCTCTTTTTTACTCTATTCTGCAATGTTTTATTATGTTTTATCATGCTTGCTTTTCAGGTATGTTTTATTGTTAACCATTTTTTTGTTTTCAGGTGCGCCATTCAGTTGCAGCGCGGATTTATTTATCTTGACAGCAACAGCGTTTGCTCCCACGATACATAAAGCCGCGACTCCAACACTGTAGGAGGTGATTTCACCACCACAGTTAAAAAAAAGAGCATATATGCCGAAGCATGGGGGCAGCAGAGGGCGGAGGAGCGATTTTGCTCCTAATGCCACGTACATACGGTCGAAAAAAGTGCGACCATGTGTACGTGGCATAACTTTTTTGCGGGAGGATGCCCCCATGCTTCAGCATATATATATTTTAGGCACCGGTTGCGTTAACAAAATGTTTTATTTTTTACTATGTTTTTTTTTTGGTATTTGCTTTGCAGGTATGGTATGGTAAGGTCTTACTGTTATACTGTAATGTTACTTAGTTTTAATGTTAACCATTATTTGCTTAGCAGGTACGCCATTCAGTTGCAGCGTGGATTTATTTATCTTGACAGCA
Organism: Lithobates sylvaticus; assembly: GCA_028564925.1. NCBI lineage: Eukaryota > Metazoa > Chordata > Amphibia > Anura > Ranidae > Lithobates > Lithobates sylvaticus. Next base: position 75,890,236 of record CM053028.1, read on the forward strand.
ACAGCGTTTGCTCCCACGATACATAAAGCCGCGACTCCAACGCTGTAGGAGGTGATTTCACCACCACAGTTAAAAAAAAGAGCATATATGCCGAAGCATGGGGGCAGCAGAGGGCGGAGGAGCGATTTTGCTCCTAATGCCACGTACATACGGTCGAAAAAAGTGCGACCATGTGTACGTGGCATAACTTTTTTTGCGGGAGGATGCCCCCATGCTTCGGCATATATAAATGGTGCATGTATGCCCATCATTAGAAGTGGGTGGATGAAGGGAGGTATTCTAATGGTGGGCATACCCACCGCGCCATTGGGAAATTGGGGAAAGCATTTTATCACACCGATCTTGGTGTGGTCAGATGCTTTGAGGGCAGAGGAAAGATCTAGGGTCTAATAGACCCCAATTTTTTCAAAAAAAGAGTACCTGTCACTGCCTATTGCTATCATAGGGGATATTTACATTCCCTGCGATAACAATAAAAATGACAACTAAGAAAAAAAAATGGAAGGAACAGTTTAAAAATAAAATAAAAAAGCTAAATAAAAAGAAAAACTAAAAAAAAAAAAAAAAAAAAAAAAAAGCACCCCTGCCCCCCTTTTATTGCGCAAAGGCGAACACAAGCGTCGGTCTGGCGTCATATGTAAACAGCAATTGCACCATGCATGTGAGGTATCACCGCGAAGGTCAGATCGAGGGCAGTAATTTTAGCAGTAGACCTCCTCCGTGAATCTAATGTGGTAACCTGTAAAGGCTTTTAAAGGCTTTTAAAAATGTATGTAGTTTGTCGCCACTGTGTGTTTGTGCGCAATTTTAAAGCATGTCGTGTTTGGTATCCATGTACTCGGCCTAAGATCATATTTTTTATTTCATCAAAAATTTGAGCAATATAGTGTGTTTAAGTGCATTAAAATAAAAAAAAGTGTATTTTTTCCACAAAAAAATGCGTTTGAAAAATCGCTGCGCAAATACTGTGTGGAAAAAAAAAATGCAACACCCACCATTTTACTCTGTAGGGCCTTTGCTTTAACAATATATATAGTGTTTGGGGGTTCAACGTAATTTTCTTGCAAAAAAAAAATATGTTTTCATGTAAACAAAAAGTGTCAGAAAGGGCTTTATCTTCAAGTGGTTAGAAGAGTGGGTGACGTGTGACATAGGCTTCTAAATGTTGTGCATAAAATGCCAGGACAGTTCAAACCCCCCCAAATGACCCCATTTTGGAAAGTAGACACCCCAAGCTATTTGCTGAGAGCAATGTTGAGCCCATTAAATATTTTTTTTTTTGGTCCCAAGAGATTGAATAATGAAAAAAAAAAAATAATATTTTTTTTTACAAAAAGTTGTCACTAAATGATATATTGCTCAAACATGCCATGGGCATATGTGGAGATACACCCCAAAATACATTCTGTTGCTTCTCCTGAGTACGGGGATACCACATGTGTGGGACTTTTTGGGAGCCTAGCCGCGTACGGGACCCCAAAATCCAAGCACCGCCTTCAGGCTTTCTAAGGGTGTAATTTTTTTATTTCACTCCTCACTGCCAATCACAGTTTCGGAGGCCATGGAATGCCCAGATGGCACAAACCACCCCCAAATGACCCCATTTTGGAAAGTAGACACCCCAAGCTATTTGCTGAGAGGTATGGTGAGTATTTTGCAGATCTCGCTTTTTGTCACAATGTTTTGAAAATTGAAAAAAGAAAAAAAAAAATTTTTTTTCTTTACTTTCTTCATTTTCAAAAACACATGAGAGCTGTAAAATACTCACCATGCCTCTCAACAAATAGCTTGGGGTGTCTACTTTCCAAAATGGGGTCATTTGGGGGGGTTTTGTGCTACTTTGGCATTTTATGGCCTTCGAAACTGTGATAGGTAGTGAGGAGTGAAATCAAAAATTTGCACCCTTAGAAATCCTGAAGGCGGTGCTTGGGTTTCGGGGCCCCATACGCGGCTAGGCTCCCAAAAAGTCCCACACATGTGGTATCCCCATACTCAGGAGAAGCAGCAAAATGTATTTTGGGGTGCAATTCCACATATAACCATGGCATGTGTGAGCAATATATCATTTAGTGACAACTTTTTGAATACATTTTTTTTATTTATTTTTTTTGTCTTTATTCAATCACTTGGGACTAAAAAAAAAAATATTCAACGGGCTCAACATGCCTCTCAGCAAATAGCTTGGGGTGTCTACTTTCCAAAATGGGGTCATTTGGGGGGGTTTTGTGCCATCTTGGCATTTTATGGTCTTCAAAACTGTGATAGGTAGTGATAGGTAGTGAGGAGTGAAATCAAAAATTTATGCCCTTAGAAATCCTGAAAGCGTTGCTTGGTTTTCGGGGTCCCGTATGCAGATAGGCTCCCAAAAAGTCCCACACATGTGGTATCCCCGTACTCAGGAGAAGCAGCAGAATGTATTTTGGGGTGTAATTCCACATATGCCCATGGCATGTGTGGGCAATATATCATTTAGTGACAACTTTGGGCAAAAAAAAAAAAAGTTTGTAATATTCCCGCAACTTGTGGCAAAATATAAAATATTCCATGTACTCAACATGCCTCTCAGCAAATAGCTTGGGGTGTCTACTTTCCAAAATGGGGTCATTTGGGGGGGTTTTGTGCTATTTTGGCATTTTATGGCCTTCAAAACTGTGATAGGTAGTGAGGAGTGAAATCAAAGATTTGCACCCTTAGAAACCCTGAAGGCGTTGATTGGGTTTCGTGGCCCCGTGCGCGGCTAGGCTCCCAAAAAGTCCCACACATGTGGTATCCCCATACTCGGGAGAAGCAGCAAAATGTATTTTGGGGTGCATCTCCACATATAACCATGGCATGTGTGAGCAATATATCATTTAGTGACAACTTTTTGAAAAAAAAAAAAATCTTTTTTATTTTTGTCTTTATTCAATCACTTGGGACTAAAAAAAAAAATATTCAATGGGCTCAACATGCCTCTCAGCAAATAGCTTGGGGTGTCTACTTTCCAAAATGGGGTCATTTGGGGGGGTTTTGTACTTCCCTGCCATTTTAGCACCTCAAGAAATGAAATAGGCAGTCATAAATTAAAAGCGGTGTAAATTCCAGAAAATGTACTCTAGTTTGTAGACGCTATAACTTTTGCGCAAACCAATAAATATACGCTTATTGGCATTTTTTTTACTAAAGACATGTGGCTGAATTCATTTTGGCCCAAATGTTTGACTAAAATTGAGTTTATTAGATTTTTTTTATAACAAAAAGTAGAAAATCTTTTTTCGCTCTTTTTCCGTTTATATCGCAAAAAATAAAAATCACAGAGGCAATCAAATACCATCAAAGAAAGCTCTATTTGTGGGAAGAAAAGGACGCAAATTTCGTTTGGTTACAAAATTGCATGACCGCGCAATTACCAGTTAAAGTAGTGCAGTGCGAAATTGAAAAAAGACCTCTGGTCCTTTGGCTGCCAAATGGTCCGGGGCTGAAGTGGTTAAACACACTAGGGTATAAAGACATCAGTACAAGGAGTTCATACAGTGGGACATGCAAACAAGTGGTTACCCAGGGTAATTTGCACAGCCAGGGCCCTAATCTTGTACACAGGTACGGAAGAGTTAAGTGAAGTGAAGTACACGGATGGAGTCCACACTAGGTGCATGGCAGGACCCCATAACGTTACTGGGAGTGAGGTGGCAGTGATGCGTTGGACAGGTGGAGAGGGCATTGGCTCTGTGTGTCCCTCCTAAATTCACAAGTGACTGTGTTGCTGTATATGACATGACCAGTGTATTCAAGATATCCCCAACTCTCCAATACCACCCCTTTTTTACCCCCATCAAAACCCACTTTTTACACTGCCGTTACTGCTATGATGACCCGAATCCATGTATCCTGCAAGAAAAGAAAACAAACGACAAGAAACACAACAGGGATGGTTGGTTCTAAAAATTCCCCAACTGCTCCCGGAAGACCCCCTTTATACCGCTCCTCCCCTCCAGTTAATTTTACCTTCCTGCCTCCCCCCTTTTAGCCTTCCCCCATATTTTAATCCTTTAGTTGCCTCTCCTCTCCACCTCATCATGCCCGGCCCTTCATTACTTTATTTTGTTGTCTCTCCATTCTGGGCCTCACTTCAAGAGAGTTTACTAGAGTAGGTTCATGTTTGCCATCTACCGGGTCGTAAGCGTTGCTCAAGTAAAAGTACCATATGTGTATGACAGTGACCCTGTACAAAGTGCCTAGCGTAGCCAAAAGAACCCACCACAGGGTAAGCCTCTCATGTGACCCTTGCTTGGCACCCAATGAGGAGGGAAACATGTAGGACGTGATGACATCTGCCCACATTCTCCAAGTTCTTGTGAAAAGTCTTCCCAGAGAAGTGGAGGGGGGCAATCACCATCAGTGGCGGCTGGTGTTTGCCTTTTTTTGGGGGGCAAACAATCCCCGGTCAGTTGGGTCATGGACGGCACCTACCCACCCCCCCCAGTCGATCAGTAAGCCAGGGCCCCGCACTTACCCCATCTCACGGCGGCTTCCCTCCAGGCAGCTGCTCTCTCAATTTCCCTGCATCTCCTCCCTCCTCCTCCTGGTGGCCAATCTGATCAGATCTCCTTTCGGCCAATCAGATGACGGGTCTCATGACCTGCTTCCTGATTGGCCAGGAGGAGAATCAGTGTTGCAATAGCCAATACTCATTCGCAGTGCTCTGCTCCCCGAGCCCACCCCTTTTTTGAAGCCTATTAGTGCCTCTGAAACACCTGATTGGAATCGATGCGTTTGGCACCCAGCATGGAGATCAGGGGGCCGGACACATGGATAGGAGAGGCGGCGCCCGTGTGCCCATAATGGACGAGCCGCCACTGATCACCATATTAATGCCCATGGTTTTGGAATGGGATGTCCAATAAGTTCTTATAGATGTGATAGTCAGGTGTCCAAAACATTTGGCTATTTATTGATTATCTGGTAATAAATGTTGTGTACAAGTAATGAAAAGCACATATAAAACTAGTATAGACTTATAAAACTCAGGGAGTGGGGGGACGCAAATACAAATAACTAAAAACACAGACTTTAGCACAAAATTAATGTTTTCTGGATAGAATTTGCAGTTCGTTGGCTGACAGACGACACGTTGCCTAAGCTTGCGCCTGTTTCCTTTTTACCTTAAATTAAAACAAAATATAAATTAGCTATTTCTTTTTTTTAGCGTAATTAATGAAAACAATTTCCATTTTTGGATGATGCGACTGCTTTGCAGACGCCAGAGGCGATGTACTTCATCATTAAGCTGCTGATACCACGTCTCTAAGGAAGGAGATTAAATTGATGCAGCCCGGCTAAGTGAATGAAACTCCGAGAGAGGAAAAAAAAGTAGCTTTGAACAAAAGGATCCATCAGTAGAGCTGTGCGAGATGGATTTTTTTCTGGTGTTCCTTTCTGAAGGCAGTGCTAAGAGGATGCATTAAGAAGACAGCTTGCTTGTGCCATTAAAATAATGCATACATTTTTTACATAATGCCATAGCTGTAATTCACCTTGATGGAGCGTCTTAATATAAACTAAACTATTCGTTCTCGGAGATTCTACAAAACGATGAAGGGTGTGATTTTTGTAAAATACTTATTTTTTTTTTTAAAGGTATATTCCAGGCAGAAATTAAGCTTTTACATTCAAATGCCTCTGGGGAATTGCCTACCTGCTGGTTTAAAGTGACTATCAGAGAAAAGGTAGGGTCTCCGTGTCCTTTTTAGTGCTCTGTTCAAGAGCTTCGGCCACCTGAAGTATCTTCACTTCCCAGGTATGTCAGACTCCTGGTCAATAGGTCTCTGACACCAAAGCAAAGAGGTCCTGTGTGGTATTGCATCCAGAAATGTATTCCTATCAGCAGAAATACATACAGCTCATGTACGACTATTCACCCATTGATATAATCTTCTAAAGGGTTTTATACAAAACGACAGATCATGGAAGAAGGATAACCAAAGGTTGTGTGCCTACAGCAGACCCAGATCTAGGGGGCTGCTGCACCGCCCAGATTTCAGTTGCACCCCTCAGGTCCCTGAGAGTACATCCACCAATCCATAAGCCAGTATAAGGGGAACAGTTTATAAGGGGGCATTCTGACGGGGACATTTGATGTAAAGGAGTACTTTGATAGGGGCAGGTAATGTCAGGAGGCACTCCGATGGGGACAGTTGATGTAAAGGAGTACTTTCATAGGGACAGTTGATGTAAGGAGGTAATCTGATAGGGACAGTTGATGTAAAAGGACACTGAGATGGGGGCAGTTTATGTAAGAGGACACCCTCGTGGAGGACATTTGTTGTATGAGGATACTCTGAAGGGGACTGCTGATGTAAAGAAGCACTCTGAGGGGAGCAAGTGAAGCACAGGGACATCCTGATGCCAATAGTTGATGTAAGAGTCCATTCTGATGGGGCTATTGATTAAGACAACTAATGTAAAGGGGGACTCTGATGAGGAGAATTAATGTAAGGGGCACTCTGTTGGGGACCCTGATGTGATCAGGGGCTCTGATAGGGAAACCTGACATAAAGGGGCGCAGGTTCTATTTAATCATTCTAATTTAATGACAGCCTAATACTGGCTTTTCCTGCTCGTTCATGTACTGCCTCAGGACTAACTGCCAGGCTTTACTTACGGTTAGTGACTGACCCATCTTACAGAAGTGTGCCAAGTGAACAGGGATTAATCATTTCCCACATCTCTGTCAAACTGTGTGACAGAGTGCCAGTGACTGCCACACAGTGTTGGCATTATGCCCCTCTGACTTTTTTTATAGCACCGCCAGATCAGACAGGCTGGATCTTGTCCCTGGCCTACAGGCTCCAGAGATGAACATTCAGTCTTAATTGTAACCCTGTGGAGAAAAGGGACAACATAACTGCCTTGAACTAGCCAACATCACAGTATCTGTATAGAAGCAGGGGCGGACTGACCATTTGACCAGAGACAGTATGTAAAAATCTGTGTTTTTTTTTTACATCTGTCTCTGAAATGTCCCTTACCCACATCCTTTTGGTCTAAAAATCCTGAGATTATAGCTGCCCCACCTCTCCAGTACCTTCTCAGCCAATAAAAACATGTCTGTGTATACTGTGTGTACATGTATGTGTATACTGTGTGTACATGTATGTGTATACTGTGTGTAAATGTATGTGTATACTATGTGATTGTATACTGTGTGTTTGTGTATACTGTGTAACCCCATAATCTCTGATTGCCCGGGGGCCCCATAATCTCCTATTGCCCGGGGGCCCCATGAGTTGTCAGTCCGCCCCTGTATAGAAGTATTTGCATTTCCAAACATCCAGTGAGTTAAATATCTTGTTCTATTCTAATAAAATATTCCTGGGCAGCTGCCAATCGTCTTACTTCTGTAAGCCGAATTAAAGCATCTACTGGGCAATCTGGGCTTTCATTCTTGGCAAGCTAAACCCTTATTATTTTCTTCCATTTCTTACCATAGTACATAACGTGAAGTTTTTAATGATTGCAAATTGCACACAATTAACTCTTTTTATGCTACATTAATCTAGGTATACCCCCCCCCCCCCATATAAAAGGCCATCAAATACTTTAACCACTTGTCTACTGTTGTACTTTCACAAGCAGAAAAGTGGTAGGCATTTATTTCCACCGTGCCGTGTACAAATGGAACTGCAAAAATAACCCTCTGGAGTTCCACCCAAAAGTGAAAGTTCCGCTTTAAGCACTCCTCAACCCCTTCTATGCCATACTTGGCATGTAACTTTTTGACTCAACTCAAGCGGAAGTTCACCTCTCCCCCTCCCTCCCTTGCAATCTTCTGGGACACGTCACAGGTCGCAGAAGATTGCCCAGCCACTGAGGAGGCTGTGAAGCCGCAAGCTGTCACAGCCGGTACCTCACACTTGTACTGCTGGCACCGGGAAGAGGTGAGGGAGAGAACCGAGGGTTCGGGCGGGCTGTCACCACACCTCCTCTTCTGCAAATCTGATCTCCATCCTGTCTTTAGTAACTGTATTTTACACATCTGCAAATTACCCCCTTGCCTCTATTCCTCCACTGTATGTGACCTGTATATCAACCCCCTTCACCACTTCCTCCTTCTACACATGACCTGTACAAGCAGTATCCAGTACACCATTGCAAAGCTCCATGTTTTAACCACCCCAATACCTACATTTTTCTCAATTTCCAAAAAATTGTGACAAATCACCTTTGGGTGTCTACGTTTCAAAAATATGTGGTCATTTTGGGAATTGTATTCTGTCCTGTCACTTTTATTATAACAGAAAGAAAGGCAAACAGTTTTTTTTTTTTTTTTTTTTTTTTTTTTTACCTTTTTCCTTAACCACTTAAGCAAGTGCTGGCCAAAGACCAGAGCACTTTTTGCGATTCGGCACTGCGTCGCTTTAACTGAACAAAATTGACATCTTTTTTTTCCCTACAAATAGAGCTTTCTTTTGGTGGTATTTGATCACCTCTGCGGTTTTTATTTATAAACAAAAAAAAAACAAAATTTGATTCTCATGGAAGACTGTGGTCACTTTAGGGTTTGACCCTAACATTGGAATCAGCACTACTCTGTCTTCAAAAAAGGTCAGAAAAGGTTCCTCTGAACCCAGATTCCTGATCTCTGATACCCTTTTCGCTGACGTTATTGCCTCTAGGAAGATAGTCTTTAGAGTAAGATCCTTAACAGGCAAAGGTTGAGACGAATCTTTCCCAAGATTTGACAGAAAATCCAAAACTAATGGAAGGTCCCATTTGGGAAACCTGGGTCTTCTTTGTGGTCTGAGCCTGATGGCACCCTTAAAGAATTGACGAACTAAGGCGTGATTCGCCCATGAGACTCCCGTGAAGGCTGAGATGGCTGACACTTGGATATCATGAACCTCTGGAGAGTTACACGAGTTTTCTCTTGACGACATGTGTTCAGCAAACCTGGACCAAATGCGCTCATACACCCTATTAGTGCTTCTTCGCCTGGCATTAAGAAGAGTTGGAATCGCTTCTTTCGGGCAACCAAGCGCCTCTAGCCTTCCCCTCTCAAGAACCACACCTTGAGATGCAGACATGCTGGAAACGGGTGTAACGTCTTGCCTTGAGACAATAGATCCGGCCTGAGAGGTAGGGGAATTGGGTCTTGATAGCTGAGGAGCAGCAGCAGAGGAAACCACGGCCTGTTGGGCCAGAATGGAATAACCGCAATAATCTCCACTTTTTCTGTTCTGAGCCTCCGCAGAAACTGCAGAATTACCGGTACTGGAGGGAAGGCATAGGCCCTCTGGAACTCCCAACTGGTCGTGAGAGCATCTATCCCGAACGCCTGAGGGTCCCTGAACCTCGCAAAGTACTTCGGTATCTTGAAGTTGCACGGGGAAGCGAACATGTCGACTTCCGGAGACACACCCAGTGTTAGGAGCCACTCGAAAACTTCTCTGTGGAGGGACCATTTCAAAACCTGCCCTGAGCTACCTCCGAAAGGCAATGAGCGCCCCAACCCTATGTGGTCATGATGCAGAAATTTGGGAATTGTATTCTGTCCTGTCAAGTGTACTGACTGTTGTATGGTAAGTAGGGACTCCATCTTGAATTTCTCCTTGCGGATGAATGAGTTGAGGTGAGTCAGGTCTATTACTGGCCTCCATGTGCCGTTCTTCTTCTGCACCAAAAACAGGGGTGAATACATGCCTTCGCCCCTTCTCCCTTTTATTTTTTGCGCTATAAACAAAAAAAAAACAGCACCAAAATTTAAAATTTTCTTTTGGTGGTATTTGATCACCTCTGCTTTTTGCTATAATAAATATTCCCCAAAAAAAAATATATATAAAAAAATGTCTTTCCTCAGTTTAGGCCGATACGTATTCTACTACATATTTTTGGTAAAAAAAACGCAACAAGCATTTATTGATTGGTTTGGGCAAAAGTTATAGCGTCTACAAAATAGGGTATAGTTTTATGGCATTTTTATTAATATTTTTTTTTTATTAGTAATGGTGGCGATCAGCGATTTTTATTGTGACTGCGACATTATGGCGGACACATCGGACAATTTATACAGCGATCATTGCGATTAAAGTTACTGTGTAAATGTGACTGGCAGTGAAGGGGTTAACACTAGGTGGCGCTGTAGGGGTTAAGTGTGTCCTGGGGAGTGTTTCTAACTGTAGGGGGGATGGGCTAGCTGTGACACATCACTGATCATAGCTCTCCATCACAGGGAGCTATGATCAATGACACTGTCACAAGGCAGAACGGGGAGATGCTTGTTTACATTAGCATCTCTCCGTTCTTCCTCTCCGTGAGACGATCGCGGGTATCCCCGCGGACATCGAGTCCATGGGACCTGCGACCCGACTCACAGAGCTCCCAGCCGGCGCGCACGCAATGGCACGGTGGCAAATTCAAAGGGACATACAGGTAAGCCCATTTGCGCAGCCGTGCCATTCTGCCGTCGTACATCGGCGTGCGTCGGTCGGGAACCGGTTAAAGTAGAACTATAGGCAAACACCCTTTGTCCCATTGCAGAGATTTCCCTTCACTTTCTGTCCCATAGCCAAACAGAAAGTGAGAGGAAATGCCTGCAAATTAAGGGCATTTCTTGGGGTCCTCATTGGAAGATTTCCCCTCTTTTCTGGGGATAACCCACAATAATCACTTTAAATAATCTATTGGCCCATTTTTGTTTATTATGTTAAATGCTAAACAAAATCTATTTTCCAGTCTAGTAAATATGAAACTTTACATCAAACCTTTTTTTTTTTGTTTATTCAGAAGTGGACTTTTTCACATGTTGTGTCTTCTTACAGCCTAACTGTTTAAAGCAATCAGTAGCTCAAGCTACATTTTAAACCCAGGGCTAAATGAGTTGTCACAGTAGCTCATCTCTTATTGGATGGCTCCATCAAATGTTTTAATCAGACAAAACTGGCCTCATGACAGTAAGCTATGTCTGCCATGCATTAAATGTTTATTTGTAAATTAGAGGTTGTATAAAATGAACAAAAGAGAGAGAGGGGAGCTAGGTTCAGAGAATGACTGCACTCAACTCATAATCACTTAAAGCGGTTTGGTACTCAAAATTCAATCTATATCTTATTAAATAGACATTTTAAGCTAGATGCACAAAGGAGCATTAAAAAAAAAAAATAAGCATTCCTTACCTTTTTATTAGTCATTCTTAAGCCTCATACACACAATCGGACCGTGGACCAACTTTCCCGTGGATTTTTGTCCAAAGGGCGTTGGCCCCAAGTTGGTATTGCATACACACGGCAGGACTTTTTCAGCCAACTTTTACCAAATCACTTGTTTTTTCTGCTCTTTACCGCCACCTTTGGTCCACTTCTGTATTGTTGTCTGATCTTTTACATTGGTTCTGCATTGGTTTGTGCAAAAGTCCGTTGGTTTTGTGTACACACGGTCGGACTTTGGTCCATCGGACTTTTGTTGGCAGAAAGTTGGTCCGTTCGCACAGCCAACAAAAGTCCGATGAAACCTGGAAAAAGTTGGTCCGATGGAGCGTACACACGGTCGGATGTTGGTCCAAACCAGCTAATTTGCATGTTGGTTGTCAAAAAGTCCGATCGTGTGTACGGGCCTTTAGAATGACTTACGGTCTTTCCTCCCGTGGAAGTAGGCGTGGTTTTCCCAGGGAGCTGCGTGACAGTAGTCCCATGAAGCAGTGGGGGACGCCGTCATCCATAAATCTCGAGAGATTTCGGATGACGCCGGTCACGTGACGAGGGACGGCGCTGCTCTCTCAGATAACTGAGCATGCGCGGGATGGAACGGTGAATGCTGGGAGCACAGCATTCGCCGAATCCCGGAAGTAATTGCTTGTGGGTTTTCAAATGCCCACAAGCAAAATGGAAACGCCGGGACAAATTTTTATAAGTTGCAGTAAAGGACTAAATCGGCGATCCGGGGATGAAGAAGCAGCAACAGGTGAGTGCTACAGTTAGTGTCTTAGAAGAAAACAATGACAAAAAAAAGATAGGTCTGCGGAATCCCGCTTTAAGTGCCCATTCAGTGCAGCAGTAAGAACCACCAATGGAGGAGGAAGGACCTGTGATGTCATTGGACCAGCCAGAAGACCTTTGGAAAAAGGGGAAGCTTGAAAAAGATAGATTCTGCTTTAAACGTCAACCCATGTTTCACTAAGCAATGATTGGTGAAATATCTGCTTGTTCTCACTTTCAATTTTATTTATCTAGATCTCTAGAAATATTTTGCCAGTGTTGAACATATTCTGCTAGGTGGTGGATATCCTTTGTGATTTAGTAAAATCACATGTTGCTTGTAACATCATGCACAAAGCAACTCATGCTGATGGGTTCAATTGTTGCATCCTTCTCTGACCTCTTATTGCTGAAAAAGGTTTTATAAATTCTAGTCTGGCGAACTGTGCAGTCCTGCAACATATAATCTTGCACAGTGGAATACCGTGACAGGACATCATTTGAAGCTTCAACCTCGTTTATTTGTCCATGCTGGAAGAATTCCCTTCACATTAATCTTCTGTGCTGAGATCTCTATCATTTCATTCTGAATAGTGAGTTATTTAGAATATTTACTATAATGAAAAGGAAACCTGAAAATAAAATAAAAAATTGCATATTAGTCATCTGTTCAGTTTTTGAACTCACATCCCTCTGTCTTCTTGCTTCCAAAATGGCCCCTTTTGTACTTCTGATGTACATAAAGGAGCAGTATGTCCAAAAGTGATATTTGAAGAAGCAGTAGAACCTGGTGGTTGCCTGCACCACTGTCGGCAGCAAAGGCGGTGCCACAATGGGCGTCCGCCCATCCACCGCTGCCGTCCAGGCCGCAACCGGTGAGACCGCAGGAGCAAGGGGACCCACCACAGATCCCCTTCCCACAAGATCCCTGCAGCGGGAGACCAGAGCCATCAGTTAATAGGGCAGGACAGCATCCTCAGAACCCGCCATCCCCAGGACACTGGACCCCCCACCAGCCCAGGGAGAGCCCAGCCTGCTAACCAGCGCCCCCCCACCTGTCCCCGGCCACCATGACAGGCGCCGCAAACAGGCCCGCCCCCCACTTGCACCACAGGAGAAACAGCAATAGGAACCCCAGGCACAGACACAGACACCATGCTCACAGGGACAGACAAAGGTACAGTTAAAGACTTACCAGGCTGCCCAGGGGAAACTGTCCGCACAGCCGCACCTCCGGATCCCTGAAGAAGTCCCATCTGGACCCCAGCTGCTGTGAGCTCCTCCGCATCCGAGTCCAACACCGCATCAGAGTGGACACGGACTTGTCATCCACCTGCTCTGCTCTGCTCAGCAGACAGATCCCCTGCTGAGCAAAGCAGATTCCCTATTACCAGTATAAATTTTAAGGTAAAGCACAGAAAAATGACTTGCAATGCACCTCTGAACTTGCTAGAAAATTCAACTACTCAACAAAGAGTCAATTCCTAGGACATCTCCTTCCTTCTTTGCAAGCTATAGCTCTTCTTCTGGGAGTGTCTAATTACTTTATGTTCTGGCCCAGCTTCTGCACCCCTCCATTTACCTTCGTACATAATCTTTTAAGTAGCAGCCAGGGGCAGAGCGGAGCTCTGAGTCTACCAATATGGTGACACCCACCAATGGTTTCAGGGAATTTGGATATCTACTTTAAATCATATGCAAAAAATACACTCACCGGCCACTTTATTAGGTTCACCTGTTCAATTGCTTGGTAACAAAGTGCTAATCAGCCAATCACATGGCAGTAACTCAATGCATTTAGGCATCTAGACATGGTGAAGATGACTTGCTGAAGTTGAAACGAGCATCAGAATGGGAAAGAAAGGGGATTTAAGTGACTTTTTTGGTGCCAGAGGGGCTGGTCACAGTATTTCAAAAACTGCTTATCTACTGAGATTTTCATGCACAACCACCTCTAAGGTTTACAGAGAATGGTCCAAAAAAAAGAAAATATCCAGTGAGCGGCAGTTGTGTGGACGAAAATGCCTAGTTGATGCCAGAGGTCAAAGGAGAATGGGCAGACTGGTTTGAGATGATAGAAAGGCAACAGTAACTCAAATAACCACTCCTTACAACCAAGGAATGCAGAATATCATCTCTGAATACACAACATATTGAACCTTGAAGTAGATGGGATACAGCAGCAGAAGACCACACCAGGTACCAGTGTTGCCAACCTACCAGATTGAAATTTACTGACACAACACCCAAAATTTCCTGGCACAGCCAAGTTTTTACTGGCATTTCCAAAAGTTACAAAATTACGGTTTTAAGTGCAAATTTTAATATTTAGGCTACAAACAAGTACAATATGCAATTAGCAATGTGATTTAAGATAGATATTAGGCCAAAAAACATATTTCTTATTTTATTTTCGATATAGTAAGTAAGTAGCTCAGGGACAGGATTCAGGAGGGCAAGAAATTAGAATAGGAAGGCACACACACACACACACACACATAAAGTTGACTCTTGGTCCCTTCAGTCCACTCCAGTCTAAACAACACTGTCCCACTCCCGACCTGCCCTGCTCCTATCCTGCAACCCGCACACCATGCTCTGGCCGCTTTGCTTGGCTCCCTTGCACCATGACATCACATGACACGCTCGGGCATTGCCTCCACCAGAGCTGCCCGAACACACAGTAGCAGGGACTCGGATGGTCTCGGCTGGCTCTAGACTGAGCCGAACATCACAGCCATATTTTTTACTGGCAATTTTTTCCTTTTACTGGCATTTACTGACAGGAGAAAAATGCCTGTTTTTTACTGGCTGCCAGTAAAAATACTGACGGTTGGCAACAATGCCGGGTACCACTCCTGTCAGCTAAGAAGAGGAAACTGAGACTACAATTCATACAAGTGAAAATAGAAAAGGGGTTGGGACTTTAAATGAAGCACCCGAGGGTGCTTCCATCCCGGTTACTGGATAATACAAGAAAGGGAGTTTGGGACTTTAATTGAAGCATCTGAATAGTGGGAATGGGTTACAAAGTAAAATGTTTATTAAATAACATTGATCCAAAGACTTAGACCCATTGTTAATTTCTTAAATATACATGGACTGTACATAGGGCCTGAACATGATAACTAAAGGAATACATGCATAATAACACATTCCATGAAGTAGGTATATGAATATATATGGCCTACTAGTGCCACTAGCAGCATGCCCAAGCACTGGCACATGTGCCCACATGGTACATATGTATCCACCGGATGCTGTATTGACAGTGTCATGGAGTCTAGTAGTACTAGAGGAGTAAGATTGATCCGTAAAAATATTGCTGTGGCATCAAATAAAGCTCAACGCGTTTCATGGGTAATTCCCATTCATCAGGAGCGGATGCGACAGACCTTCCTATAAAATATCTGTAAAAAAATATATTTATTGTAAAAAATATATTTATATATTGAGCCATGCTCTAGAAGGAATTTGTCAAAAGTAATATTGTTGTATATATCGATGGTTAACCCACCACACTCACCAACCCAGACAGCAAGTGCAGCGCAGGGACAATGGGGCAGGGCCAGCCGAGAACATGACCCCATCGCGGGAGCTGAGGCGGCATAATACAGGAAGACAGCATCGGACAGTGTGGAACGTGCAGGGTACGACTCCATAGGCCAGGGAGTGGTGTGTATTTCATGAAGTGAGGGTATCTAGGAACAAATGTTTTAGATTTATGTGTGGTTGTAAAAATAATGTGCTTGGTGTGGTGGAGTGGAATTAAATAGTGAACCTGGTGCAACTACAATTCATACAAGTTCACCAAAATTGGACAATAGAAGATTGGAAAAACGTTGCCTGGTCTGAAGAGTCTCTACTTCAGCTGCGACATTCAGATGGTAGGGTCAGAATTTGGCGTAAACAACATGAAATTATGGATCCATCCTGCCTTGTATCAACGGTTCAGGGTGGTGGTGAATGGTGTGGGGGATGTTTTCTTGGCACACTTTGGGTCCCTTAGTTCCAATTGAGCATCGTTTAAACGCCACTGCTTTACTGAGTATTGTTGCTGACCATGTCCATCCCTTTATGACTACAGTGTACCCATCTTCTGATGGCTCCTTCCAGCAGGATAATGCACCATGTCACAAAGCTCAAATCATCTCAAACTGGTTTCTTAAACATGACAATGAGGTCACTGTACTGCCACAGTCACCAGATCTCAATCCAATAGAGCACTATTGGGATGTAGTGGAACAGGAGATTTGCATCTTGGATGTGCACATAGCTCCCAACTGTCCCTGATTTGGAGGAGCAATGTCCCTCTGTCCCTCATTCCTTCTCATTTGTCCCTCATTTTGGTCTGATCTATATATTTGTATATAAAATCCACTTTTTATCTATCAAAAAGTGTTTTCCACTGCTAAACCTTTCATCTGATTTCTAAATTGCTGCATTTGTAAATTCCAAAAGCCAATATAAAGGAATAGTAGTGGTAAAAAAAAAAAAAGCACTTGTGGGTTTAACCATTCTTGTTTTTTTTTGTACAATTCTCCTTTGAGGGGGGCGTGGCAAGGGGGTGTGTCCTATGTCTGCATACTTTTGCTGATAGGTGTCCCTCATTCCCATCTGAAAAAGTTGGGCGGTATGGATGTGCAGCCGACAAATCTGCAGCAACTGTGTGATGCTATCATGTCAATATGGACCAAAATCTCAGAGGAATTTTTCCAACACCTTGTTGAATCTATGCCACAAAGATCTAAGGAAGTTCTGAAGGCAGAAGGGGGTCCAACACAGTACTAGCAAGGTATATCTAATACAGTGGCCAGTGAGTGTACATTAAATTAGACATGTCCGTTTAGTTTCGTACGAATCGAAAATTCGTACGAATTTCCGTAAATTCGTACATTCCGGGGGATCCGAAATCCGAATTGCTATGCTTCCGAATTTTCTACAAAATTTCTTTTTTGCGAATTTCAGATCCAAATTCCATTAAAACGGAAACGTGACTGGTGTTTTGTTGACCAATCAGAGGTTTTCTTCTGCTGCTGGGTGAGGGTTGGGAAAATGACCTTTTTTAATACGGGAGTGGGAGACTGAATCGGACAAAATAAGAATGTTCGCTAATTACGATTATTCGTTATTGTTCATTAATTACGATTATTCGTTATGATGAAGTTAAAAACCCAGGAAGTCAGCACAGCACAGGGATGGTGGGAGCCACTCATAATGATAAATTCATCATAACGAAGGTTCGTAATTGTTACTAAAAGTTTACGAGCCTAAAGAAAATTCGTATTTCGTACAAATCAAAATATAATTTCGGATACGAATTACGAAATAAGAATTAATGGCTAATACGAAACGGAATGGAACGAAACAAAACAAATTTATTGTCGGCGCACATGTCTACATTAAATGCACTTAAAGTGGAGTTCCACCCACTTTTACAACTCTTCAGCATCCCTCACTAAACTGTGCACTGTAAACAAATTGGATATTTTTTTTATTTTTTTTTCAGCACAGACTGTATATCTGCTGTATTCATTTTTCACTTCCTCCTCCCTGGCCGCGGCCCATCGCATCATTTCCTGTTTGCAATGCCTCCTGGGAAGGGGCAGCAACTTCCTCTGACACTGCCGTTGCTATGGAAACGTGACCTGAAACTTATTACACTGCTTATGCTGCACTGAGCATGTACGATATCTGCAAGGATGAGATCCAGGAAGAAATACAGTCTGGCTTCAGATGCCCACAATTAAGATGGCCACGGCCTGCTGCAAGTTTATAAAATAACAAACTACTGCTAAAAACTAACAAAACAGACCTTAGTTTACAGACTAACTTTACTAGAATACATTAAGCTTGTGTATTATAGGGGTATTTTTATTTAAAAAGTATAATTTCGGCCGGAACACCGCTTTAAGGGAAGATTTTTGCTGACATGAAAGTAATTTTTAATACTTTTCAATCTGCATCTTTTTTTATAAATACTAGATAGTGCCATGAAGGGGCTTCATGTTGTAGGGTGGCAACGCTGTCTTCCAGTTGTGTTCCTGCATTGTCATTATGTCACAGGCATTTTAGAAGAGACTGCAAGTTGCCTTTCAACACATTATGCTGGCATTGTCCAATGTTGTCACATCAAGAAACCCGTCCTGAGAAATGCCATGTAGCTATCCTTGGAATACATGTAGACAGAAAGTGGTTGCAAATAGAGACCGGCAGCACCAAGCTGTAACAAAGGATTAAAAAACTGTGACAAAGGATTAAAAAACTGTGACAAAAAAGTAGAAGAAAAACAGTGATTTAGAATAATTGTCATCATTCTGGCCAGGGCTAAATCTCCTTTAACCTCTTCCTTGTACCCATTACAAATGCAGCGCAAGTCCTATGAAGTCAGCATGTCAGCCTAGCTACAAACCTGTGCTATTCAGCAAATTTCTGCCCACATCTCAGAACATTTTAGGACACAGTTTAATTGCTGCTCAATCCACCTTAAATTTTTTTCTTTCCATTTGCTATTTTAGGCAGAAAACAACTTTTTCATCTTCTTTTATTTTTTTTTCTCTGTGCCAAGGTTTTACAGTCATGCGACTTAGTTTGTGGATGCAGATAGCTAATGCATATTCATGAGACGGTATAATTATAATCTGCAAAACCCGGAAGATTCTTTTTATTCTTGAGCTCTGATGTAATTAACAGGCTGAAAATCCTTCCTTAGGGTGTAAAGGCTTCTTGTCTCTTCTCTGTCAGTAACTAAACTCCAAAGATATACCCGGATCTGTGCCAAGTATCCTGCTGGTTCCTTCATAGCGCTGCAATGGCAACAATTTTAATTTATGGGATTTATATAATATTTGACTCCGAGAGAGGACTTCTTTTCGCTGATAATAAATATGTCTGTATATCACTTTCACTATTGATTTCCTAGCCAGTCTGTGAGGGGCATAGTCTATGAAATCCAACGCAAAGTTCAACAAACACATATACAGTAAAATATTCTATGTAATTGAGTGTTATTTTCACTGGGAGTGTGGAAGAGGAATCTCATTTGCATGCAAATGTTGCATTAGCAAACTAATCTTTAAAAAAAAAAAAAAAAAAAAAGATTTAGATTAGGCTTTGTCTTTAAACCACAGCTTATTTTATCACACTTTTGGTAAAATAT
Organism: Lithobates sylvaticus; assembly: GCA_028564925.1. NCBI lineage: Eukaryota > Metazoa > Chordata > Amphibia > Anura > Ranidae > Lithobates > Lithobates sylvaticus. Next base: position 75,909,343 of record CM053028.1, read on the forward strand.
TTGTTTGGTTTGTGTATTTTAGTACATTTAAATGGGCTGGGTTAGGAAAATTGTATAATTATAAATTGTGATTGAATAACAGAAGAAGATATGAAAAAGGAACCTTGGTACAGAAAGAGCTGAAGCCATCTTTTTAATATTCTGCAGGCTATTATTGCAGAAGAGACATGCAATGTCTCTTCTGCAACAAAATACACCTACCTACCTACTCACAGAGATCTCCAGCGTGTGAGCTGAGCTGCACACACACACAGCTCAGCTTACATTATATGTGTCAAACACAAGGTCCGCAGTCCGAACCCGGCCCTCCAGGCCATTTCATGTGGCCCTCGGACCAAGGGTTGGGGGGGGGGGGGGGTGTAAGAGAGATGTGAACAGCCAGTGAAAGAGAGCTGAACCCTGCTCACTGTGCATACAAACCCCTAAACCCTGCACTCTGTATGTAGTGCACTCCTAAACACTGCACTCTGTACTCTGCATGTAGCGCACCCTGGAGCTCTGCACTATGTACAAAGCACACCCCTGAACTCTGCAGTCTGCACATAGCGCACCCCTTAACTCTGCACATAGTGTACCCCTGAACTCTGCACTCTGCACATAACACACCCCTGAACTCTGCACATAGTGCACCCCTGAACTCTGCACATAGCGCATCCCTCAACTCTGCACATAGCGCATCCCTGAACTCTGCACATAGCGCATCCCTGAACTCTGCACATAGCGAATCCCTGAACTCTGCACATAGCGCATCCCTGAACTCCACACATGACGCACTCCTAGTATTTATTGCCCCTTTAACCCCTTGGCGCCAGCCAAATGCAAATATGCAAACATGTATTGCAAGCGCACAGGATATAAACCATTCAATGCCTAATGAAAGGCCAGTCCTTTGAGTTCTTTCGGAAGTCCATAAGGCTAGTATATAACCAGTGGATGGGGGAGCAACCAATGGATTATACAACAATTCGGGCAGAAGCTCTTCTCAGGAGTAGGAAGTAGACTCTGTGAAGCTAGTGCATGAAGAAAAACAGAAAAGTGTAGTATTTTAATGAAACATGGTACAAACGACCACTCACATGAAGGAAGTGAAAATAAGACTTGTTGTAATAGTAAGCCTCCAATGGAGATGATAATTGGCACTCCAGTCCAGGTATGTGGAGTCCGCAGTATGACAGGGGGTAAAGCCAACAAGGTCCGTGTTGTTACGGGTATGGTGTGATGGAAGGCGGCATGGAGAATAGCATTGTGGAAGGTGTGTGATGTCACTGGGAGCAAAGGAACACAGTGCGCTTCAGAGCATGGGCGAGACTCGTACTGAGCATGTGCACTCCTTTCTCAAATCGTCCTTGATGCAGATGGACTGCATATTTGCAAGAAAGGCTGTCCATACAGCGCTCCTGACAGAGTTACCAGAGTTTAATCGAAAGCTCCTGATCGCAAGGAGTGATTAGGAGTTTTAGGATTATGTGACAGTCGAGACCGCCAATTATGACGGTCACATGCTCTTAATCCCTGCCCTGCCTCCTGGCGTCATAAACCTCTTAAAGGGCAGGGCCCTGGCGTGAAAAAATTAAGATCCTGACACTTTTAGTGCAATTAGGCCACACTCACTATTTGATGCGTTTCGGTGAGGGGGGACATGGTAGAATTCCTGCACCTATTCTCTGAGAAAAAAACCCACATAAATTTATATAGTCTTACAGATACAACCGGCCCATGGAGGAAAAATCTTAATACTTATGCGGCCACAATGAAATTGAGTTTGACATCTCTGGCCACCCCCCCCCCCCCCCCCGCGCGCCCCCACGCCCCCCCCCCCCCCCCCCCCCCCCCCCCACCCCCATCCATACCTCTGGCCCCCTAATCTACGTGCAGGCATGGATTCCAATCAGGTTTTTTTTTTTTTGAAGCATGTGATTAGAGCAAAAGGCTCTAATATGCTTCGAAGAAGGGTGGACTCGGGGCACTGCACCCTGATCCCACCCAGTTGTGTGACAATAGCGAATTAATATTCGCTATTGTCTTCCTGATTCTCCTCCTGGCCAATCAGGAAGGGATTCTGAGACTCATTTCCCAATTGGCCGAAAGGAGAAGCATTCCAGGAGGAGTGAGCAGATGCATGGCGGAATCCGCCGTGATGCCAGCGGTGGAGAGCAGGGGAAGAAGAAGCCACCTCTCACTGCCCATCGCCCAGGTGAAGCGCTGCCCGTCTTAAGCCCCATACACACGCTCGGACAATCCGCGGACAAGGTCGGTCGGACTTTGTCCGACGTACTTTGTCCGATGTTGGCGTTGCGTACACACGGTCGGACTACGTTGTCGGAATATCCGGTCCGGAAGAACGTCGTGACGTAAGTCGTCGTCCACGAGATTACAAAAGGGAAGTTCAGCACCACGTCAGGCACCCGTTGGGCTCCTTCTGCTGATCCCGTGTTTATCGAGAGTTAGTGGAAGTTTGGTGACTTAAGATTCGCGCTTCTCAGTTTTCTGACTCAGATCGTTACTGCTCTTCAGTTTGTGCTTGTCGTGCGTATCTGTTTATTAGTGCGTGTAGTCAGTTCGCATTTGTTGGTCATTGCGGCCTATATCTTGATATAGGACGCTTTGATTTGCACTGCTTATTGTCTGCTCGTTGCTGGTATTCACTTCGTTCTTTCAGGCCTTGCTGTTTATCGGTGCTTTCTGTTTGTCCGTTCTGACCAGCCGACCTTTTGTGACCTTCTGAGTGATGTTTCCCGTGCGTACTCGTCGCCGAGTTCGTGCTGTACGCGGAATTGGTGTCGGGCTTTTAGCTTTGACCCAAGACCCGTCCATGAACAGAGTGATGAGGAGTATGTGGACCAAGAATTGGTTGCTTCAGCGTGACCAGTTCTCGCACATGCCTTTGCTTCGTGAGATCCGGGAGAATAATCCTGATGATTTCAGGAACTTTCTCAGGATGACGGACCCCGATTTTCACCGTCTTTTGGCTTTGCTGACCCCCTTTATCAGCCGGCAGGATACCTGCATGAGACAAGCCATTACTCCGGAGCAGAGGCTTGTTGCCACGTTGAGGTACTTGGCGACAGGGAGAAGTCTTCAGGATTTGAAGTTCTCTTCAGGTATCTCTCCCCAGGCCCTGGGAATCATTATTCCAGAGACCTGTTCTGCCATCATTCAGGTCCTGCAGGAGGACTATATTAAAGCGGTTCTGCACTCATTTCATTTAGTAAATCTCTTTGCCTTCCAAATCAGGCAAAGAGTACTAAATGAAATGTTTTTTTTTTTTTTTTTTTTTTTACTTACCTTGTAATTGAAGACTTCCGGTCTTCTCCCTCTGCGGCGGCGGGCGGGGTCTTGCGTCGATCGTCGTCACGCCGCACTGTCTCCTGGGATCTGGTGTCATTGATCCCAGGAGTCAGTGCGGGCATCTTCCGAAATCTCGCGAGATTTCGGCCACATCTTCCGAAATCTCCCGAGATTTCGGCCGCATCTGCCGAAATCTCGTGAGATCTCGGCAGATGAGCCGTTACTGCGCACGCGCGAGTAACGGCAGTGCATGCTGGGCCATCTAAAGTCCCTGTGGGTGTTTCACATGCCCACAGGCAAGATGGCCCCCAGCACTAAAGAAGAAGACGAGGAACTTCATCGGACGAAAACCGGCGGCGATCGAGATGGAAGATGGAACAGGTGAGTCCCCTAATAAAGGTAAGCACACTTTACATTACATCCTAAAAAAAAAAATTTTTTTTTTTCAGAGTGCAGAACCGCTTTAAGGTAACATTTCTACTTTACTATTCCCTTCTATGTATGCTCTGTTTGCTAATGACTTGTATTTTTGACCTCCTTCCCTAATTACCATGATTGCAATATGTTCTAATATGCTGTGCCCCTTTTCTCCTTCATGCATTTTTCCCTTCACTTACCTCACCAGCATGCTCTTCTGCCCCAATAGACACCTATGGCCTACTCACTTAAGCAATGTCTTTTGTCTGCTGCATAGTATTGTTTGCCCCCAAACACCCCCTAAAATATGCACAAATGTTTGCTGTGTGGTTTACTTCATGTAGAGCCCCCTTTTTTTTTTTTTTTTTTCTTTTGGTGGGGGGGGGGCAAACTCATTAGGAACCCCCTCCCCCAACTGCTCTGTCAGATGGTACCAATCCTTTATCTGCTGGCTTTCCCAAGGTCAATACACACTATATACCTACCTCTTTATAGTGCGCATCTTTAGGGATGAATTCAGCAAAGCATGTAGTGCAAGGGGCTGCCTCCATACATTCCATTTCCTAATTTTTTGTCTTCTTTCCCTCCTATTAGCTTGCTTGGTAATTTAATAATGTCACACTGTGCCTGCCTTTTTTGGGGGGGGGGGGAATGTTATTTGATCTTTCCTGTGGCCTGCCAATAGTGTTAAGTACAGAGGGTCTGGCCAAACTAGCCCACATTATTGAGCCATTTGCCAATCAATGAAGTGCAGAGGGTTACCTGTCCACCACCCCCCCCCCCAAAACCCTAGTTATTGCCAATGTCCCATCAGAAGTGGGGGGATTGATGGGGGGGTGAGTAATCTGTGAAGGGGAGCCTCTACTTTTCTGTGTAAATACTTTCCAGCCTCCAATTTTATACAATGCTCTTGTTCCAAGATGTTGATTGTCTAATCTGCTTGCAATGTTTAGGTGCAAAGTGACTAATTTTTTTTTCTTGTTTCACTCCACAGTTCCCTTCCACGCCACAGGAATGGCAGACTGTGGCCTCCCACTTTGCCAGCCGTTGGGACTTTCCTAACTGCGGAGGGGCAATTGATGGGAAACACGTCCGCATCGTCCCACCGCCCAACTCGGGGTCCTACTATTATATTATAAAGGGTTTAATAGTGTAGTGATGTTGGCGGTGGTGTCGGCAACATACGAGTTTATGTATGTGGACGTGGGGATGAACGGCCGGATATCGGATGGTGGGGCCATTACGCACACGGAGTTCTACTGGCGTCTCCAAAGTGGCAGTCTGTGCTTGCCACCTCCAGAGGAGAATGCCGAAGGACTCCCCTTCGTCTTTGTCGCAGATGAAGCGTTTGCGCTGACTCCCCATGTGATGAGGCCGTTCCCGATGAGGACCCTCACCCCGGACCAGAGGGTCTTCAACTACAGGCTGTCCAGAGCCAGAAGAGTGGTGGAGAACGCTTTTGGCATCCTGGCCAGCCGCTTCCGCCTGTTCCTGACGGCATTTAACTTGGCGGAATACAAACTGAACCACATAGTTCTTGCCTGTTGCATATTGCACAACTTCCTCAAAAGACATAACAGGAACTATGTGGTGCCCGTTGGCCCAGATGTGGAGGTCCCTCCAAATGCGGACCTCACAGCCCTTCGAGTGGCACGTCCAGGCTTGCCCCCTCTCAATGCCCGCGTGGTCCGGGACCAATATATGGAATACTTTGTGGGTAGGGGGGCCATTGCTCTGCCTGACGATGTGTGAGAGGCATTTTTTAATAAATCTGATATTTTAAACAACCTCTGATTTCTTGTCATTTCAGTCTTCTTTTTAGCTTATTTTACTTTGTCATTTTTTCCCTTTGCCTTCGACAGTGGTAATGCACTTTCTGGGCAAAAGGAGGTAACAGTCTCTTCTTCCCAAAAAGATTATTCTCATGTGTGTTTGCTACCTAATCTTTGGTCTAGAGAAGGTTTGTCCTGCATAACTGACACCCAAAATACTCCTTTTCAGCACCAGGTCTGACATGTGTGTATTCTCCAAAATGCTGTGCTCCGTGTTTTCGTACAAAGCACTGTGGGTGTCATTTACATAAGTCAAATCCGCTATGCTCTACAAGTGCATTGAAAAAGTTCCCTGGGAAAGGAAATTGCAGTGCAAAGTGGATTTGCCTTTAGTAAATAACACCCATTGCCCCCCATATCCTTTACATTTTACATACATAATGCATTGTTTTAGTTAAATAAGGAAGCCACACATTTTGAAAAGTAAAAAAGTTTACTTGGAAAACATTCACAAGTGCGTTTACAATCTTCACGCCAAAACTGACAACATCTTGGTTATTTACAACATTATTTACAAAGATTCCACAATTGGTAAAACCAGGCATGGAGCTAAGCAGAACCTATGAAGTAGGAAAGTTCAACTTTGTAAAGTGAAGACAAGATCAGACATGACTATATGTTCAAAGTGTGTTTGATCTTGCCTTCATCACATGGGGGGGTCACCCCCGAAAAGTGGAAATTTGGAACATGCACACAATTTGGTTCTGAAAATGGTCATTAGATGGTAAAACACATGCCTAGAAGCTTCAAAAGTGCCATTTTCCATCATGGTGATGAATGGACGTTTTTTGGGGGTGCAACCCCTTCACCACAACCACTTTCGTAGTTCGTAAAGTGTTTGCACCCCCAAAAAAACGTTGCCATTCATCCACCATGATGGGAGCTAGCACATGTGGACACAATGTGTGCATGTTCCAAATTTCACACAGTTTTTAAGTTGCAAATGTGTTCAGAAGCTGGCACAAATGTGTGTAAATTACTTGGTGCTTTTTCATATTTTTCCTAAAACATCAATGATGTTCTTCAATTTTTGTTGAACATCATTGATGTTTTGCTTTATGTAATCTAGATCTCGATTGCAGACCATTATCTCTCCGATGAGTACGTGGGCACTCTCTGTGGTAAAGTGCGATTTTTCTTCCACAACATCCACGTCACCTAAAAACCACAAACAAAAAAAATGGGGTGTTGGAAATGAGGCAGCCATACATGGATTAGCTTACCAGTAGCTGTGTTCTCCCACACTCACCTGTTGTGGTGACAATTTCTCCAAGTTCGATGATCTCTCCTTCCTCCTCCTCCTCCTCTGCTTCTGCTCTTTCCACTTTTTTGGGAGGTGTTGGTTTGGGGGTTTCCTCAGACGGCCCAAGTTTTCGCTCCCCTATGAGAATGTCCAAAAGGAAGATTTAGCAACACAAGCTATTGAGGGCAGAAATAGGAAGTGACAAACATTGCTTGAAAGTGACGGACACTATTTTAGTTTGGCCAGTTACAAATGTCAACTACATGAATGAAGTCACTTTGTAAAGGTGCTAAACTGACTAGCTTTTTGGTAGAAGTTTGTGTGATGGAGACCCCCCTCTAGTATCCACTGGAGCACATGTGTGGAAAAGCATAATAAAAAGGGGGTTTGGGTGTCCCAGCACTAGTGCTCTAGAGTCCAGATGGGTAAACAGCTACTGAGTGACCTCTCCTTTACATTGAATAAATTGGCTTTACATTCTTGATGACATTTCTAGTGAGAACAAACTTCCTTTCCCCAAAAAAACACCAAACATTGTATTATAAGTGGCCGAACGATCGAGGTTGCGTACGATCGAATGCACACACACACGACCATGACAGTGGCAGAAAGATCGAGGCTGAGTACGATCGAATGCACAGACGAACCTGAAAGTGGCCATTTTGGAATGTACAACTTGGTAAAAATCAAAACACAATGGAGCAGTATGCAAGCAAGAAATCAAACACAAAACACAACTACTTACTTTTTTGAAGAATTCTCTTGATCTTTCTGTACTGATCGGCCTCCCTCAGTTTCAGGTCTGACCAGCGTTTCCTGAGTTGCTCCTTGGATCGTTGTACCCCAAAATTATTGTACAGCCTCCTCACAACTTTAGACATGATCTTGGCCTTGCGGACATTGGGGTTGAGGTAAGGCCCATACTTCCCATCATAGTCGCTCCTCTTTAATATGTCAACCATCTCCAACATTTCTCCAAATGACATATTGGAGGCCTTGAATTTCAGGTTCCGGGATCGGGACGTTTCTGCCTCCGGACTTTCCTCGTCCTCCTCCTCGTTGGTGGGATATTTGTGGCGCACCTGCTGTGTCCCCGCCATGTGCTCTCCCCACTACGCCGTAAAGAGAAGGGGTGGGGAATAGACGAGAAAGATCGTCAGGGGCGGGCGGAGTTTGAAGCATGCGCAGTGTATATAAAACGTCACACGCCTGTGTCGTAGCCACGATCTGGGAGACGAGGGGAGAGAAAACTCACACGAGACGATCGCTACAAACGAAGGTACAATTTAACGTTGGTACATAACTAGCCTAGACTGATTTGAACTTGAGGCTTCTTTATGGAGAAGATTAGGAGAGTTTAGCCTGACAGAATTTTGAGGGTTTTGTGTGTTGTTGTGTCTTGCAGAGATTGATATGAAGGGATTCAACGACATGAGTTTTCTCCCCCTCTTCATTGCCAAATACAGGGATTTTCCCATATTGTGGCAGGGTATACACCACATTACACCAACAAACCAAAGAGGCACGCAGCCCTGGAGGAACTTGTGGAATTTGTCAAGCCAAGGTTCCCCACGGCAACTGTTGATGATATTAGAAAGAAAATTGGCAGCCTGAGGAGTGCGTATATCAGGGAGAGGAAGAAGGTCGTGAAGTCTGAGGAAACTGCAACTTCAGCAGATGAGGTCTATGTCCCCAAGCTCTGGTACTATCAGAGTCTCCATTTTCTGAAGGACCAGGCTGATGTCACGGAGCCAACCTCAACTCCTCCTTCCACGCTTCCTTGCGCACAGCCCACCCCTGATGAGGCTTCCGAGGAGCAACCTGGGCCTTCCAGTCTGGAAGAGGTGGAGGAGCCCAGCTTGTTCCAGGTATAGTAGTTTTGCTACCATTTATGGGAATAATGAATGATGTTCACTTAATTCAGGATCGCCAATTGCTTAGTTCCTAACGTGTTTGACATATCAACAGACAGTGGTGTGGGAGACATTTGGGGCCAGAATCTAAACTGCTGGGCTGAGAATTGTATGGTTTTCTATTTGTAAACATTTTGCACCAGTCACTAGATGAGAATTGTGTGTGTTTGATGAACAAATAACTGAAACTATGTCCCTTTTTCCTACACAGGAAGACCTCAGCCAGGAGGTGGCTGTGGAAGGTGGCAGTCAGGAGGAGGCAGGGGTTAGTGGCAGCCACCAGCTGGGTAGTGGCAGCCAAGAGGGGGCTAGGCCTCGGAGCCTGACTGACACCCAAACCCCTCCCCTCCGCCCTCCGTACAAAAGGGCGAGAAGGGGGGGTTATGCGGCACAGTCAGCGCTCCGGATGATAAGAGAGGCTTCAGACTCCCTACATGCCACACCCGCCGACGAGGAGACCTTTGGCTCGGTGGTTGTCACAAAAATGATGGGTATGGAGGTGAGGCAACGCAACATGTGTGAGGGGCTCATCCTCCATGTCCTAAATAAGGGTAGGGCTGGGGAGATGACCCCACTCACACATGTTTGCCATAGCTACCATGCTCCACCTCCTCCTCCTCCTCCTCCTTCTGCCACCCCACCAGCACGACAGCCCCAGCGTGCAAGGAAGCGTGGAAGGAAGACCTGAGAGTGACGACCTGGAATCAGTCTGGTGTGAGAGAAGATGGAGCCTCTTGTAGTACCAGAGCCTGGGGACCTAGATGGCATCTGCTGCAGTTCCGGATACTTTGGACTTCACGACCAGATTGCACTCCCCTTAATATACGTACTCCTCAGGCCCCCAATTTTCTACGCTTGAACAATGATGGTTGCCGTGGGGGGCCAAGACTTTGCAAATTCCCCAAGTTTCACCATGGCTGCGTTCCTCTTTGGTTTGTTGGTGTGACCTAAATAAAGGTTTTTTTGATTTGAAATAATCATTGACTATTGTGTTTTACTTTGCTACAATGACAGTTTTTCTTTGAGTAGGCTGGTACATTTCACTAATCCTAAAGTAGAATTAACAAGGGGCACCAACAACAAACAAACTCCTAGTAAATGTAAGCAAGAAATACAAATGTAAATAATGTGTTTTTGGTAATTTGAGACACACAACCCCCCTCCAAAAAAAAAAAAAAAAAAAAAACATTCAAATATGTATTCCCCCCCCAAAAAAAAAAAAGACAAATCATGGTAAAAAAATAACAAAGATTCTTTTCCGTTCAGAGTAAAAATAAACATGTAGTGTATAAATGCTGCAAAGTAATAAAGAAGTAAGTTTGTGAGAAGTGCGGGTGAATAGGAGCAGCTAAAAGATGTCATTCTTGTTGCATTGTAAAGAAAAAGAGAATGCGCTGCATTAAAGACATTTTAACATTGCAGCGTGACGAATGTGCTGTGTCGATTAGGAAAGGTAGTTTTACCTGACCGAGCGCTTCCGTCACAGAATTTCTTCTGAGCATGCGTAGCACTTTGTCCGTCGGACAAGCGTACACACGCTCGGATTTGGTGTGATCGGACCGGGTTGACGGCAAATCTTTCCAGCAGGAGATAAGACTTTGTCCGACGGACAAACCGACGAACACTGTCCGATGGTGCATACACACGGTCTGATTTTTCAACAACCTTGTCCGATCGGACCAAATTGATGAAAAAGTCCGACCGTGTGTATGGGGCTTAAGATGGGGTAAGTGCCAGTGCTTCTGATGACCCGACCGACCGACCGGACCAGCCGCCACTGGTCCCTACACTAGCAAATCATTTTGTTTCAGTTTTCTTATATTGCAGATCACTATGTGATATATAAATGCTCTTGAAGTGGAAATAAAGGGGGTTTTACTTACCTTTCCTCCAACAGGCTCTGTCTATTGACAGGCCGAGGTTCAAGTGATTCCCAGCACTTATTCAGGCTATATCCCTATTCTGTAGGTCTGTCAGACCTCAGGGTCTTATCCACAGAATAACATCTATAGTCAGTAAATATGTGAGTGTTGGCGTGACCGTGAGCCCGGCCATTGTCTTTATATGTGACAACGTTGTCATGTGGTTTTTATGGTAAGTGGTGGAGCCCATTCAGTTACTTCTGTATTTGATATTTAATTTTTTGTACCTTTTAAATCTTAAGTGTGAGACTCCTGTCTGTCCTTATGTGGAGCTACTTTATATAGTAGACTCTGTGTCCCTGTTTATTATTTTGTATAGACTGTTCCGAGGATACCACCATATCAGTTTAAGATGAGTAGGAACCCCACTTACTTCATTACTGGGCATTATTTTAGCATTTTTCAATGTCCAGCGTTGGATCCCTTGGTTTTATGTACTATTTACTGTCCATTGACCTCACCGACATCTTCCTCTGTGTGCTGGTCTTCGGGGGTGGATGGTATTCTGGTATTCTGTGCTATTGTATTCTGACAGCGGAGAGACTTCCCTGCCATCAGAATACACTGATCAGCGCTGCTGGCTATAGCCGGTGGTGCTGATCGAGCAACAAAAATTTGACAGGGCGGTTGTACAGAAGTCGATCAGTAGATCAATCTCTGTATAACCACCTTGCCCGCACATGGATCGAAGTTTAGCTGGTCCCTGCTGAACCGGTCAAATTTTGATCCATGTATGCCCGGTTTTAAAGTATAACTAAAGGTAACATTTAGTTTTTTTCATTTTGAATAGAGTAAGGGAGGGCTATAACCCCTGTCAGATTTTTTTTTTTCCATCTGTGTCCCAGTGGGAAGATTTCCCTTCACTTCCTGTCCCATAGCCAAAACAGCAAGTGAGAGGAAATCCCTGCAAAGTGAGGGAATCCCTGGTTGTCCCCAGAACAAATGTCACCATCAGGGCCGTTTTTAAGGTAGGGCAAAAGGGGCAGCTGCCCTGGGCCCTGTCATTGTTGTGGGGCCCAAAGCAGCTGCCTCATACTTGCCAACTATCCTGGTTTAAATTCCCTCGCCCCTTGAGGTTTTAGTCCTGTGCTGTGTCCCAATATCTCAATGTGAAGTGCTGCTACTAATGCTGCCCAGCTCTGCCCTATTGTTGTGTACAGATGACTCACCTGCAGACCCTGTGTTTATCTGTAAATTACTGGCATTTATATGTAAATAGTGGCGGCGTTCATATGTAAATATCGGCGGCAGGCGGCATTGATATGTATATCATGCCCCCCTAAGGTCATATCCACAGTAATCTCTAGCAACCAATCAACAAGCATAAATCATGTGCCTCTAGCAACTAGCCAGTGAGCTGTAATGTGTTCTGTAACCTCTAGCAACCAGTCAGTGAGCGGTTATGATACCTTTGGCAACCAATCACAATAGCTGCCTGATTTGATTCAGTAAACTGATTTTGAGTCTAGCTGCTATTTATTGTATGTCTCAGAGTAGGTGGAGAGCAAAACTGCATGGGGGGGGGGGGGGGGTCACCATTGGAACATTTCCTCTCTACTGTTTTCTATTATATATTTTTTTTCTGAAAAGCAGAAGCCCTGGAGAATAAAATGTTGGTTGCTGAATTTTTTTTTAAGTTGCACGATATTTGCACAGCTTGTTTTTCAAACGCATACTGTATTTTAAGGACAAAACACACTAAAATGCATTTTAGTGAACACAATCGCAATATAACACCCAATTTTTTTTGTGTGTAAAATATAAAAAATGATGTTGTGTCTGGAAAATTTCTGCCATACATTTCAAGACTTGATTCCATGTGTCTGTGAAATGGTGAAAACTATGGTGCATAGAATTTTCCATAGTTGATGATTTAAAAGCCTTTAGAGGTTATCAGTTTTGCGTTAATCATGAATTATGGCCCAAGAATTATTGCACTCATTCACCGATCGTGGTGATATCTCATGGTGGTACAAATGCTGTTTACATACACATGCAGGACCTATGCTATTGTTTGCATTTGAATGTATGCACAGGGGGACCGGCGTGTTTTACTTCTTTTTTTTTTAGCGTTTTGTTTTTTACATTCATATTTTTTTTTTATTTGTATTTATTTTATTTGTATTTATTTTAGTAAAATTTTAATTTTTTTTATACTTTTTTTTTTTTTTCATTTAACTTTATTGCTTTTACAAGGGGAATGGGCAGATATTCTTTATGGATACCTTAGGGGTTTAATAGATCCCCAGTGTCTCCCTTGCTGCTAATGAAGCTGCTACCATAAAAGTGGCTGCCGCACAACTTTTACCGAACAGTCAATCACCGATTGAAAAAAATCACACCAAAGCCCGCAATGTTTTAAAATTGCCTAAGGACATGAAGTGGTTAAAACAACATTATTTGGATGTTCAATGCACATGGCAAAGTGGACATCAACCAATTAGAATTCACTTGACTGAGAAAGCATTAGTACAGGATAGGTTCCGACTGGTAACATTTAGCACGTTGCTCCATACATTGTTCTATCAAATAAGCCTGCATGTCTGCATCGTCACAGATCTCCTTTGACTGTTATTCTACAACTACAAGTGAAATCAAATTATGCTCCATCTGTAGACGAAGCAGCGGCGGAGCAATATGTAAAAATAATATTTGCGGAATTGCGCTGTCTTTGACATTTTATTGCTTTTATCTCATTCCGATCTTGCCTAGCTCTGCAGAAATGTTCTTTCTCCTTGCTTTGTAAATCCGGAGGTAATGTAGTGTATCTAGTTTCTGCCTATGTCAGAGCTGGAGGAAGCGAATGTTAAAGACGATGAACAACAATGGGGTGGGATATAGAAGAGGACTCCCTCAGCCGTCAAATAACCATTCTAAATCGAGTCTTCGCAGCCATGACTTTTACGCAGAGGTTATCTCTCTAACGGTACAAGAAGACTTATTAAAGCAGACATTACTGAAAAAGCCAGATCAGGTGATTAGATCTAAGCTTCGTTCCCTTGTACTAATGACTTCAGGTACTTCAAAAATGTACCTGTAAGGAAAATTGATTATATACCTAAAGGTTGCATACCCTTATGTATACCCAAGGACTGGCCTCAGATGATGTACAGAGATTAAACAAATCCTCCTGCATAAGTTGTACCAGTTTATCTGCAGCCTTCTCTTCTCTACAACTGTTCAAAGTCTAGAATTTACACAGCATTTCTCAGCTCCATAGGGGGCGGGGATATGAAATCACACACTGCACAGCATACCGTAATGTAGAGATGGGCTCAGGTGTGTTCGGGATCCTAGTCTTAACCCACCCGCCTGGAAGCCGACACTGCACACCGCTAATCACAGGCAGTGAGACATTTCTAGATCTGTGCAGCTGGGAACCAGGAAATGCCTCACTGCCTGTGATTAGCGGTGTGCAGTGTCGGCTTCCTGGACAGATCAGGCTGGTGGGTTGGGACTAGGATCCTGAACATGCCTGAGCAAATCCTTAGGAACCGGTGACATCATCAGTTGGCAGGATCTGGTCGGGCAGCCAGTTTAGCTTTCTCTTTTGCTGGCAAGAGTACAGAGGGGAGCAGAGAGCGGGGGAGGGGAGGGCACAGCTCCCTCATATAGCACAGGAGCTAACAGAGAATCGCTCAGAGCGGGCTGTTGCTGCGGCATCCCTAAAGACTCCTCACAGCACCCCAGGTTGCTGCGGAACCCCGATTGAGAAACACTGGTATATTGCATCAAAAGACTTCAGTTATCTGCTCCTTGTCGGGCGCCGAGCACCTGAATTACAGCCGCATTTTTTTTGGGAGCTCCTGATTACAGCCGTGGGCTCTATTAGGCTTCCAAAATGAAAAACAGCAGGCGCAATTCTGTTTGTTTACTGTTTACTCAGTGTTGTGTTAGAAAAGCAAATAAATCGCACCTGCCTTTTAGACAATCAGGTGCTCGGGTCTGGTTACCTGTCACCTGATTCGCTGAAACAACAGGTGCTGTAATTGGACGCCTGATAGAGAGGACCGGAGACCATGATCGAGGAGCATGGACGTAGAGGACGCCACTGTGACCCGCTGTGAGACAGGTAAGTCCCGACTCCCGGGCAATGCACACTGGCAGCATTTGATGGGGCACAGTAGCAGCAATTGATGGGGCACAGTAGCGGCAATTGATGGGCACACTGGCAGCAATTGATGGGGCACACTGGCAGCAATTGATGGGGCACAGTGGCAGCAATTGATAGGGCACAGTGGCAGCAATTGATGTTTTTTTTTTCAGTTTGTTTGCGCTCCCCCCCCCCCCCCCCCCCCCCCCTAAAATTTTGAGCACCAGCTGCCACTGCCCATGTGTAAGACAGTGACCCTGTACAAAGTGTAGCCCAGAAGAACCCACCCTGGGGTAGGCCTCTCATGTGACCCTTACATGACACCCAATGAGGAGGGAAACATGGAGGGTGTGACGACCACACCATCACCTACCCCCCACCCCTACAAATGCATTGCAGCAATACAAAATTGGGCCTGAACTATTTTCTGGTAATGCAGCGCATCACAACTAACAGTAGTGGGTTACCATTTTATTGGAAGTGAATGGCACTGAAAGGCACTAACTCATGTATGATGCACTTCCATGTGTTATTGTAATGGGCACATTACTGGCAATGCATAGGAATAAGAGGGCCCTTGAATACTTGACTTGCTCCCTCAACAGCCACTCGGAAAATGAGACTGAAAATGGCGGTAATGATAACGGACATGTTACTTGTAAATCCATTTGTACAGAACTAGACCAAAAACGATCTTGATGATGTCTGTAAAACCTCACAAGCCATCAGAATGAATCAAGCACGGTATCATTCCAACCCAGAGCAAAGACAATGAGGAGGTAATTAGTACACCAAACACACTGCCGACAGAATTAAAGTGCTATTGACATAAAACACCTTTTATTCTTGTGTATACATGATTTAAAAGGGAAGTCAAACACCCTCGAACAAAACGAGCTTTATGGCTCGAAACACGTTTTAAATGAAATCATTACAGTCTGAAGCTAAGTAATTGCATTTATTTCATTTTCTTTCAGCTTTTGGCAATTTATTGACAAGATTTGTGGCCTCATTCATCACAAGACCGAAGAGAAAAAAAAAAACACTATAAAGATGATGTTCTGCAGATTAGAAAACAAATAAAATAGGGGAAAGTAAGCAGTGGAACGGACAACAATCCTCATAGCTATACACAACAGAAGGACTAGACATCCCTAGCCGATCGATTTTTGGTGAGAAAACAATCAGATTAGGGATGAGTACAATTTAGGGGTTTAGTGCTTAAATAAATGCTGCCAAAAATAGAAAACTTCAGCAAAAATTCACTATTCATTGGAGTCAAGGAGGAAAGGGAAATTAGGTTGTTTTTTGTTGGCTTTAGAAGGTGCAATAGACTTAAAGTTGTGTTGCCACCAAAAAAAAAAAAAAATTGCGTAAAAATCATAAAAAAATTAAAAAAAATAATTGGAAAAAAAAAAAATGTTTTACTCACCTCTAAATGCCTGTTGCTAGAGGGTCCCTCGTAGTCTGCCACCTTCAGTGCCCGGGCACTGACATCACTTCCCCTCGGCGTTGCACAGTCATCTGGGACCTGTCACGTGTCCCAGATGACTGAGCGTCGTATCACGGCGCACGACGCCACTCGCACATGCGCAGTGGGTGCCTGGCTGTGAAGTCACAGCCGGGTGCTCCCAGTAAGAATGCCGGCGCCGTTAGCGGAGCGGGGAACGAGGGGGGGGGGCTTCGTTCTCCCGCATCGCTGGACCCTGGGACAGGTAAGTGTCCGATTATTAAAAGTCAGCAGCTGCAGTATTTGTAGCTGCTGACTTTTAAAACATTTTTTTAGTTGGCACTCCTCTTTAAAGACTAAAAGTCCCCGTAAAAAATATGTCGGCAAAACAGAAAGTATATATTTATAAACTGCCAAATACCACTTCGTTTAAGAGTTTTCCTTTCAGGCCTTTTCACTTTGTTTTCACCTGGCAATCTCAAGGCTTTGGTATTGAATTTGGGGGAACCCCATGCAGTTTTTTCAGCTCCCTTTAACTTTGATGGGGTTTGGATTTAACACCTGAACGCCTGTTATGTTCAACAAACCTGCCTCAGACCAAACCCAGGTAAGCTCAGCTCATCACAAATGTTAGCGACAGTAAGTAAAAACATATAACTAAAGTTTTTAGTTGACTGCCGCTAACACTGGCCTATCACTTCACCGATTGAATCATTTATATACTGTCCACATACAGTATCTCACAAAAGTGAGTAAAACCCTCACCTTTTTGTAAATATTGTATTATATCTTTTCATGTGACAACACTGAAGAAATTACACTTTGCTACAATGTAAAGTAGTGAGTGTACAGCTTGTATATCAGTGTCAATTTGCTGTCCCCTCAAAATAACTCAACACACAGCCATTAATGTCTAAATCGATGGCAACAAAAGTGAGTACACCCCTAAGTGAAAATGTCCAAATTTGGCCCAATTAGCCATTTTCCCTTTCCCGTTGTCATGTGACTCATTAGTGTTACAAGGTCTTAGGTGTGAATGGGGAGAAGGTGTGTTAAATTTGGCGTTATCTCTCTCACTCTCTCATATTGGTCACTGGAAATTCAACGTGGCACCACATGGCACTCTCTGAGGATCTGAAAGAAAGAATTGTTTCTCTACATGAAGATGGGCTAGGCTATAAAAAGATGGCCAAGACCCTGAAACTGAGCTGCAGTACAGTGGCCAAGACCATACAGCGGTTTAACAGAACAGATTCCCCTCAGAACAGGCCTCACCATGGTCGACCAAAGAAGTTGAGTACACGTGCCCAGTGTCATAGGCAGAGGTTGTCTTTGGGAAAGTATGGAAAACGTATGAGTGCTGTCAGTATTGCTGCAGAGGTTGAAGGGGAGGGGGGTCATCCTGTCAGTGCTCAGACCATACGCCGCACACTGCATCAAATTGGTCTGCAATGCTGTCTTCACAGAAGGAAGCCTCTTCTAAAGATGATGCACAAGAAAGCCCGCAAACAGTTTGCTGAAGACAAGCAGACTAAGGACATGGATTACTGGAACCATGTCCTGTGGTCTGATGAGTCCAAGATAAACTTATTTGGATCAGATGGTGTCAAGCGTGTGTGGCAGCAAGCAGGTGAGGAGTACAAAGACAAGTGTGTCTTGCCTACAATCAAGCATGGTGGTGGGAGCATCATGGTCTGGGGCTGAATGAGTGTTGCCGGCACTGGGGAGCTACAGTTCATTGAGGGAACCATGAATCCCAACATGTACTGTGACATACTGAAGCAGAGCATGATCCCTTCCCTTCAGAGACTGGGCCACAGGGCAGTATTTCAACATGATAACGACCCCAAACACACCTCCAAGATAACCACTGCCTTGCTAAAGAAGCCGAGGGTAAAGGTCATAGACTTACCAAGTATGTCTCCAGACCTAAACCCTATTGAGCATCTGTGGGGCATCCTCAAACGGAAGGTGGAGGATCGCAAGGTCTCTAACATCCACCAGCTCCGTGATGTCAACATGGAGGAGTGGAAGAGGACTCCAGTGGCAACCTGTGAAGCTCTTGTGAACTCTTTGCCCAAGAGGGTTAAGGCAGTGCTGGAAAATAATGGTGGCCACACAAAATATTGACACTTTGGGCCCAATTTGGACATTTGCACTTAGGGGTGTACTCACTTTTGTTGCCAGTGGTTTAGACATTAATGTCTGTGTGTTGTGTTATTTTAAGGGGACAGCAAATTTACACTGTTATACACACTGTACACTCACTTCTTTACATTGTAGCAAAGTGTAATTTCTTCAGTGTTGTCACATTAAAAGATATAATAAAATGTTTACAAAAATATGAGGGGTGTACTCACTTTTGTGAGATACTGTATTAGTCTATTAAAGTGCAATGTGAGTCCATTTAATTTCTGATAAGATTTTAAGCCCTGATGAAGAACTATTATGGCCCCAAAACACCTTGGCTGTTTTGTGTAATCTCACTAAAGAACCAATAAAACACTTGGTACTCTCATATCTCCCTGGTGTGCGGCTCCTGTTGCATTTTTTATGCATTGAGGGACATTCTTAATATTCATTGCAGGGGATTCTTGTTTCACGTGAGCAGCCTTGCCAGAGCCAGTAAGCTTGTTCAATAATTGCATCTCAATTAATTCAAATGCCTCAGTGTTAAAAGCCTAACTCCAGGTTTCTTTTCACTTTAGTTTGGCCCAAACAATTTATATTACTGAGAAATTTCCCAACAACACTGTATAAATTGTATGTAGCATCATCTACATATGGTGTTGTGTTCTGGTAGCGGTACAGGAACTTCCCATCCCATTCCAGCAGCAGAATTGAGTCAGGTTGTAGGCAGGTGCAACCTGATCTCCATCAAGTAAGTGGTGCTGTGCCACTGTACAGATGAAGCGGAGTCTTACGACTGTGACCTTACCGCTGACCGCCCTTACCGTCCAGCGAGGCATGGACATTGCCCTCCACATGCCGGTAGAGAGACGGAATCGCCTTCCGCGAGAAAAAGTGGCTTTTGGGAACCTGCCACTGAGGACCGCACATTGAACAAACTCACGGAAGGGTGCCGAGTCTACCAACTGAAAAGGCAGCAGTTGAAGTGCTAGCAATTTAGCCAGCTAGCATTCAACCGCTGGGCATGTGGATGGCTGGGAGTGTACTTCTTTCAACGGTCCAGCAGCTGGGGCAGGGAAATTTGCCTGCAGCATTCGGACGTCGGTGTACTGCAAGTACTTGGTTGTGACACACCGAAATCTACACCTTCAGTCCTCTCAAGCAGCTTTCAGAGAGGACTGAAGGTGTAGTGGGGATGGAGATCCCAGCTGAGGAGGAGAAAGGAGAGGTCCGCTTAGTTCTTTGGTGTGGGTCTTTAATGTGTGCCTGCCAACGATCTGCATGGCAGGTCGCCATATGTCTGGTCATGCTTGTCGTGCCCAAGCGGCTGATGTTTTGGCCAGCGAGATACGCTTGAGACAAATATTGCAAAATAGCAGTGGTGCGATCTGCTGCACTCGTCTCAAAAAAGGCCCACACCAAAGAACTGTTCTGATAACGTGCAGAGGCAGCGCCCAGCACAGGCGGAGCTCTGCGGTGTTGTACAGTTGCTGTGCTGGCCTCTACCTGGCCTCCAGGGGGCATCCTGCCTCGTTGGACATGTGACGCCGCATCCTCCTCCTCCTCGTCCTCCTCCTCATCCTCTCTCCCTTGAGGCACCCACGTGGAGTCAGTGACCTCATCATCCCCTCCCTCTTCACCACTAGAGCAAACATGGCAGTAAGCTGCAGCTGGTGGAACTGTACTGCCAGATTCCTCAAGCTGGGTATCGTCATCCGAGCCTTCGAATGGTTGGGCATCCTCCTGGAGCATGTACCCAACACTGTGCTAAAAGAGTTCGGGGGACTCCTCAGGAGGACTTGGTGGGTCTAGGTAAGGGGTGGCTGATGATGCTCTGTCAGTACCCTGAGCCTGGGTGAGAGAGGATGAGGAGGAAGAGGAGGGCTTGGTCATCCATTCTACCAAGCCTTCAGCATGATGCGGCACCACATGTCCAGCTGCCGAAAACAAAGACGCGCGTGTCCCATGGCCACGTGCTGATGACGATGCACGACCACGTCCGTGTCCACGGCCACGTCCACTAGAAACAGAGCCTGCCTGCCCTGTGTTCTTGGCTCTGCACGCTCTCCCTCCCCTTGGCGGTCTTCCAGCCATTGTAGTCGGTAGTCCTGTGGGTGCTTCTGAGAAGAAAATATAGGAGCTCTGTGTGATGCCACAAACACACTAGAAGTCCTATGGGTGCTTCTGCAAAGAAAATGTAGGAGCTCTGTGTGATGCCAACTAACACACTAGAAGTCCTATGGGTGCTTCTGCAAAGAAAATAGAGGAGCTCTGTGTGATGCCACAAACACACTAGAAGTCCTGTGGGTGCTTCTGCAAAGAAAATAGAGGAGCACTGTGTGATGCCACTAACACACTAGAAGTCCGGTGGGTGCTTCTGCAAAGAAAATAGAGGAGCTCTGTGTGATGCCACTAACACACTAGAAGTCCTGTGGGTGCATCTGAGAAGAAAATATAGGCGCTCTGTGTGATGCCACTAACACACTAGAAGTCCTGGTGGTGCTTCTGCAAAGAAAATAGAGGAGCTCTGTGTGATGCCACTAACACACTAGAAGTCCTATGGTGCTTCTGCTAAGAATATAGAGGAGCTCTGTGTGATGCCACTAACACACTAGCAGTCCTGTGGGTGCTCCTGCAAAGAAAATAGAGGAGCTCTGTGTGATGCCACTAACACACTAGAAGTCCTGTGGGTGCTTCTGCAAAGAAAATAGAGGAGCTCTGTGTGATGCCACTAACACACTAGAAGTCCTGTGGGTGCAGCTGCAAAGAAAATAGAGGAGGCCTGTGTGATGCCACTAACACACTAGAAGTGCCTTGGGTGCTTCTGCAAAGAAAATAGAGGAGCTCTGTGTGATGCCACTACACACTAGAAGTCCTATGGGTGCTTCTGCAAAGAAAATGGAGGAGCTCTGTGTGATGCCACGAACACACTAGAAGTCCTATGGGTGCTTCTGCAAAGAAAATAGATGAGCTCTGTGTGATGCCACTAACACACTAGAAGTCCTATGGGTGCATATGCAAAGAAAATAGAGGAGCTCTGTTGTGATGCCACTAACACACTAGAAGTCCAGTGGGTGCTTCTGCAAAGAAAATAGAGGAGCTCTGTGTGATGGGACTAACACACTAGAAGTCCTGTGGGTGCTTCTGAGAAGAATATAAAGGAGCTCTGTGTGATGCCACTAACACACTAGAAGTCCTGTGGGTGCTTCAGAAAAGAAAATAGAGGAGCTCTGTGTGATGCCACTAACACACTAGAAGTCCTGTGGGTGCTTCTGCAAAGAAAATAGAGGAGCTCTGTGTGATGCCACTAACACACTAGAAGTCCTGTGGGTGCTTCTGAGAAGAAAAATATAGGAGCTCTGTGTGATGCCACTAACACACTAGAAGTCCTGGGGGTGCTGCTGAGAAGAATATAGAGGAGCTCTGTGTGATGCCACTAACACACTAGAAGTCCTGTAGGTGCTTCTGCAAAGAAAATATAGGAGCTCAGTGTGATGGGACTAACACACTTCAAGTCATGTGGGTGCTTCTGGGAACAGAATATAGCTCTTTGTGTGTATGGGACTAACACACTTCAAGTCCTATAGGTGCTTCTGGGAAGAAAATAGAGCTCTGTGTGTATGGGACTAACACACTTCAAGTCCTATAGTTGCTTCTGGGAAGAAAATATAGCTCTGTGTGTGTGATGGGACTAACACACTTCAAGTCCTATAACTGCGATCCGCTTGCTTACCAGAGGATCTCTCCGCTGATCCCTGCTGGGCAGGTCCATGTCCGGTTCATTATGCAGAGCGGATACGGACACAGTCCTGCTCTCCTCTATGGGCTACGGATGTAAACGGATCTGCTTTTGTTGGATCGAATGTAGGTGAGTGTAAACAGACACTTCTCCGTTTTCACCCCCTGCTCCATAGAGAAGAAGGGAGGTTGCGATCGGGTCCACCTGAAAAACTGACAAGTGGACCCAATCGTAATGTCCGTGTGAAAGGAGCCTTATGCCGCATACACATGAGCGTAATCTCTGACAGTAAAAGTCAGACGGGAGCTTTTCATCGTATATTCTGATCGTGTGTATACCCCATCTGACTTTTTACGTTGAAAATTCTGACGGACCTAGAAAGAGAACATGTTCTAAATTTTTCTGATGGAACCAATTCCTATCGGGAAAAATGCTTGTCTGTATGCTGTTCTGACGTACCAAAAACTATGCATGCTCTGAAGCGAGTACGAGACGGAAGCTATTGGCTACTGGCTTTTGAATTTCCTTTTTCTAGTCCCGTTGTACATGTTGTACGTCACCGCGTTCTTGACGGTCGGACTTTGGAGTGACCGTGTGCATGCAAGCCAGCTTGAGCGGAATTCCGTCGGACAAACCTTCAGAGTTTATTCCGACGGAAAAAACGCTTGTGTGTACGCGGCATTAGTAATGAAAAAGTTTGTTTGGACCAGCTTGGCCCAAACAAGCTATTTAAAATAAAAATGGAAAGTTTCATCCCCAATTGAATATGTCCTTCTTAAAGGATATAAATGCAATAGCTCTTTTCAGCTAGAGTCTACCTTGTAGTCATGAGACTGAAACAAGCATTCTTATTTTTGTGTTAAAACGTTGTTAATTGAGCCTATTAGCAGCTGTCAGTGGTATGGTTTGTTTATAAACAAAACCATGTGATTGCCATGTTAGCACTGATATGTTGAACACATGGCTTTGTTAACCTGTAGCTGACCGCCCACTGTCAAATGACGGCGGGACGGTGCAGCTCTTGTGGCGGGCCGCGTCATATGACGGCGCTCGCTTTTTGGCCACTAGGGGGGGCGCGCACGCGTAGCTGGGGACCCGATGCGCGTGCCCGGGCGGCCGCGATGTCCGCCAGGCACCCGCGATTGCCCGGTAACTGAGCAGGACGTGGATCTGTGTGTGTAAACACACAGATCCACGTCCTGTCAGAGGAGAGGAGACCGATGGTGTGTCCCTTGTACATAGGGACACCGATCGGTCCCCTCCCCCGGTCAGTCCCCTCCCCCCACAGTTAGAATCACTCATATAGGGAACATATTAACCCCTGCAGTGCCCCCTGGTGTTAACCCCTTCCCTGCCAGTCACATTTATACAGTAATCAATGCATTTTTATAGCACGGATCTCTGTATAAATGTGAAATGGTCCCAAAAATGTGTCAAAAGTGTCCGATATGTCCGCCGCAATGTCCCAGTCACGATAAAAATCGCAAATCACCGACATTACTAGTAAGAAAAAAATAATAATAAAAATGCTATAAATCTATCCCCTATTTTGTAGACGCTATAACTTTTTTTTTACTATTTTTTTGTACCAAAAATATGTAGAAGAATACGTATCGGTCTAAACTGAGGAAAAAATTTGTTTAAAAAAAAAAAAAAATTGGATATTTATTATAATAAAAAGTAAAAAATATTGCGTTTTTTCAAACTTGTCCCTCTTAATTTGTTTATAGCGCAAAAATAAAAACCGCAGAGGTGATCAAATACCACCAAAATAAAGCTCTATTTGTGGGGAAAAAATTATAAAAATGTTATTTGGGTACATCCTTGCATGACCGCGCAATTGTCATTCAAAATGCGACAGCGCTCAAAGCTGAAAAATGGCTTGGTCAGGAAGGGGGTGTTCGTACCTGGTAGGCAAGTGGTTAAAAAAACAAAGCCAATTTTTTTTAACTCAAATTTTACCTAAGGGAAGTGCAAGGCTCATTTTGATTATATTTTAGAAAAGGCAAATCAGTAACTTTGCAGCAAAATAAATTTTGGCTAAATCCCTTGTTCATCCCTAAATTAGATGTTCGGGATAATTTTGGCTGGTCACGCCAAGATAAGCTGGGTGAGAGGTGATTGGCCACATGGGCCCCCACCTCACCGACATAAAAAGGCATAATCCGGTGATCTGAAACTTTATGAGAAATTTTCTTTTTTGGCAGTCAGATCAATCCTACATATCTGATTTTTGTCTAGTGTTGATAGTGGTTTCCTGTATAGATTCTTTATGCAATATGGTCAGAATTAACAAAAGTTAATTATTTTTTCAGGGCAGAAAAATATGCCATATAGCTTATAAAAATGTATAGGAAAAGAGTTGAGTGCTCCACCTTCTGGCTAAAAGCACTCAACTCCTTTTTACATGTTCCTTTACATTTTTTTTTTCACAAAGAAATTATATAGGTCACACTATTCAATCATATATAAACCACATAAATTGATTCAAACAATCCACAAATAATGTGACATCAATGTGAAAATAGATTGATGAAAATCAGTCCATAAGTGATGTGAAAGTAACTTTTAGTAACGATCTACA
Source organism: Lithobates sylvaticus (assembly GCA_028564925.1). Lineage (NCBI taxonomy): Eukaryota > Metazoa > Chordata > Amphibia > Anura > Ranidae > Lithobates > Lithobates sylvaticus. The sequence continues at coordinate 75,933,954 of CM053028.1, forward strand.
CCATCCACCACCAAAGTAGTATCAGTGCCTCCACCAACAGCTGAAAGGCTTATTTACCAGCTCCAGTTGATCCCTCATTACAAGGGATTGTTAGCGCTTGTGGCTTTAGCCCAGTCAAGGCCCTTCTCCAGGTCCAGATGGTCTCCCAACAAACTCACCCCTTGGTGCCGTATAGGATATGGTCATATCTGTGCCACTTCTCTTTTCTTGGTGAGTGGGATTGTCCTCTCAGGAATGTTCTTTTCTTCCTTGTATAGTCTCAGATGTGGGTGTGGGTGATGGCCACACCCGCATCTGAGACTATACAAGGAATTTACATGCCGTTTTGCCGCGTTTGCTTTTAGAAGTTAGCGTTTAAAAAAAAAAAGCCTCTAAACTCAACTGCCTAGAAACGACTGTAAACGACCCTGTGTACATGGACAGATAAGATAACATAGAGGAGGGTTCAGGGGCAGTTGAAATATAACTCCCAACTGCTCCTAAATGTCCGTTTACCAGCAGCAGTGTACATGAGGCCTAAGAGTTACTTTCACATCACTTATGGACTGGTTTTTATATGTAGCAATGTTCGGGGCCCTTGAAGTTGAATGGTGACCTCCAGAGTTAGGGACAGCTGACATCCTTCCATGTAGAGTGGGTTGCAAGGCATGGTGGGTGTAATGCAAGATGAAAGGGTGAGCGCCAGACACTTTTAGAATGCAAAAAGAGATTTATTGTCTCTTAAACAGAACGGTAGGAGAGAGGGTTAAGGCCAGGACATCAAAATAGCAAAAAATGCCGGCAACTCGATTGCTTCTTCTTAAATCTTGCATTGGCCAATTGTCTTGGCCAAAACGATAACATGTTTTGACTGGAGCCTTCCTCATAGCATGCTATGAGGAAGGCTCCGGCCGAAACATGTTAGCATTTTAGATATCGTACTGCTGTTAGTGCTCAATAAAAATTTAAGAAGAAGCAATCAAGTTGCTGGAATTTTTTGCTATTTGATATTTATGGGACACAACAAGCCTGAGCACCATTATTCAGCTCATCATTTTACACTCATGCAGTAGAGCTTGGGTGAGTTTTTGTTTACATTAGGGCCAGGACACCCTTAAATAGATGCAAGGTTAATTGTCAGACTCCGAGAGTTCTCTAGGTAGACAGCTATATAGGTGAAGGCCTCCAGCCGGACACCACTTCTGTAAAGGTAGGGCCGCTGTCTCCTATGGCAACAAGCTTGTAGTAGTTACTAATGGCAATTGAAGTCAACTATTTGCAACATGAACAGTTCTTAGTTTACCCCATCATCACTCATTGTGGGTTTTCACTCAACGAGCCCCTAGTCTCTCTCACTAGACTTCAGATCCTCTAGCCACTGGATCCCCTGAGCTCTTCCACTGGTAGCACTCAGTATCTTCCTCAAGCGTCACCCCCGCTTCCCTGATGGGTCCCTGGCTTGGCACTCACAGATACTCTTCATGCTTCACCCCTGCGGACACACTAGGTCCCTGGCTTGGCACTCACTGATGCTCCACAAGTGTCACCTCTGCTGTCCCCGCTGGGTCCCTGACTTGGCAATTGCTGAAGTTTTCCCACTTCTTCACCATCCCCGGCTGGCGAGAAGTCTGCTCTGGTACTGACCTCAGCTTACTCACAGTAGTCTCCGGTAACAAGGTGGATGGTCCCTTAGTGGCGACAGCTTCCCCTCTACATCTGACCACAATGGGTTCCCCGGCCGGCAGAACCGTTACTTCTGGTTGGACTAAAAGCCTGCAGTCCCAACCCTACGCTGCTTTTCCTGCTTCTGGATAGGCCCTCAGACAGCTTAGCTGCCAGATGTCCCCGGGATAGGCCTTAGGTTTTGGGCCTAGCAGTCCAGGGCAATACGACACACGTCCACAAAGACAGCTGTCCAGGTGGCACAGAACCCCAATCACCTGACTCCACCCAAATAAATAGGCTCTCCCAGCAGGCCAAGGGACCCAAGAAAATCCCTGCCCATTGGCTGAGATACCCCTTTCATAATCTGTCCTTGCTATGCCCTTGTCTTATCCAATTTCACCAGCTACCAGGCCACCTAGTGACAGAAGAGAGAACTGCAGCAATTCTAGAATTAGTGAGAAATCAATTCTCCTAACAATTGGCCAAGGCAACTATCGCCTGACAACTAAATTGAATAATTTAAACATCAGGATGCTACACATAAATACATTTTCACATTGATGTCACATTATTTGTGGATTGTTTGAATCAATTTATGTGGTTCATATATGATTGAATAGCACAACCAATATATTTTCTAGGTTTTATTGCTGTCTGTGTCAAATTGGGGAGATCTCCTTCTCATTTCCTGTTCTGATGAACACATATAAAAGCCTGGTTGAAGTTCTAACCTTTCCCCACTCTATCCAAAACTAAAACTCAGTAAAATAAAATGTATAAATGCCCCACTGTAAACATCTCATTAATTGCCCAATCATATAATTCAGGCAACCCACAATAGTAGGCCAAAATAACCCAATTAAATGGTATCTGAAACAAACAGAAAAGAGGTTGGTGGAAGAGCAGCTCAAAAATTCTCCACAAAGATTCTGCTTCACATTCTCTGGAAAGGGTTGGAATAAAGCCGATTCTATGGGATCAATAGACCCTAATCTGTCTGCAGTCAGCACAATCGCTTTAACAGGTGAGTGGTGACTCTGCCTGGCAACACATTCAATGTAGTCTTACAATAAAAAATTTCAACAGTAGGTCAACAATCCTGCAAAAAAAGCTTAATAAGAGCAGGTAAATCTACATTTTAAAGTGAATAACTCAATATTATTGCTGACCTGATAAATACCAAATTGAAATATGTCTATTAGAGCTGTTTATTTTTGCCAAAAGAAGTATAGTGCTGTTCAGCCATTCTCATGATCCAAACTTCCCTGCCAGACAGCACAGTCTAAATAAACCAGAAGCTGTGAGTGCCAGTTTGAGAACAATGACCCTGAGGAATAGCAATATGGCTGATACTGGACCATTTTAACCATTTGCCGACTGCCCACAGTACATTTACTGCGGACCACACGGACATACTGGATGACCTACCTATAATTTAATAGTAATAGTTATTATTAGTTAGTTATTATCTCAAATTTTTGTGTTTTTATAATTTTCAGATTTTCGTTCTTATTTTTGGATTATCGTATTTCCGCATTTCCAAATGTCCAAATTTTCTAATTTCCAAACTTTAGATTTTCGGATTTAAAAATTTCTGAATTTTCGAAAAATTTGTTAAACGGGTTTTCGTCAATTCGAATATTTCAGAATTAACTAATTTGTCGAATTTCGTTGAAAAACTAATTTGGAACGAAAAGCATTGCACATGTCTATACATTTTCGGGTTTTTATCATTTTCAGATTTTCGTTCTTATTTTCGGATTATCGAATTTACGCATTTCCAAATTTTCTCATTTCCAAACTTTAGATTTTCGGATTTTAAAATTTCAGAATTTTTGAAAAATTTGTTAATCGGGTTTTCGTCAATTCGAATATTTCAGAATTAACGAATTTGTCGAATTTCGTCGAAAAACGAATTTGGAACAAAACGAATTGCACATGTCTATATACAACTATATAGATCACCAAAATGAAGGACAAATAAGGAGGAAAGGAGGGACAGAGTGACTTTGTTCTGAATGAGGGACAGTCCCTCGAAATAAGGGATAGTTGGAATCTATGACAAAGCTGTGCATTCTATACAATGATGCTGTGATTAGCCCACAGCTATCACATGGTACCTGTGCCAATCAAAGCACCCTGTGCCATGTGATTAGCTGTAGCCATTCACAACAGTTAAAAACATTGCATTTACAATAATGATCACCGTAACAACAAAGTGTTGAAAAGCAAAATCCCTAATCACTCCCTCCAGAGTAGTACAGTGTTACTATGGTGACTATGAAAGTATGTATAAAATAGTAAAAAAAAAAAAAAAGATAAAATAATGTTAAAAATGTTAATACAAAATAATGTTTTTTTTTTTTAACATGCTGTCACCAGTCAGTGTCCCTGATTACCACCAGACCAGTCATATGATGACACTGTACTGCATTGATGACAGTATGTAAAACAAATTGTGAAAAAAAAACATTTATGTAATTTCATAATTTAAAAAAAAAATTTTGACAAAAAAAAAAAAATACCATGCCTCTTTCTAAATACCTCAGACTGTCCACTTTCCAAAAAGGGGTAATTTGGACGGTATTTGCACTGTCCTGACATTTTAGGGGCCTCAAGAAATTAGATCGGCCGTCAGTACATCAGAATTGATCAATTGATCAATTTTCAAATATATACAGTATACCATAGTTTGTAGATGCTATAACTTTTACACAAACCAATTCATATACACTTTTTTTTTTTTACCAAAGTAGCAGTACAGTAGCAGAATATATTTTGGTCTACATTTCTGAAGATTTTTTTTTTTTTGATCTTTTATAACAGAAAGTATAAAATATCACTTTTTTCCCCCAAATTTTTGGTCTTTTTTTGTTTATATAATAAAAAAATAAATAAATATCCAGTGGTGATAAAATAGCACCAAAAGAAATCTCTATTTATGTGAAAAAAGTTATATATATTTCATTAATCTACTGGTGCTCAACTGTTTAATGGTAGTGACAATGGAGGAGCCAGTGCATTTTGGAGATATAGAACCCTTTAATCAGGGCTAAACTCAAATAAGCACCAAGATTGTAAATATCTGCTGGAAACAGGAAAAAAATACAAGAGGAGACGCCATATGTTTTAATGCACGAAAAACACAAACCAAAGCTATTTCAACAGATATACACAGATATAAACAGATGGGAGAGACTAGATCAATCAAAGTTTAGAGCAATAAAATTCTGCATAGTGCATGATGCAATGATCTAATAATATAAAATCCAAATAGGAACCATACGCTTGAATGTAGAAGTAACTATTTTCATGGCAGAGAACTTACAATTGCTGTTGCAATGGCCAGATACAACGATTAGTAAGGGAGAGGGGAAGGATTATATGGGACTCATGTCGTCATTTGTATTGTTGTGTGCAATCAATTGACTATTTTTTTGTAAAAATACACACAAAATGATAATATGTTCCATGGAAAATGAACAATTTATGGCAATTTCAGTCTGTTGCAAGAATTAATAAAGCAAACTCTGAAATCCTATAAAATACTTAAAACATTAAAGTGATATTAAAGGTAATTAAAAAAACAAAAAACAAATATGTCATTCTTATCTGCTCTGTGCAGTGGTTTTGCACAGATCAGCCCCAATCCTCTTCTCGGGTATCCCCCCCCCCGGAGCTCCTGGCCCCTCCCTCCTGCTATGAGGGCACCTGCGCAGCCTCACTCCCAGCCGCTGCCCTGTGTGTCCATTCACAAACTGAGCATGGCTCGACCCCCCCCCTCCCCCACTCTCTCCTTATAGGCTCACTGGCTGTGATTGACAGTAGTGGGAGCCAATGGCTCGTGCTGCTGTCTCAGCCAATGAGGAGGAAGAGAACTGGGAGAGCCTCTGCTCTAGTGCACATCGCTGGATCAGGTAAATACAGGTAAATACAGTATTGGGGGGGGGGGGGGGGGGGTGGCTACTGCACACTGCATAGAATGCATGAAGGTAAAAAAACCTTGAGTCTTTACAACCACTTTAACAAACTCCCACCTTTAATAAACTTCCACTTTTAAAAAAAACATTATCCCTCTGAACATCCACAGTACACTGCTATTAAAGAGGGCATCTAATATATGGTAAGGTGGCAATATGCCTCCTCACCAGCTGTTTTACCCCTGAAAGTCCACCATGCCACAACGACCTACATTACACTGTTGCGGTGTGGCCCTATTCAATTGAATGAGTTGCATTTGTCGGGGGGTACTGTCTGCCTAATGTGACAGGGTTTTTAATTCTTGACACATGTGCTCCCCCTGTGTGCTGCCCTTGCAGCTTAAAGGGGGAACAGTTGAGCTTTTATTGCCCCCCAACCACAAGTATAGATGAGCTCTAAAAAGCAAACAATACTATGGACAATGTTTTTTTTTAACACTTCAAGTTTGAAGAATAGATGCCCTGGCCAAATTAGACAAAGATAAATCTTTTCCACCTTTAATGTGACCTATAAACTGTACAACTCAGTTGAAAAACAAACTGAAATCTTTTAGGGGGGGGGGGGGGGGGGGGGTAAAAATAAAAAAATAAAATAATGTGGTTCCATAAGTGTGCACAGCCTCTTATAACTGGTGATGTAGCTGTGTTCAGAATTAAGCAATCACATTCAAACTCATGTTGAATAGGAGTCAGTACACACCTGCCATCATTTAAAGTGTCTCTGATTAACCCCAAAGAAAGTTCAGCTGTTCTAGTAGGTCTTTCCTGACATTTTCTAAGTCGCATCCTACAGCAAAAGCCGAAGAGCTTCCAAAGCATCAGAGGGATCTCAGAGGGATCAAAGGTATAAGTCAGGAGAAGGGTACAAAAGAATTTCCAAGGCATTAGTTATACCATGGAACACAGTGAAGACAGTCATCATCAAGTAGAGAAAATATGGCACAAAGAATTCCCTTCACTTGAAGTAAGGGGCCAAGCCCAACCCATGAAAAACAACCCCACAACATAATCCCCCCTCCACCAAACTTTACACTTGGCACAATGCAATCAGGCAAGTACCATTCTCCTGGCAACCACAAAACCCAGACACGTCCATCAGATTTCTAGACAGAGAATGGTGATTCATCACTCCAGAGAACACGTCTCCACTGCTCTAGAGTCCAGTGCCGGCATGCTTTACACCACTGCGTCTGGCGCTTTGCATTGCACTTGGTGATGTAAGGTTTGAATGCAGCTGCTCAGCCATGGAAACCCATTCCATGAAGCTCTCTATGCACGAAGTTTGGAGGTCTGTAGCTATTGACTCTGCAGACAGTTGACGACTTCTGCGCAATGTGAGCTTCAGCATGCACTGATCCCACTCTGTCATTTTATGTGGCCTACCACTTCGTGGCTGAGTTGCTGTTGTTCACAGTTGCTTCTACTTTTTTATAATACATCTAACAGTTTACCGTGGAATATTTAGTAGCAAGGAAATTTCATGGATGGCCTTATTGCGCAGGTGGCAACCTATCATGGTACCATGCTTGAACTCACTGAGCTCCTTAGAGCGACCTATTCTTTCACAAATATTTGTAGAAGCAGTCTGCATGCCTAGGTGCTTGATTTTATATATATCATTTATTTAATTTTTTTGCAAGAATGTACTGTATCTTTATATTATAATATTAAATATAACCACACTAACAAATTAGAGATTTTCTAAGGCCGGCCATACATACGATTGGTCAACTCGGGTACAACTAGCCTGCCGGATTTGCTTCTTACTTGCTTTCGATTAGCACTGTCTTCTATGTCCCTGCCCCCCCCCCCCCCCCAAGACAATTGCTTGGCAGGAGGGATTTCCCTGTCAGCACTATCTGTGCTGATAGGGGAGTCATTCTTTTTTCAGACTTCCTGTCGTAGGATGACAACACTCACTAATTGTACTGTAGCTAAAGACTGGAAAGCTGTACTATATCACATTTTTATTCTTAGGTTTAAATACACTTGAAGCTTGATCTATTGAGCTCTGTACATAAACTTTTTTAACAGAGCATCTAAAAAAAAGTTGGAAATGTAATTATGGAATTTTCATGCAATATTTTATATTTACCTAAGAAAATAATAAAATACTTTTCTTTTCAAAGTTTTAGATGTAATAAACAATGGAAAAGACAAGACATGCCTTCTAAATGGAACTAATGTTATGTTCGTTTTGTGTATGTGTGTACTATGTATGTGTGTATATATACTGTGTATATACAGTGGCTTGCGAAAGTATTCGGCCCCCTTGAACTTTTCAACCTTTTGCCACATTTCAGGCTTCAAACATAAAGATATAACATTTTTGTTTTTTGTGAAGAATCACCAACAAGTGGGACACAATTGTGAAGTGGAACGAAATCTTTTGGATTTTTGAAACTTTTTTAACTAATAAAAAAATGAAAAGTGGGGCGTGCAAAATTATTCGCCCCCCTTGCGTTAATACTTTGTAGAGCCACTTTTTGCTGCGATTACAGCTGCAAGTCGCTTGGGGTATGTCTCTATCAGTTTTGCACATCGAGAGACTGAAATTCTTGCCCATTCTTCCTTGCAAAACAGCTCAAGCTCAGTGAGGTTGAATGGAGAGCGTTTGTGAACAGCAGTTTTCAGCTCTTTCCACAGATTCTCGATTGGATTCAGGTCTGGACTTTAACTTGGCCATTCTAACACCTGGATAAGTTTATTTGTGAACCATTCCTTTGTAGATTTTGCTGTATGTTTGGGATCATTGTCTTGTTGGAAGATAAATCTCTGTCCCAGTTTCAGGTCTTTTGCAGACTCCAACAGGTTTTCATCCAGAATGGTCCTGTATTTGGCTGCATCCATCTTCCCTGTCCCTGCTGAAGAAAAGCAGGCCCAAACCATGATGCTGCCACCACCATGTTTGACAGTGGGGATGGTGTGTTGAGGGTGATGAGCTGTGTTGCTTTTACGCCAAACATATCGTTTTGCATTGTGGCCAAAAAGTTTGATTTTGGTTTCATCGGACCAGAGCACCTTCTTCCACATTGGGTGTGTCTCCCAGGTGGCTTGTGGCAAACTTTAGACGAGACTTTTTATGGATATCTTTGAGAAATGGCTTTCTTCTTGCCACTCTTCCATAAAGGCCAGATTTGTGCAGTGTACGACTGATTGTTGTCCTATGGACAGACTCTCCCACCTCATCTGTAGTTCTCTGCAGTTCATCCAGAGTGATCATGGGCCAAGAGAGCTGCATCTCTGATCAGTCTTCTCCTTGTCTGAGCTGAAAGTTTAGAGGGACAGCCAGGTCTTGGTAGATTTGCAGTGATCTGATACTCCTTCCATTTCAAAATGATCGCTTGCACAGTGCTCCTTGGGATGTTTAAAGCTTGGGAAATCTTTTTGTACCCAAATCCGGCTTTAAACTTCTCCACAACAGTATTACGGACCTGCCTGGTGTGTTCCTTGGTCTTCATGATGCTCTCTGCGCTTTCAACAGAACCCTGAGACTATCACAGAGCAGGTGCATTTATACAGAGACTTGATTACACACAGGTGGATTCTATTTATCACCATCAGTCATTTAGGACAACATTGGATCATTCAGAGATCCTCGCTGAACTTCTGGAGTGAGTTTGCTGCACTGAAAGTAAAGGGGCCAAATAATTTTGCACGCACCACTTTTCAGTTTTTTATTTGCTAAAAAAGTTTAAAATATCCAATAGATTTCGTTCCACTTCACAATTGTGTCCCACTTGTTGGTGATTCTTCACAAAAAATTTAAATTTTATATCTTTATGTTTGAAGCCTGAAATGTGGCAAAAGGTTGAAAAGTTCAAGGGGGCCGAATACTTTTGCAAGGCACTGTATATATATATATATATATATATATATATATATATATATATATAGCGATACAAAACAAAATACAAAATATACAGTACCAGAGCCTTGGGACTCCTGGAGTCTGGGGGTCATCAGCCCCAGTGTAGTGTTAGTTTTCTTTGTTTTGTTACTCTGGCCAGGATCAATTCAGTGGGGCGATTTCAAATTCTTGTAGCGGAAATGAAAAGCAAAGAGAAGAATTGGAAGGTAACAAGTGATTTATATGATATCTGGGTTCCTGCTCCATAAAAAGCCTCTATTCGTTCTGCAAGCAGTAAAACCGCACAAGACTGGATGTATTTATGGCCACTTTCTCATTTTTGTTAATGGCACGGCTGGCAGTTTTGGTAAATGTTGACCTTGTAGTGGATCTATTTCTTTCATTAGAAACACGAAGTTCTCTGAAGGAATTTATTGTAAAGTGTTGCTGTGTAATGTCCTTCAAAAATCATTTTTAGGAAAAGCTTGGGTGGTTGGTGACTCTGAAACTACAAAACCCAGTACGCCCAGTTCAGATGGAGCATCACCTGTTGTCTAGAGGTATTCCCGAATGTGTCAGTCAGTAATGGAGATGAACAAAGGCAGACATATTTGAAATCCAGCCTGTGTACTAGACATGTGCAGAATGAAAAAATGTGTTTAATTTGGTTTCGTTTTGATTTATTATTTACAGAAATTTGTTTAGTTAAATTTATTTAATTTGTTTTCAGAATTTGTTTTGTTTATTCAAATTCAAATAGATTAACATTTTTCGAATTCCATTCAAATTCAAATCAAATTACATTTGAATTGCATTTGAATCGAATTCCATTTTAAATCAAATTTTGGAAGATGGTTATATTTTTTCTATTAAATTCTATTCTATTGTTTTTTTCTATTCTATGCTATTATTTTCTATTGTATTCTAATCGAAATTCGAATTTCGGAAAATGGTTATATTGTTATATTCTTTCTATTCTAATCTTTTCTATTGTCAATTCTATTCTATTCTATTATTTTTATTTTCTATTCTATTCTTTTCTATTATATTTGAATTTAAATTTATTTTATTCGAAAAATCGGATTTCGGAATATGGTTATGCTCTTTCTACTCTATTGTTTTTTTTTCTATTCTATTCTATTCTTTTCTATTTTAGTCAATTCTATTCTTTCATTTTCTATTCTATTCTAATCTATTCTTTTCTGTTGTATTACAGTTTTGGGAAATAGTTATATTCTTTTTTCTATTCTATTATTTTCTATTTTATTTGAATTTGGATTTATTCTATTTGAAATTCGAAGTTTAAAAGATAGTTCTATTCTATTTTTTTTATTCTATTCTATTCCTTCATTTTCTATTCTATTTTATTTGGTTCTATTGTTTTTTTTTCTCTTTTGTTCTGTTTTACTCTATTCTTTTATTTTCTACTCTATCCCCTTTTTCTATTCAAATTTTTCTATTCTTTTATTTTCTATTATGTTCTGTCTTACTTATTCTACTATATTCTTTTCTATGCTATTCCTTTATTTTCTATTCTATTTTGTTCTCTTTGGAAATTCAAATTTAGATTAGAAAACTATTAGAATTTTCGTCCAAAAAATTTTGATTCCTTATTTTGGTCAAAATTTTCGAATAACGGAAAAATTGTCTAAACCGCACATGTCTAGTAACAACGACATAAATACAATGAAGATATGAGTGTAGCCCTCCCCCTTTCCCTGGGAGCCCCCCACAGTGTATTTTTTTTATAATCCTTACCTTTTTCAGATGTCTTCATCCAGTTATATGACAAGATGGGTCTTTTTCCTCTTCACCTCTTTTCTGGTCTGGAGAGATCCTCTGCTGGTCTACAGAATAGAGCTTATGTAATACCTATAGTGCCATTTTTTGTTTCAGTATAGTATGATGGGCGCTGTGGTGATTACCCATAGGGGGAGGGGCCATGACGCCCATTTATTCATAGTATGTCCTCAGGCTAGGCTTCATTCAACCCAGGAGACTGAGGGCATCTTGTGGCGAAAATGATTATTGTAGGCAACTCTAAATTAAAGGTGAGTATTACAGCCTGAGCTGTTGCTTTATTTTTTTATCTTGTTTGGGGTTCCATGTGTAAAAAGAAATATAAAAAAACACAATACATTTAAAAGATATAATTAAAACCTCTAAAATAGTGATATACAGTATGTAAAAAACGACACTCCGATGAGGTATTTTGCTTTGTTCCTCGATTCCTGTGCGCGTTCTCGGCATACATCCCACATCATGTACAATTACGGGAAAATAAATCACATACCTTGTTAGGTGTAGATATAAAAGGCACATTTGTATTACATTGTAATTCTGTTAGTGATATACTGATACACTTGCAGTCTTTCAAATAGAAATATATTAGCAGGGAAAGAGATGACTTAAGCATAACGAGATACAAGTAGCTTTTCAGTCGTTGGAAAATCGATGGCTCCCCCATCCTCCTCCCCCAGCTACGATCCGCACAGCGCCCATTGAAGGGTCTGCTAAATCAACGCTCTCTGCTACCAGTCAATACAAGTTCTCCTGAACCAATTAAGTAATAACCTAACCAGGGAAGTTAAGTGGGAGAATTGTGAGTTGGATTTTTTCCTCTGTCTCCTGCAGACCTCCAGTTTTTAACTGTCCAATCCCCCCCCCCCCCCCCCCCCCCCCCCCCCCACAGCAACCCTTGCTACAATGTATTTATTTTTACTCCTTCGAAAGCCCTGGATAAGCTTAATTCTGCAGGGCAAAGATCAATACTGGGAGCTGATGCTAGCCTGTTTTTATCTGTACACTCAGCACAAATGCTTCAAATAAATTAATT
>CM053028.1:75946749-76001178 GCA_028564925.1 Lithobates sylvaticus
TTAACTGCGCCTGCGCGGTGTAGAGTTCACTCAGAGCTGGTTAGGTTCGGCAATTTTCGGAAGCTCCGTAGTCCTTTGTACTGCGCAAGCGCAGTACAGGGGGAACTGTTTCGGCAGGACACCGGATATACACTACTGCCATCTACTGGCGGTAGATGTAATTGGGGTAACTAAGCCAAAGTAATGGGAACTGAGTTACCATGAGGGGAAAGGTAATCAGTTAGATTACTCGTTACCCTCTAAAGTAACTGCGTTACGTAACTCAGTTTATTTTAACTCAGTTACTTACATCACTGGTGAACATGCCCTATCGCGCCCTTTTCTGTGATGCAGCAAGGCAGTGCATGGTGGGATTCAAAGCTTCCTGAATGTCACATGATCTAAAGGAAGTGATGGAAACAAAAAACACTTTTCAAACACAAAAAAAAAAAAAGAGGAAGTTTAAAAGCTTTAGTGAGGTAAGGCATAGCTCCCAACTGTCCCTGATTTCGAGGGACTGTCCCTGATTTGTCCCTCTGTCCCTCATTCCTCCTCATTTGTCCCTCATTTTGGTCTGATCCATATAGTTGTATATAAAAATGCACTTTTTATCTTTAAAAAAGCGTTTCCCAGTGCTAAACCTTTCATCTAATTTCTAAATTGTTGCATTTGTAAATTTTAAAAGCCAAAATAAAGGAATACTAGTGGTTAAAAAAAGTCCTTGTGGATTTAATTAACCTTTTTTTGGGGTAAATTCTCCTTTAAGAGGGTGTGGCAGGGGGTGTGTCTTATGCCTACATACATTTGCTAGTAGGTGTCCCTCATTCCGATCTCAAAATCGCCCCCCCCCCCCCAAAAAAAAAAAAAAATCACGCCCACATCCATTATTTTATATAATGATAACTAAATTTAAAATGTATCAGAAAATCTGATTAAAAATGCTATAAATCTATTCCATATTTTGTAGATGCTATAACTTTTAAACCAATCAATATACGCTTATTGGGGATTTTTTCTAACCAAAAATATGTAGCAGAATACATATTGGCCTAAACGGATTAATACATTTTTTTATAGCCAATATCTATAGGAGGGGTTTCCACCATCCCTGCTAAGCTTCATTTTATACAGTATGTCTTATTTTCAGTTTGATGTGTATTATATGTGAAGTTGCGTATCAGAGACCGGTATTGTCGTAATATTGAAGCCTATTAAGATTTCCATACATTAGAGGGTTCCCCCATTATTGTTAAGTTATTGATCAGTAAGTTAGAGCTGCACTTTTTTTTTGTGGTGTGGGAACAGTGCTTAGCGCCAGGCCTTTTACTGACACTTTTTTTAATTTTACCTCCAGTAGTTTATTGTAAATAGTAGTGTGGTTATTATCTATTATACTAAAGATCGGCATGTGGAATTAATAAACAGATTTCAGTTGTGCCCCACCAGGCCGGCCCTCCATGCACAATGTGCCTGGCTGCTGAGTTCATCGCCCCATCCCTGCACTCAGTGCACTGATTGGCACTGACAGGAAGCAATGACAGGCAGCAATGATTGGCACTGATTGGCAACGCTGATTGGCCCTGATTGGCACTGATAGATCACACTGATTGGCAGCACTAATTGCACTGATAGGCTGCACTGATTGGCAGCATTTAGTGGCACTGATTGGCAGCACTGATGGGCACTAATCGGCAGCACTGATAGGCAGCTACAATAGTTAGCACTGATGGGTGCTGACAGGTGGCACTCATGGGCATTGATTGGCAGCACTGATGGGCACTGATAGGCGGCACTGATTGGCACTGGTAGGTGGCACTGATTGAAAACACTGGCATTGATAGGTGGCATTGGTTGGCACTACTAGGCGGAATTAATTGGCACTGACAGGTGGCACTGATTGGAAACACTGATTGGCACTGACAGGTGGCACTGATTGGAAGCACTGATTGGCACTGATTGTAAACAGTGCCAATCAGTGCCACCTGTCAGTGCCAGTCCAGTGCCAGGTGGTACTGATTGGCACTGACAGGTGGAACTGATTGGAAACACTGGCAGGTGGCACTGATTGGCACTGACAGGTAGCACTGATTGGAAACACTGGCACTGACAGGCGGCACTGATTGGCACTGGCAGGTGGCACTGATTGGAAACACTGGCACTGGCAGGTGGCACTGATTGACACTGACAGGTGGCACTGGTTGGCACTGACAGAGGAGAGGGAGTTTCACACTGAGTCGATATTCACATGATATTCAGTGAAACTGTGTGTGACACTGTCATGTAATCTTACTAAATGCAGAGGGGTGGGCGGGACCCGATCCAGCAGCAGCAGCAGCAGCTATCAAACACCAGTCAATGATTGGGCTGTTTAAGAAAGGAGGCGGGGCCACATACACGTATTGGCCCGCCCAGATCTATTCCCATTGGCTGGTATTTAATAGCTCCCGCCCACCCTGACATCAACACACAATTTTGACAGCTGGTCTCTCTTTGCATTCAGCAGCTCTTACAAGCAAAATGATCTTCTCAGTGTGAAACTGTCTCACAGGAAGCCTTTTACAGTTTTAAAAAAATATATATATATATTTTTTAAGCACATGATTAGAGCCGGATGCTCTAATTGGCTTCAAAAACGTTGGGCTTGGAGCACAGAGCCCACATATGACATTACCAAATCATCATTCGTTATTGTCTTTCTGCTTCTCCCCCTTGCCAATCAGGACAGGAAGCAGGTCCTAAGACCGGATTGGTCTGGAGGTGAAGTGACAGGATTGGTCGGGAGGAGAAGTGGCTGGATTGGCCGGGAGAAGAAGTGATTGGATTGACCGGGAGGAGAAGCCGGGGAAGCTGCTCACGACCTGGATGGGGTAAGTGCGTGGCTGGCGAGCAGGCAGGACTGGCAAGCGGGCAGGGTTTTTTTTAACCGCCACCCCAAAAAATGGTCTTCTCAGTGTGAAACTGTCTCACAGGAAGCCTTTTACAGTTTTAAAAAAAAATATATATATATTTTTTAAGCACATGATTAGAGCCGGATGCTCTAATTGGCTTCAAAAACGTTGGGCTTGGAGCACAGAGCCCACATATGACATTACCAAATCATCATTCGTTATTGTCTTTCTGCTTCTCCCCCTTGCCAATCAGGACAGGAATCAGGTCCTAAGACCGGATTGGTCTGGAGGTGAAGCGACAGGATTGGTCGGGAGGAGAAGTGGCTGGATTGGCCGGGAGAAGAAGTGATTGGATTGACCGGGAGGAGAAGCCGGGGAAGCTGCTCACGACCTGGATGGGGTAAGTGCGTGGCTGGCGAGCAGGCAGGACTGGCAAGCGGGCAGGGTTTTTTTTAACCGCCACCCCAAAAAATGGAGAACCAGCCGCCACTGGTAAATGATTTAAGCACAGATCTAAAGTGGGAAGCCGATCAGGCTCTTTTGTTTAACTGCTATAGGAAAAGTGGAGTCACCAAACTGACTGAGCTGTGTAAAGAAAAAGCAGCGCCTATGTATGTATTTAGCTGTTTGCTTGAAGTTCAGCTTTAAATAAGACTGCATTTGCCAATTCCTCTCTTATTAAGTCTACCCCAGGCAGCTCGTTAACAAGGTTTCACCAAGATGCGTTGCATGATCTCATTTGTCACCGCGCCTACGCAATAAAAAGACCTTTTAAATTAACATAATAACATTCGACTAAACACAGATTGACACAAGTTTTCATTTCTTTCCCCCATGAAATATGTTCTATTTTAATACATATTTTAACAGTGCTTTTTATTTCCCACTGATTGAGTTAATTGAATTTTATGTAAATTCATTCTGAACGCTTGTTTATACTAATGAAGATTTTTTTGCGTGCCTAATTCCTGCAGCTGAGTATTGACATATGCTGCATGGGATCTGCTTTATTCTGCTTTTTATGCCTGCCTTTTCATAGCCCATGACTTGCTCAGTAAGGTTTTTATTTTTTTCTTCTAAAGGGAAACTATAGTCCCTAAACAGGTTTATATATATATATATATATATATATATATATATATATATATATATATATATATTGGAATTGCACACTGCTTACACCTTACTGGGAAAAAAAATCCATTGAGCTATATCTCACATCTCCACATACACTTTAGCCTTCACACCAGCTCAATTCCTCCTGCACCACACCTCACTCCCACATCCTGTTTACATCCTGTTTACAAGGATGTTCACTCCCACATCTTGTTTACAAGAGGTCTATCATACCACACTTGCTTAACGCCACCAAACAATGCATACCGATCTACTGGAGAAAACCAAACCCACCTACACTAACAGACTGGGTCAAACGAGTAGACAAAATCTCAGAAATGGAAAACTTAATCCATCAAGCTAAGGACACCCCAACCACTTATAGTGCTATCTGGGCCTGCTGGTTACACTTTAAAGAATCATCATCATATCAGGAACTTCTTCACTTGCCCTAAATTCTCGCCTCTAGAGATACACACTAAAGGCCCATACACACGATCTGACTTTTGACAACCAACATGCAAATTAGCTGTTTTGGACCAACATCCGACCGTGTGTACGCTCCATCGGACCAACTTTTTCCAGGTTTCATCCGACTTTTATAAATAAATATAAAAAAGGTGCAGCGCTAAACACACATAAATAAAAAACAATTGAAAAATTCAATTAAAAATAAGTCCATAAACAGTCCAATGGTGTCTTTCTAAGGTGATGACGGAGGCATACATATGCAGGTGACAACGTGAAAGAAAACCTCCACCACAGATGAAATGGCCGCTCACCTCACCAAGTGGACCCTTAGATCATAAAGGGTCACTAAAGCCTTCCCACCAGGGGTTAAATGATAATGATCCACTGGAGAAATACGTCACACTTGGCAGATATGCCGGATGGATGTCAGTCAGTCCTCACGGAAAAGCTCAAAAGCTCAAAGAGATGGGAATATAAAAACTTACAAAGAGAGCACCTATATCCCGGTGCTAGGAGGGTACAGCGGCGATGAAGTCCTGCATATGGACGTAATGCATACGGACGAAAGTGACATCACCCGCAGCCCAATCTGTGCACTTTGCTATACGCTGTATATTGAATTTTTTCTTTATGTGTGTTTAGCGCTGCACCTTTTTTTTATATATGTTTCTACAGAGGGAATTTTGAAGGTTGACCCTTGGTGTTCAGCTGCTTCTAATAATTTTACATAATATTTGATATACCATTGCGCTGATTTATTTTATTATTATAATTTGTACTTCATCGGACTTTTGTTGGCTGTGCGAACGGACCAACTTTCTGCCAACAAAAGTCCGATGGACCAAAGTCCGACCGTGTGTACACAAAACCAACGGACTTTTGTACAAACCGATGCAGAACCAATGCAAAAGATCAGGCAACAATACAGAAGTTGACCAAAGGTGGCGGTAAAGAGCAGAAAAACCAAGTGATTTGGTGAAAGTTGGCTAAAAAAGTCCTGCCGTGTGTATGCAATACCAACTTGGGGCCAACGCCCTTTGGACAAAAATCCACGGGAAAGTTGGTCCACGGTCCGATCGTGTGTATGAGGCTTAACACTTCACTGCTATGTTTACCTATTACGGTACGCTATACACCGTACCCGCCATGCTCTTCGATCCCCGACTGATCACCTTTCTTGACACTTAGGGATACCGTTCCCCCCCCTCATTGCTACCCTCTTCACGTAAAAATGTTCTGTCCCTGGCTCATCTATTACTTCTTTCTCATTCATGATTCCGACATGGAACTGTACCCCTCACAGATCTCGAAGACCGGGCACATTTTCATCCACACCGTAGATTGACTCCTTTTTCCAGATGTACGAACTTATCTTCCCACTCCCTCTGCACAGCATGTTCCTATTAGGGGTGCAGAGGTTCAGAGGGGATTTCCTAGAGATCTACTTGAGGATTTTTAGATCCACCTATATAACCTGTGTCCCTCATTGTCTCCTACACGGAATTTCTGTTGTAAACCACGTTAACCCCTTGTCGCTACTTCCGTGTTGATGACTGGCACGGATTGAGGCCTGAATGCTTTTAATGTACCTTACACCAAGTTTATTGTCTTTGTTATATGCTGTTGGACTGGATTGCATTCTGAATATTATAAATGTACCTATACCGTATGTATTGCCTACACGGTTATGTTCTGCTTTCATGTACATGTTTTTCACTTTACTAATAAAAATTATATTGGAAAAAAAAAAAAAAAAATATATATATATATATATATATATATATATATATATAAATATAAAAATATATATCGCTTACCCCCACAGGAGCCGCTGGTGATGACAAGTTTTCTGTTCTGCCACAACTCTGGCTGCCTATACACTACTGTACTGTAGTCATTAGCAGTGGTAATATAGCCTCCTACTAATAGCTTCACTGCATAATAGACATTTGTACTGCATCTTCTCTTTTCTCTATCTTCTCCCTTTCTTGACCTCTTCATGATCGTACTATATCCGAATGATGGCTACAGCGTGGTCGCACATTGGCGGGAGGTTGCCATACAATGTCCTTCTGTAATCGCGCTTCTCGCGTGGCCCCTGCGATGCGCATCTGCAGGCATCTGTGACCGCTGTATGTTTGAGGCACAGCTAATCACAGATCGTGATAAAGAGTCAATCACAGCAGCTCTTTACCATGTGTTCAATTACAGGTTATCACAGTGTAAACAGGGTTTGCCGGTTATCGGTATTCCTCTCCTCATGCTAACAGCCTGTGAGGAGAGGAGAGCCGATAACCGGCAAATCCACACATCTACACTGATAATCAGGACATTGATCATCAGTGCCCTGAGTGTGGACATTAATTTCCAAAACCGGGTGCATGAATTGAAGTTCATAGCCATGCAATGTCCATAGACAAACATTAGTCTACAAAGACATCTGTGAGCTTTCAACCTGGTGGTAACAGTTTGGGAAAGATTCTCTTCTGTCCTGGCATGACTGTGCCCCTGTGCACAAAGCCAGATCCATAAAGACATAGGGTGACCAGTTTGGTGTGGAGGAACCCAAGGGGTGAAGTTCCGCTGTAAGGCCTTCTCCCCCTCCTCTTCAGGAAATGCCCCTTTTTTTTGGGGGGGGGGGTTGACAGGTACCTGCTCCCACTTCCATTTAGGCCGATGAGCGAGAGAGAAGACTTGCACACACAGTCTGTATAGGAGGAAAGACAGAGACAGCCAGCAAGATGTAGGAGAGTGTTGCTATTCTCGATTCCCTGCTACTCGTCTGTGTCCAGGAACCTTCTACAATGTAGGAGGATTGCTGGGACATGCAGTCCTCCATGAAGCCACCAAAGTATTGGAGCATCATCTTAATGCACTTTCCTGATCATGGACTCTGCCGAGAATAGACTCATTCCTCTTTCCAGCGGTGTGCTGCTATGGGCACATTGCTAGGAAACTGCATGGTATAAAGGGCCAGAGGTGTACGAAGATGGCTCCGCTCCTGATGACGTCTGCATGACGAAACAACTTCACTGCGTCACTTCCGGTTTTGGAGTTTCTGGTCTGTGGAACGCAAGACGTCCCAGACAATTTTGTTGTAAATCGTGTACTACGTTTTGGCACTGATTACAGTGCTTTTTACTAAACTTTTATGCAATAAACTTTTATTTACGGATTTACACAATGGGATCCTCTTTTTTCTTATCCATCTATATGTGAGTGCATTGAACGATCGTGGATGTCAAAGAGGAGATGCAGGACAAAGAGCTGACTCCATTGTGAGGCCTTTTACCCCTGCAGGGGTACATCCCTTTGGAGAGGGCGGACCTAAAGGGGGGAGCACGTGTGAAGAGTCACCAAATTTGTCGTTTAAATTATTTTTTTTAATTTACCACTATTTTTTATGAACTTTAAAATGGAATGGATTCGATATGTTGATGTTCTTTTGCTGATCTATGCACTTTGGACTCACTAAAGAAATGGAAACTTGTTGGACACATACTCATTGATCAGTTTTTTGAACACGTTATTAATTGTGTGTGCACATTTAACACATTTGCACCTTATATAATGATGTCTTAAAGTGACAGTACAACTTTTATTTTTTTTTAAATTTTTTCATTCTATTTTTAATTTAATCTTCCAAGGATTTTTATTAACATGCTCTGTCACATTGGTAACACTTAGCAGCGCCAATCTTACCCATATATAAAGTTCTAATTTTCCTTCACTGATCCTACACTTGTGGGTACAGCTGGGATAGGCTGCAGCTAATTTTCATCTCCTGGCGTGGAACACTTTATTGTTTTTTAGATGCTAGGGGAATGTCTGTACCTTATTCCGAAATGATACATGTGATTGTCATCATGTTAATTTATTCTTTAAGTAAAGCTTTTGAAACTTTGCCTTTTTCTGGTCTGAAGTTATTAAAGGGATGGAATGTAAGTAATCGGTACATAAAGTCTACAGCTCAGGTCATTAACCACTTCCCGACCGCCCCATTTATATATACGTCAACAGAATGGCACGTACAGGCAGAATCACGTACCTGTACGTGACATTCTTCCGGCGGTTGGGGGGTCCGATCGGACCCCCCTCCGCCGGCGGGGACGGTCGGGATGGCTTCAGAAGCGATGCGGGACGAGGTAACGGCCAGTCGTTTCTGGCCACCCCCTCCCGATCGCTCTGGCCAATGAGATTCTTCCGCTTCCTTCCCTTCCTGTGTAATTGTAAACACAGGCAAGGGGAAGTGATGTCACGCTCCTCGTGTCGGTCTTTCTGACCGGGACGCCGAGCGGAGAAGACATCAGGTTAGTGCACCAACACTACACTGACACCAGGCACACATAGGCACATATTTCACCCCCCTGTCACCCCCTGATCACCCCCCAGATCACCCCCTGCCCCCCCAGTCACAGTGTCACTGATTGCAGTGATCATTTATTTTACTGATCACTGCATTTAGTGTCAGTGTGACTGCAATAACTGTCAGGGCAGTTAGTTTTAGGCCCCTTTAGGTCCAAGGTAGCCCCCTACCCCCCCCCAATAAAGGTTTAACCCCTTGATTGCCCCCTAGGTAACCCTTTCACCCCCTTTTGCCAGTGTCACTAAGCGATCGTTTTTTTGATCGCTCTATTAGTGTCACTGGTGCCGCTAGGTAGCCAGTTTTTTTTTTAGGTAACCGCCAGGTTTATATAGGTTCATAAATAGGTTTATAGGTCAGGTACCCCATATTACAACCTAAATAAAGGTTTTAACCCCTTGATTGCCCCTAGAGTTAACTCTTTCACCAGTGATCACAGTATAAGTGTCACTGGTTAGCCAGTTAGTTATTTAGTTATTTAGGTCCCCCGTCAGGTTTTTATATAGTGTCAGGTACCCCCATATATTACCTAATAAAGGTTTTAACCCCCTGATTGCCCCTAGTTAACCCTTTCACCAGTGATCACCGTATAACTGTTACGGGTGACGCTGGTTAGTTAGCTTGTTTTTTTATACTGTCAGGGCACCCGCCATTTATTACCCAACTATCGGTTTAACCCCCTGATCGCCCGGCGGGTGATATCAATTAGGTGTTAGGGTCAAATAAGGTCTGCGTCGCCCCAGGTTAGTGCCAGTACCGCAAACACCCACGCGCAAAGCATACACCTCCCTTAGTGGTATAGTATCTGAACAGATCAATATCTGATCTGATCAGATCTATACTAGCGTCCCAGCAGTTTAGGGTTCCAAAAAACGCATTGTTAGCGGGATCAGCCCAGATACCTGCTAGCACCTGCGTTTTCCCCCTCCGCCCAGCCCAGCCCAGCCCACCCAAGTGCAGTATCGATCGATCACTGTCACTTCCAAAACACTAAGCACACATAACTGCAGCGTTCGCAGAGTCAGGCCTGATCCCTGCGATCGCTAACAGTTTTTTTGGTAGCGTTTTGATTCAGTTGCCAGCAGCCTAGGAGCTTTTTTTCCTGTGAATCTCACTAGTGTACTACTAAATTTAGAGCCCAAAATGGCAAATCGCAAGTACACTAGTGAACAGGCCTACTTGTTTCTGAGTATGTCAGATAGTGAAGAGGAGGTCACTCATCTGTCAGAATCAGGCTCAGAATACGATCCAGTAGACGACAGCGGCTCCATGACAGATAGCTCTGGCGACGAAGGTGAGGTCCCTGCTAAGGTCAGGCGTACCCGATCCCGATCTTCTGATGTTGTTGAGGTGCAGGAACCGCAGGTCTCTCGTATGGAGCAGAGAAGTACTAGCGCCGCTATTCCTTCTGGTGAACTGGCAAGCACCAGCGGCCTAGTACACCCTGGACGTAGTCAAACCAGCACTGCAGTAACACTTGGTGACGTGGCGAGTCCCATAAGTGCAGTTGAAGCTGGCGAGGTGGCAAGCACAAGTAGTGTCCCGCTGCCACCAAGAAGAAGACAAAGGCAGGTCCGTCGATCCCATAGTGTCCTTCCTGCAGAATTCGCCAATCCTGATTGGGTGCCACCACTTCTGCAGGACCCGTACTTCCCCCATTCACTGGCCAACCCGGTATTCAGGTGGAAACAGCTGATTTTAAGCCATCCGATTTTTATTCGCTGTTTTTCACGGAAGATCTCTATAGATCTATTGTGGACCAAAGTAATATATACGCTGGTCAATACATCGCCGCTAATCCCCAAGTGCCTTCCCTTGCCAGAGATTGGAAACCAATTACGGTTTCCGAATTTAAGACCTTTCTGGGCCTTTCCCTCAACATGGGCATACACAAATTCCCGACGCTGAGGTCTTATTGGTCCACCTCACCGCACCACCAAATGCCCGTGTTCTCTTGCTCCATGTCCAGGGCACGATACGAGATGATTTTGCGGTTCATGCACTTCAGTGACAATGAACTTTGTCGTCCTCGTGGAGACCCTGAATTTGATTGGCTCTACAAAATTCGGCCCCTCATAAACCACTTCAACCAATGTTTTGCAGCCTTGTTTACGCCCAATCAAGTTGTCTGCGTTGACGAGTCCCTGATTAAGTTTTCTGGCCGCTTGTCTTTCAAACAGTTCCTTCCCAGCAAGCGTGCCAGATACGGGGTCAAGCTCTACAAGCTCTGTGACAGGGCAACAGGCTATACGTGGAGCTTTTCGGTTTATGAGGGAAAAGATAGTTACGTAGAGCCGGAGAACTGTCCAGATTACATAGGGAGCGCTGGCAAGATAGTGTGGAACTTGGCGTCACCCTTATTCGGAAAGGGGTACCACTTGTACGTGGACAATTATTACACGAGCGTGCCACTGTTTAGTCACTTGTTTGATCAGCAGATTGGAGCATGTGGCACCGTGCGACCTAATCGCCGGGGCTTTCCCCAGCGGCTTGTAGATTCCCGTCTTAGGCTGGGGGAGAGAGCCTGCTTGAAGTGTAATCACTTACCTCCCTTCATGCAGACACGACAGTCCAAATTCGTACGGCGGCTGGTGTTGTGACGAAACCCCTCTGTGTCCACGAATACAACCTTAATATGGGGGGGGTGGACCTCAACGACCAGTTGTTGGCGCCGTACCTAGTTGCCCGTAAGGCTAGACGCTGGTACAAAAAAAGTGTCTATTTATTTATTCCAATTGGCTTTGCTGAATGCTCATGTGCTATACGGAGCTTCAGGCGGGACGTTACCCTTCCTTGAATTCCAGGGAGCGGTTGTCATGGAACTCCTGTATCCAGGCGATTCCACACCTCACCATCCCCTACCAAATGCAGTAAGCCGGCTGCATGAGAGGCATTACCCTTATGTCCTCCCGAGTACCCCTACCCAACGAGCCCCCCAAAAAAGATGTCGTGTCTGCAGCAAGCACGGATGTAGGCGTGACAGCCGTTATTATTGTCCACGCTGTCCTGACAATCCTGGTCTCTGCGTTGGTGAATGTTTTGAACGCTACCACGAACTAGTGAGGTTTTAGCGTAGGGTACAGCATTTCACAGGCTAGGATACACTTTCACAGGGTCTCAAGAATGCCATCGCATTTTGAGACCCGACCGTTTCAGTTAAAATTATAGTTGCAGGGTCTCAATAATGCCATCGCATTTTGTGACCCTACCTTTACAGTTAAAATTATTTTTATAGTTAAAAAAAAAAAAAGTGTAAAAAAAAAAAAATAAAAAAAAGTAAAAAAAAAAAAAAACCCCCAAAAAAATATAAAAAAAAAAAACAAAAATATTTGTCGTTTTATTGTTAATCTCTCTCTATCTCTCTGTCTATTGTTGCTCTTTTTTAATGTATTCTGCAATGTTTTATTATGTTTTATCATGCTTGCTTTTCAGGTATGTTTTATTGTTAACCATTTTTTTGTTTTCAGGTGCGCCATTCAGTTGCAGCGCGGATTTATTTATCTTGACAGCAACAGCGTTTGCTCCCACGATACATAAAGCCGCGACTCCAACACTGTAGGAGGTGATTTCACCACCACAGTTAAAAAAAAGAGCATATATGCCGAAGCATGGGGGCAGCAGAGGGCGGAGGAGCGATTTTGCTCCTAATGCCACGTACATACGGTCGAAAAAAGTGCGACCATGTGTACGTGGCATAACTTTTTTGCGGGAGGATGCCCCCATGCTTCAGCATATATATATTTTAGGCACCGGTTGCGTTAACAAATGTTTTATTTTTTACTATGTTTTTTTTTTGGGTTTTAATGTTAACCATTATTTGCTTAGCAGGTACGCCATTCAGTTGCAGCGTGGATTTATTTATCTTGACAGCAACAGCGTTTGCTCCCACGATACATAAAGTCCAACGCTGTAGGAGGTGATTTCACCACCACAGTTAAAAAAAGAGCATATATGCCGAAGCATGGGGGCAGCAGAGGGGGAGGAGCGATTTTGCTCCTAATGCCACGTACATACGGTCGAAAAAAGTGCGACCATGTGTACGTGGCATAACTTTTTTTGCGGGAGGATGCCCCCATGCTTCGGCATATATAAATGGTGCATGTATGCCCATCATTAGAAGTGGGTGGATGAAGGGAGGTATTCTAATTTAAATTGGGGAAAGCATTTTATCACACCGATCTTGGTGTGGTCAGATGCTTTGAGGGCAGAGGAAAGATCTAGGGTCTAATAGACTTTAAGTAAAGCTTTTATTCTTTAAGTAAAGCTTTTGAAACTTTGCCTTTTTCTGGTCTGAAGTTATTAAAGGGATGGAATGTAAGTAATCGGTACATAAAGTCTACAGCTCAGGTCATTAAACACACTAGGGTATAAAGACATCAGTACAAGGAGTTCATACAGTGGGACATGCAAACAAGTGGTTACCCAGGGTAATTTGCACAGCCAGGGCCCTAATCTTGTACACAGGTACGGAAGAGTTAATTAAAGTGAAATACACGGATGGAGTCCACACTAGGTGCATGGCAGGACCCCATAACGTTACTGGGAGTGAGGTGGCAGTGATGCGTTGGACAGGTGGAGAGGGCATTGGCTCTGTGTGTCCCTCCTAAATTCACAAGTGACTGTGTTGCTGTATATGACATGACCAGTGTATTTTAAGATATCCCCAACTCTCCAATACCACCCCTTTTTACCCCCATCAAAACCCACTTTTTACACATCCCCTTATCTTACCCCATTTACCAATAATAGACCACACAGGAGTTGGAGTATAACTGGCCATAGCAGCCTTTTTATTAACCAAATATTAAATCCAATACTAAATAACTTTAATTAACTAACTTTCAATTAACATATCTACAACATTTGTAACGACAGTTTTAACTCCCAGTCTGTTGGTCTTTGACGGCACCCCGAACTTTAACACTTTCCACCAGTACACTGCGGGACCATATTTTACCATACCAGGCCTCCAGCCGTATCACCAGCTCGGAGATAACCCCCTTCCCGCAGTGCAACCATACCCGTATTCCAGCACACCGTTCTGCTGGAATACACCAGAGGGGCACATACCACCGATGAGCCCCCCACCACTTCCACCACCATCAAAGACCAAAGACACCGCCGTTACTGCTATGATGACCCGAATCCATGTATCCTGCAAGAAAAGAAAACAAACGACAAGAAACACAACAGGAATGGTTGGTTCTAAAAATTCCCCAACTGCTCCCGGAAGACCCCCTTTATACCGCTCCTCCACTCCAGTTCATTTTACCTTCCTGCCTCCTCCCTTTTAGCCTTCCCCCATATTTTAACCCTTTAGTTGCCTCTCCTCTCCACCTCATCATGCCCGGCCCTTCATTACTTTATTTGGTTGTCTCTCCATTCTGGGCCTCACTTCAAGAGAGTTTACTAGAGTAGGTTCATGTTTGCCATCTACCGGGTCGTAAGCGTGGCTCAAGTAAAAGTACCTCTCATGTGACCCTTGCTTGGCACCCAATGATGAGTGACATCTGCCCACATTCTCCAAGTTCTTGTGAAAAGTCTTCACAAGTGCCTAGCGTAGCAGTTGGGTCATGGACAAAGTGCCTAGCGTAGCCCAAAGAACCCACCACAGGGTAAGCCTCTCATGTGACCCTTGCTTGGCACCCAATGAGGAGGGAAACATGTAGGACGTGATGACATCTGCCCACATTCTCCAAGTTCTTGTGAAAAGTCTTCACAGAGAAGTGGAGGGGGGCTATCACCATCAGTGGCGACTGGTGTTTGCTTTTTTTTGGGGGGCAAACAATCCCCGGTCAGTTGGGTCATGGACGGCACCCACCCACCCCCCTAGTCGATCAGTAAGTCAGGGCCCCGCACTTACCCCATCTCATGGCGCCTTACCTCCAGGCAGCTGCTCTCTCGATTTCCCTGCATCTCCTCCCTCCTCCTCCTGGTGGCCAATCTGATCAGATCTCCTTTCGGCCAATCAGGTGACGGGTCTCATGACCTGCTTCCGGAGGAGAATCAGTGCTCTGCGCCCCGAGCCCACCCTTTTTTGAAGCCTATTAGTGCCTCTGAAACACCTGATTGGAATCGATGCGTTTGGCACCCAGGATGTAGATCAGGGGGCCGGACACATGGATAGGAGAGGCGGCGCCCGTGCACCCATAATGGACGAGCCGCCACTGATCACCATATTAATGCCCATGGTTTTGGAATGGGATGTCCAATAAGTTCTTATAGATGTGATAGTCAGGTGTCCAAAACATTTGGCTATTTATTGATTATCTGGTAATAAATGTTGTGTACAAGTAATGAAAAGCACATATAAAACTAGTATGGACTTATAAAACTCAGGGAGTGGGGGGACGCAAATACAAATAACCAAAAACACAGACTTTAGCACAAAATTTATGTTTTCTGGATAGAATTTGCAGTTCGTTGGCTGACAGACGACACGTTGCCTAAGCTTGCGCCTGTTTCCTTTTTACCTTAAATTAAAACAAAATATAAATTAGCTATTTCTTTTTTTTAGCGTAATTAATGAAAACAATTTCCATTTTTGGATGATGCGACTGCTTTGCAGACGCCAGAGGCGATGTACTTCATCATTAAGCTGCTGATACCACGTCTCTAAGGAAGGAGATTAAATTGATGCAGCCCGGCTAAGTGAATGAAACTCCGAGAGAGGAAAAAAAAGTAGCTTTGAACAAAAGGATCCATCAGTAGAGCTGTGCGAGATGGATTTTTTTCTGGTGTTCCTTTCTGAAGGCAGTGCTAAGAGGATGCATTAAGAAGACAGCTTGCTTGTGCCATTAAAATAATGCATACATTTTTTACATAATGCCATAGCTGTAATTCACCTTGATGGAGCGTCTTAATATAAACTAAACTATTCGTTCTCAGAGATTCTACAAAACGATGAAGGGTGTGATTTTTGTAAAATACTTTTTTTTTTTTTAAAGGTATATTCCAGGCAGAAATTAAGCTTTTACATTCAAATGCCTCTGGGGAATTGCCTACCTGCTGGTTTAAAGTGACTATCAGAGAAAAAGGAGGGTCTCCGTGTCCTTTTTAGTGCTCTGTTCAAGAGCTTCGGCCACCTGAAGTATCTTCACTTCCCAGGTATGTCAGACTCCTGGTCAATAGGTCTCTGACACCAAAGCAAAGAGGTCCTGTGTGGTATTGCATCCAGAAATGTATTCCTATCAGCAGAAATACATACAGCTCATGTACGACTATTCACCCATTGATATAATCTTCTAAAGGGTTTTATACAAAACGACAGATCATGGAAGAAGGATAACCAAAGGTTGTGTGCCTACAGCAGACCCAGATCTAGAGGGCTGCTGCACCGCCCAGATTTCAGTTGCACCCCTCAGGTCCCTGAGAGTACATCCACCAATCCATAAGCCAGTATAAGGGGAACAGTTTATAAGGGGGCATTCTGATGGGGACATTTGATGTAAAGGAGTACTTTGATAGGGGCAGGTAATGTCAGGAGGCACTTCGATGGGGACAGTTGATGTAAAGGAGTACTTTCATAGGGACAGTTGATGTAAGGAGGTAATCTGATAGGGACAGTTGATGTAAAAGGACACTCAGATGGGGGCAGTTTATGTAAGAGGACACCCTCATGGAGGACATTTGTTGTATGAGGATACTCTGAAGGGGACTGCTGATGTAAAGAAGCACTCTGAGGGGAGCAAGTGAAGCACAGGGACATCCTGATGCCAATAGTTGATGTAAGAGTCCATTCTGATGGGGCTATTGATTAAGACAACTAATGTAAAGGGGGACTCTGATGGGGAGAATTAATGTAAGGGGCACTCTGTTGGGGACCCTAATGTAAGGGGGAACTCTGATGGGGACCCTGATGTGATGAGGGGCTCTGATAGGGAAACCTGACATAAAGGGGCACAGGTTCTATTTAATCATTCTAATTTAATGGCAGCCTAATACTGGCTTTTCCTGCTCATTCGTGTACTGCCTCAGGACTAACTGCCAGGCTTTACTTATGGTTAGTGACTGACCCATGGTACAGAAGTGTGCCAAGTGAACAGGGATTAATCATTTCCCACATCTCTGTCAAACTGTGTGACAGAGTGCCAGTGACTGCCACACAGTGTTGGCATTATGCCCCTCTGACTTTTTTTACAGCACCGCCAGATCAGACAGGCTGGATCTTGTCCCTGGCCTACAGGCTCCAGAGATGAACATTCAGTCTTGATTGTAACCCTGTGGAGAAAAGGGACAACATAACGGCCTTGAACTAGCCAACATCACAGTATCTGTATAGAAGCAGGGGCGGACTGACCATTTGGCCACTCGGGCACTGTCCGAGGGCCCCGGGCCACTAGGGGGCCCCATCAGGGTTTCAAGCCTCAGTAAGACCAGAGACAGTATGTAAAAATTTGTGTTTTTTTTTTACATCTGTCTCTGAAATGTCCCTTACCCACATCCTTTTGGTCTAAAAATCCCGAGATTATAGCTGCCCCACCTCTCCAGTACCTTCTCAGCCAATAGAAACATGTCTGTGTATACTGTGTGTACATGTATGTGTATACTGTGTGTAAATGTATGTGTGTACTGTGTGATTGTATACTGTGTGTTTGTGTATACTGTGTAACCCCATAATCTCTGATTGCCCGGGGGCCCCATAATCTCCTATTGCCCGGGGGCCCCATGAGTTGTCAGTCCGCCCCTGTATAGAAGTATTTGCATTTCCAAACATCCAGTGAGTTAAATATCTTGTTCTATTCTAATAAAATATTCCTGGGCAGCTGCCAATCGTCTTACTTCTGTAAGCCGAATTAAAGCATCTACTGGGCAATCTGGGCTTTCATTCTTGGCAAGCTAAACCCTTATTATTTTCTTCCATGTCTTACCATAGTACATAACGTGAAGTTTTTAATGATTGCAAATTGCACACAATTAACTCTTTTTATGCTACATTAATCTAGGTATACCCCCCCCCCCCCCATATAAAAGGCCATCAAATACTTTAACCACTTGTCTACTGTTGTACTTTCACAAGCAGAAAAGTGGTAGGCATTTATTTCCACCGTGCCGTGTAAAAATGGAACTGCAAAAATAACCCTCTGGAGTTCCACCCAAAAGTGAAAGTTCCTCTTTAAGCACTCCTCAACCCCTTCTATGCCACACTTGGCATGTAACTTTTTGACTCAACTCAAGCGGTAGTTCACCTCACCCCCTCTCTCCCTTGCAATCTTCTGGGACACGTCACAGGTCGCAGAAGATTGCCCGGCCACTGAGGAGGCTGTGAAGCCGCAAGCTGTCACAGCCGGTACCTCACACTTGTACTGCTGGCGCTGGGAAGAGGTGAGGGAGAGAACCGAGGGTTCGGGCTGGGTGTCACCACACCTCCTCTTCTGCATATCTGATCTCCATCCTGTCTTTAGTAACTGTATTTTACACATCTGCAAATTACCCCCTTGCCTCTATTCCTCCACTGTATGTGACCTGTATATCAACCCCCTTCACCACTTCCTCCTTCTACTCATGACCTGTACAAGCAGTATCCAGTACACCATTGCAAAGCTCCATGTTTTAACCACCCCAATACCTAAATTTTTCTTAATTTTTTTTACCTTTTTCCTTAACCACTTAAGCAAGTGCTGGCCAAAGACCAGAGCACTTTTTGCGATTCGGCACTGCGTCGCTTTAACTGAACAAAATTGACATCTTTTTTTCCCTACAAATAGAGCTTTCTTTTGGTGGTATTTGATCACCTCTGCGGTTTTTATTTTTTGCGCTATAAACAAAAAAAAAACGAAAATTAAAAAACGGAAAATTTATATCAAATACTTACCGTAATTTTCCTTTCCTGATAGGCTCCATGGCAGCATACGTGTGGGTTGGCCCCGCCTCCATAACTACCCAATAGGACCCCTCTCCCATAAATCTTTGCTCCTGGCTGCTATCCGTGTTCCGTAACTAGCCTACTCCAGAGATTTGGGAGGGAACTCCTGCTGCCATGGAGCCTATCAGGAAAGGAAAATTACGGTAAGTATTTGATATAAATTTTCCGTTTTCCTGACAGGCTCCATGGCAGCATACGTGTGGGAAATAACTCGCCAAAACACACTCGGGTGGGCAAAATGTTGAGCAAAGAAAACCAAATTTATTTAACATTGTCCAATGACAATACTTGTAAACCAAAATTAATAGAAGACAGCGCAGCTGGTTCAACGCAATAATGAGAAAGAAAAGTATTAATTGTGGACCAAGAGGCCGCTCTACAAATAACATCAGGCGCCACATGCCGAGAAGCTGCCCACGAAGTTGAGATGCTCCGTGTTGAATGAGCCGTCACTGCCTCAGGAGGAGCCAAGCCCTTAGCTCTGTATGCCCTTTGAATCGTCTGCACAATCCACGCGGAAATTGACCTAATTGACGCACGCATCCCTTTATTCTTGCCATGAAGAAGGACAAAGAGGAATTCCGTTTGCCTGAATGGAGCTGTTGCCTCCAGATATTGTTTTAAGGTGTGGCCTACATCGAGAGGATGGATCTCTTGGTCATCTGATGTTTTGAAGGTAGGAAGTACAATCTCCTGATTCTCATGGAAGACTGTGGTCACTTTAGGGTTTGACCCTAACATTGGAATCAGCACTACTCTGTCTTCAAAAAAGGTCAGAAAAGGTTCCTCTGAACCCAGATTCCTGATCTCTGATACCCTTTTCGCTGACGTTATTGCCACTAGGAAGATAGTCTTTAGAGTAAGATCCTTAACAGGCAAAGGTTGAGACGAATCTTTCCCAAGATTTGACAGAAAATCCAAAACTAATGGAAGGTCCCATTTGGGAAACCTGGGTCTTCTTTGTGGTCTGAGCCTGATGGCACCCTTAAAGAATTGACGAACTAAGGCGTGATTCGCCCATGAGACTCCCGTGAAGGCTGAGATGGCTGACACTTGCACCCTTAACGAACCGACCGCCAGGGATAAGTCTAATCCAGACTGAAGAAAGCTCAGGATATCATGAACCTCTGGAGAGTTACACGAGTTTTCTCTTGACGACATGTGTTCAGCAAACCTGGACCAAATGCGCTCATACACCCTATTAGTGCTTCTTCGCCTGGCATTAAGAAGAGTTGGAATCGCTTCTTTCGGGCAACCAAGCGCCTCTAGCCTTCCCCTCTCAAGAACCACACCTTGAGATGCAGACATGCTGGAAACGGGTGTAACGTCTTGCCTTGAGACAATAGATCCGGCCTGAGAGGTAGGGGAATTGGGTCTTGATAGCTGAGGAGCAGCAGCAGAGGAAACCACGGCCTGTTGGGCCAGAATGGAATAACCGCAATAATCTCCACTTTTTCTGTTCTGAGCCTCCGCAGAAACTGCAGAATTACCGGTACTGGAGGGAAGGCATAGGCCCTCTGGAACTCCCAACTGGTCGTGAGAGCATCTATCCCGAACGCCTGAGGGTCCCTGAACCTCGCAAAGTACTTCGGTATCTTGAAGTTGCACGGGGAAGCGAACATGTCGACTTCCGGAGACACACCCAGTGTTAGGAGCCACTCGAAAACTTCTCTGTGGAGGGACCATTCGTTGTTGTCCAACTCGACCCGGGACAAGAAGTCTGCTTGCACATTCTGGACCCCCGGAATGTATACTGCCGAGATGTTGGCTAAGTTCTTTTGCGCCCAACTCATTAAAGGCTCCACTTCTTGTAACAGGGACCAGCTGTGAGTCCCGCCTTGTTTCCTTATGTATGCCACTGCTGTTGTGTTGTCCAACCTTAGCATGACGGAAGAGTTCGACACTAGATGGCGAAAGGATAGGAGTGCCTGAAAGGCTGCCCTCAGTTCCAGGATGTTGGAAACGACTCCTTGAGACTGGCATGTCCACCTGCCCTGAGCTACCTCCGAAAGGCAATGAGCGCCCCAACCCTGGTTGCTGGCATCTGAGGTCACCGTGATCCATGAGATGGGGACAATCGAATGATGGTTGCGCAGATTCTTCCCCTGGAGCCACCAGAGGAGAGATGTCCTCATAGATGGGGTAAGGAAGATGCGCTGATTCTGGTCGACAGAGTTCCACTGATGCAGAAATCCCTTCTGAAAGGGACGGGTATGCCACTGGGCCCACTTCACCATGGGAATGGTTGCTGTCATCGTACCAATTATTTTCAGGCACTGGAGAGCAGAAAGGTGAGTTGATCCACGTGCCTCCTGAATCCTGTCTCGGATTACCATGATTTTCTCCTCTGGGAGGGAGATGGAACCCTCCACGGTGTTGAAAAGAGCGCCCAGAAACACGAGGGACTGAGATGGCTCTAGCTGGCTCTTTTCTAAGTTCAGGAGCCACCCGAACTCTTGCAGGGTAGAGATGACAACCTCTTTGTGAACTAATAGCTGATCCTTGCTCTGAGATAGTAGAAGCAGGTCGTCCAAGTAATGGTGGAGACGCACACCCTTGACCCTGAGAAGAGCCACTACCGCCAATAGCACCTTGGAAAAAACCCGGGGTGACGTGGTTAACCCGAAGGGTAGACAAATGAACTGAAGGTGTTGGTTGCCTACCGCGAAGCGGAGGAATTTGTGGAAGTCCCTTGTCACAGGCACATGAAAATATGCGTCTTTCAGGTCGATTGATATTAACCAGTCTCCCAAGTGTACTGACTGTTGTATGGTAAGTAGGGACTCCATCTTGAATTTCTCCTTGCGGATGAATGAGTTGAGGTGAGTCAGGTCTATTACTGGCCTCCATGTGCCGTTCTTCTTCTGCACCAAAAACAGGGGTGAATACATGCCTTCGCCCCTCTCTTCTTCTGGGACGGGTACGACTGCTCCTTGTTCCAATAAACAGCTTACGTAGGTCAACAGGACCTGTCTTTTCTCTTCTGAGCTTGGAAGAGTAGTAGGGATGAATCTGAGTTTTGGAGTGTTGCAGAAGACCCACTTGTGACCGGACGATACTGTCTTTACGGTCCAATAGTCCCGAATTGAGGCCGCCCAAACATGTTTGAAGTGGAGAAGACGGGCCCCCACCCGACATGTCTGAGCGGGCCCAATTTCAAAAGGACTTCCCAGCCTCCTGGTTCCCAGAGGAACCACCTTTAGAGGCCTTCTTGAAAGAAGACTGCCTGGACCTCCATGTCCTGGAGAATTCTCGGCCGGGTTTATAGCTGCGTGCATCCCTGGCACGATCCGCATTCTGTCTTCTTGGAAAAGAGCGTCTCTGATTTTGAGGACGCCTATCCTGAGGGAGAAACCCAGACTTCCCACCTGTGGCCCGGGATATGGCAGAATCAAGCTTATTGCCGAATAATGAGGACCCTTCAAAGGGGATGCGGCACCAAGCCTGCTTAGAAGCAGGGTCTGCGAGCCACGGACGGAGCCACAATGCACGTCGCGCCGAAACGGCTGCCAGCATATCCCGAGACATCAGGCGAATGACATCAATGGATGCCTCCCCCAAGAAGGCTGAAGCCATCCTAATCTCTTGAATAGGTGAGTCTTTAGCTGTGTCTATCGAAATGCCTCTCAGGTATTCTTCAATGCTGTCAGCCCAGAATTCTATGGCCTTTGACACTGCTGCGATCGCAAGCACTGGCTTGCACGCCATCCCGGAGGTCAAATAGATTTTCTTTAGATCTGAATCGATCCGTCTCTCTAAAGGATCCTTGAATGACACAGTGTCTTCTAAGGGGAGAGTCACATATCTCACCAGACGCATAAGTGCTGCATCTACCATTGGAGCTGACTCCAGGTGTTTCACATCTTCTTCCTTAAAGGGGTAAAGTTTAAGGACTTTGGATTGCATGGAACTCTTTTTATCCATCTTGCTCCACTCTTCTGAAATAATATCACCCAATTCAGACAGAAACGGAAAAAATTGACGCTCCTTATTGAGCTGTTTAAAAAATTTACTCTGCTTCGGGGGGGAGGTGACAGGATCCTCCCACTTCAGAGCCTCTCTCACAGCTTTAACCAGGGAGGGAACCAAACCATAGTCAAACCCCAAACCTGGATCTTCCGGATCCGATTCACTGTCTGAGACAAGGGCAGAATGGCGGCTAGGTTGGGATGAATCCCATGTTTCTTGTAATACCCCCTCTCCTACTATAGGATCTAGCGGGTCTGCCGGGGATTCACAGGGCTGTTGAGCTTCCCTTTCCTGCAGGGATTCTTTTACCACTCGTCTCACCATTGATTCTAGGCGCTGGTCAGCGCCGTCTCTCTCATCCGCTGCCTTAGTGAAACAATGGTCACATAAGGATTTGTCTGCTGGTACAGGCATTTTGCACCCCCAACATGCTTTCTCTGGCCTCTTGCTGGAGTGAGCCACAGGGGGGCGGGAATAATCCCTGTCACGCTGTTCCGACCTGGCGGACCTATGGTGGCTGGATTTTGAGGAGGATTTGCGGTGGTGCGATTTTGACGATCCACTGCGTCTATAGGCACTAGGTTGTGGATCAGATTTGGAAGGGCTGTGAACACAGAGAGACAGACAGAAGGGACAGGTCATATTTGCTGCCTATGCTTACTCTCTTCAATATTAGAAATATAACAAATGTACTTTAGGACCTACCTAACATGAGCGGGCTGGCCACTAGGGGGCAGTGAAGCATCCATAATGTCCAAAAACACCAAGCCTGACACTGCAGTAAAAAAATACAATCTTCAGACAAAATACAGCAATAATCCAACCAAGCCCCAGCATAAGGACTGTTCCTACCTTGAACCGCCGAAATACTAGCCCCGGGAAGTCGCTGTGGCGTCCGCAATCATTCCCAGGGCTCTGTCAGCTTTGCAAGGTTTTTAAATTTGCCGCCCGTGACGTCATCGGCGTCATCCGACGCCGGGATCCTCAGCGCGCATGCGCGAGAACCAAGCCTCGCTCTCACATCGGGTCCGCGCATGCGCAGAACGCCCGCGGACCCGGAAATCGAAGAGAGTAGTTTGCTGGAACGCAGAAGCGTCCAGCAAACAGCATACAAATAGCAATAGACAGAGGAAAAGGATATAATCAATGGGCACACACATAAACACTGCTGCCATGGACAGATACAGACTCACCACTCCACCAACGATCACCTGGCCGAACGATCCAAGGCACGCACACACCGGACCTCCCAGCAGATAAGGGCCACCTGTAGCAACAGGTAAACAGGCCGGCGCACTTTTAAGGTAAGATAACCTTTCTTCAGCGCTACTCTGCAATTACTCTCCATACCCTGCTTAACAGTCAAGGCCTATCGGAGGAAACAATTCAGTCATTCGGCCGATCGATCGCTGTGAAGTCATCTTCAGGTAGGAGAACCACATGGTCCTACGGAGGAGGACAAAAAAGGAACACGGATAGCAGCCAGGAGCAAAGATTTATGGGAGAGGGGTCCTATTGGGTAGTTATGGAGGCGGGGCCAACCCACACGTATGCTGCCATGGAGCCTGTCAGGAAATTTATTTTTGCTTTTTGCTATAATAAATATCCCCCAAAAACATATATAAAAAAAATGTCTTTCCTCAGTTTAGGCCGATACGTATTCTACTACATATTTTTGGTAAAAAAAAAACGCAACAAGCATTTATTGATTGGTTTGGGCAAAAGTTATAGCGTCTACAAAATAGGGTATAGTTTTATGGCATTTTTATTAATATTTTTTTTTATTAGTAATGGTGACGATCAGCGATTTTTATTGTGACTGTGACATTATGGCGGACACATCGGACAATTTATACAGCGATCGTTGCAATTAAAGTTGCACTGATTACTGTGTAAATGTGACTGGCAGTGAAGGGGTTAACACTAGGTGGCGCTGTAGGGGTTAAGTGTGTCCTGGGGAGTGTTTCTAACTGTAGGGGGGATGGGCTAGCTGTGACACATCACTGATCATAGCTCCCGATCACAGGGAGCTATGATCAATGACACTGTCACAAGGCAGAACGGGCAGATGCTTGTTTACATTAGCATCTCTCCGTTCTTCCTCTCCGTGAGACGACCGTGGGTATCCCCGCGGACATCGAGTCCATGGGACCTGCGACCCGACTCACGGAGCTCCCAGCCGGCGCGCACGAGATGGCACGGTGGCAAATTCAAAGGGACATACGGGTACGCCCATTTGCGCAGCCGCGCCATTCTGCCATCGTACATCGGCGTGCGCCGGTCGGGAACCGGTTAAAGTAGAACTATAGGCAAACACCCTTTGTCCCATTGCAGAGATTTCCCTTCACTTTCTGTCCCTTAGCCAAACAGGAAGTGAGAGGAAAGGACATTTCTTGGGGTCCTCATTGGAAGATTTCCCCTCTTTTCTGGGGATAACCCACAATAATCACTTTAAATAATGTATTGGCCCATTTTGTTTATTATGTTAAATGCTAAACAAAATCTATTTTCCAGTCTAGTAAATATGAAACTTTACATCAAACCTTTTTTTTTTGTTTATTCAGAAGTGGACTTTTTCACATGTTGTGTCTTCTTACAGCCTAACTGTTTAGAGCAATCAGTAGCTCAAGCTACATTTTAAACCCAGGGCTAAATGAGTTGTCACAGTAGCTCATCTCTTATTGGATGGCTCCATCAAATGTTTTAATCAGACAAAACTGGCCTCATGACAGTAAGCTATGTCTGCCATGCATTAAATGTTTATTTGTAAATTAGAGGTTGTATAAAATGAACAAAAGAGAGAGAGGGGAGCTAGGTTCAGAGAATGACTGCACTCAACTCATAATCACTTAAGTGCCCATTCAGTGCAGCAGTACAAATGCCCACAAGCAAAATGGAAACGCCGGGACAAATTTTTATAAGTTTCACTTAAGTGCCCATTCAGTGCAGCAGTAAGAACCACCAATGGAGGAGGAAGGACCTGTGATGTCATTGGACCAGCCAGAAGACCTTTGGAAAAAGGGGAAGCTTGAAAAAGATAGATTCTGCTTTAAACGTCAACCCATGTTTCACTAAGCAAAGATTGGAGAAATATCTGCTTGTTCTCACTTTCAATTTTATTTATCTAGATCTCTAGAAATATTTTGCCAGTGTTGAACATATTCTGCTAGGTGGTGGATATCCTTTGTGATTTAGTAAAATCACATGTTGCTTGTAACATCATGCACAAAGCAACTCATGCTGATGGGTTCAATTGTTGCATCCTTCTCTGACCTCTTATTGCTGAAAAAGGTTTTATAAATTCTAGTCTGGCGAACTGCGCAGTCCTGCAACATATAATCTTGCACAGTGGAATACCGTGACAGGACATCATTTGAAGCTTCAACCTCGTTTATTTGTCCATGCTGGAAGAATTCCCTTCACATTAATCTTCTGTGCTGAGATCTCTATCATTTCATTCTGAATAGTGAGTTAGTGAGAATATTTACTATAATGAAAAGGAAACCTGAAAATAAAATAAAAAATTGCATATTAGTCATCTGTTCAGTTTTTGAACTCACATCCCTCTGTCTTCTTGCTTCCAAAATGGCCTCTTTTGTACTTCTGATGTACATAAAGGAGCAGTATGTCCAAAAGTGATATTTGAAGAAGCAGTAGAACCTGGTGGTTGCCTGCACCACTGTCGGCAGCAAAGGCGGTGCCACAATGGGCGTCCGCCCATCCACCGCTGCCGTCCAGGCCGCAACCGGTGAGACCGCAGGAGCAAGGGGACCCACCACAGATCCCCTTCCCACAAGATCCCTGCAGCCGGAGACCAGAGCCATCAGTTAATAGGGCAGGACAGCATCCTCAGAACCCGCCATCCCCAGGACACTGGACCCCCCACCAGCCCAGGGAGAGCCCAGCCTGCTAACCAGCGCCCCCCCACCTGTCCCCGGCCACCATGACAGGCGCCGAAACAGGCCCGCCCCCCACTTGCACCACAGGAGAACCAGCAATAGGGACCCCAGGCGTAGACACAGACACCATGCTCACAGGGACAGACAAAGGTACAGTTAAAGACTTACTAGGCTGCCCAGGGAAAACCGTCCACACAGCCGCACCTCCGGATCCCTGAAGAGGTCCCATCTGGACCCCAGCTGCTGTGAGCTCCTCCGCATCCTAGTCCAACACCGCATCAGAGTGGACACGGACTCGTCATCCACCTGCTCTGCTCTGCTCAGCAGACAGATCCCCTGCTGAGCAAAGCAGATTCCCTATTACCAGCATAAATTTTAAGGTAAAGCACAGAAAAAATGACTTGCAATGCACCTCTGAACTTGCTAGAAAATTCAACTACTCAACAAAGAGTCAATTCCTAGGACACCCCCTTCCTTCTTTGCAAGCTATAGCTCTTCTTCTGGGAGTGTCTAATTACTTTCTGTTCTGGCCCAGCTTCTGCACCCCTCCATTTACCTTTGTACATAATCTTTTAAGTAGCAGCCAGGGGCAGAGCGAAGGGGAATACTATAGAGTGTCAGTTCAGTGACAGCTCTGAGTCTACCAATATGGTGACACCCACCAATGGTTTCAGGGAATTTGGATGTCTACTTTAAATCATATGCAAAAAATACACTCACCGGCCACTTTATTAGGTTCACCTGTTCAATTGCTTGGTAACAAAGTGCTAATCAGCCAATCACATGGCAGTAACTCAATGCATGTAGGCATCTAGACATGGTGAAGATGACTTGCTGAAGTTGAAACGAGCATCAGAATGGGAAAGAAAGGGGATTTAAGTGACTTTGAACATGGCATGGTTTTTGGTGCCATAGGGGCTGGTCACAGTATTTTAAAAACTGCTTATCTACTGAGATTTTCATGCACAACCACCTCTAAGGTTTACAGAGAATGGTCCAAAAAAAAAAATATCCAGTATGCCTAGTTGATGCCAGAGGTCAAAGGAGAATTGTGTGGACGAAAATGCCTAGTTGATGCCAGAGGTCAAAGGAGAATGGGCAGACTGGTTTGAGATGATAGAAAGGCAACAGTAACTCAAATAACCACTCATTACAACCAAGGAATGCAGAATACCATCTCTGAATACACAACATATTGAACCTTGAAGTAGATGGGATACAGCAGCAATTTTTTCCTTTTACTGGCATTTACTGACAGGAGAAAAATGCCTGTTTTTTACTGACGGTTGGCACCACTCCTGTCAGCTAAGAAGAAAAGGAACTGAGGCTACAATTCATACAAGTTCACCAAAATTGGACAGAAGATTGGAAAAACGTTGCCTGGTCTGAAGAGTCTCCACTTCAGCTGCGACATTCAGATAAAAATATATTTATTGTTGGGTCAGAATTTGGCATAAACAACATGAAACAATGGGGCATGGATCCATCCTGCCTTGTATCAATGGTTCAGGGTGAGGGTATCTAGGAACAAATGTTTTAGATTTATGTGTGGTTGTAAAAATAATGTGCTTGGTGTGGTGGAGTGGAATTAAATTTTTTTGGAAAAACGTTGCCTGGTCTGATCCTTAGTACAACATGAAATTATGGATCCATCCTG
Source organism: Lithobates sylvaticus (assembly GCA_028564925.1). Lineage (NCBI taxonomy): Eukaryota > Metazoa > Chordata > Amphibia > Anura > Ranidae > Lithobates > Lithobates sylvaticus. The sequence continues at coordinate 75,974,957 of CM053028.1, forward strand.
CCTTGTATCAATGGTTCAGGGTGGTGGTGATGGTGTAATGGTGTGGGGGATATTTTTTTTGCACACTTTGGGTCCTTAGTACCAATTGAGCATCGTTTAAACACCACGGCCTACCTGAGTATTGTTGCTGACCATGTCCATCCCTTTATGACTACAGTGTACCCATCTTCTGATGGCTCCTTCCAGCAGGATAATGCACCATGTCACAAAGCTCAAATCATCTCAAACTGGTTTCTTAAACATGACAATGAGGTCACTGTACTGCCACAGTCACCAGATCTCAATCCAATAGACTAGAGCACTATTGGGATGTAGTGGAACAGGAGATTTGCATCATGGATGTGCACATAGCTCCCAACTGTCCCTGATTTGGAGGGACTGTCCCTGATTTGCAGCAATGTCCCTCTGTCCCTCATTCCTCCTCATGTGCCCCTCATTTTGGTCTGATCTATATAGTTGTATATAAAATCCACTTTTTATCTATTAAAAAGTGTTTTCCAGTGCTAAACCTTTCATCTGATTTCTAAATTGCTGCATTTGTAAATTCCAAAAGCCAATATAAAGGAATAGTAGTGGTAAAAAAAAAAAGCACTTGTGGGTTTAACCAATCTTGTTTTTTTTTGTACAATTCTCCTTTGAGGGGGGCGTGGCAAGGGGGTGTGTCCTATGTCTGCATACTTTTGCTGATAGGTGTCCCTCATTCCCATCTCAAAAAGTTGGGCGGTATGGATGTGCAGCCGACAAATCTGCAGCAACTGTGTGATGATATCATGTCAATATGGACCAAAATCTCAGAGGAATTTTTCCAACATCTTGTTGAATCTATGCCACAAAGATCTAAGGAAGTTCTGAAGGCAGAAGGGGGTCCAACCCAGAACTAGCAAGGTGTATCTAATACAGTGGCCGGTGAGTGTACATTGAATTAGACATGTCCGATTAGTTTCGTACGAATCGAAAATTCGTACAAATTTCCGTAAATTCGTACATTCAGGAGGATCCGAAATCCGAATTGCTATGCTTCAGAATTTTCTACAAAATTTAGTTTTTGCGCATTTCAGATCCAAATTCCATTAAAACGGAAACGTGACTGGTGTTTTGTTGACCAATCAGAGGTTTTCTTCTGCTGCTGAGTGAGGGTTGGGAAAATGACCTTTTTTAATACGGGAGTGGGAGACTGAATCGGACAAAATAAGAATGTTCGTTAATTACGATTATCCATTATTGTTCATTAATTACGATTATTCGTTATGATGAAGTTAAAAACCCAGGAAGTCAGCACAGCACAGGGATGGTGGGAGCCCCTCATAATGATAAATTCATCATAACGAAGGTTCGTAATTGTTACTAAAAGTTTACGAGCCTAAAGAAAATTCGTATTTCGTACGAATCAAAATATAATTTCGGACACGAATTACGAAATAAGAATTAACGGCTAATACGAAACGGAATGGAACGAAACGAAACAAATTTATTGCCGGCGCACATGTCTACATTAAATGCACTTAAAGTGGAGTTCCACCCACTTTTACAACTCTTCAGCATCCCTCACTAAACTGTGCACTGTAAACAAATTGGATATTTTTTTTATTTTTTTTTCAGCACAGACTGTATATCTGCTGTATTCATTTTTCACTTCCTCCTCCCTGGCCGCGGCCCATCGCATCATTTCCTGTTTGCAATGCCTCCTCCACAACTTCCTCTGACACTGCCGTTGCTATGGAAACCTGACCTGAAACCTATTACACTGCTTATGCTGCACTGAGCATGTACGATATCTGCAAGGATGAGATCCAGGAAGAAATACAGTCTGGCTTCAGATGCCCACAATTAAGATGGCCACGGCCTGCTGCAAGTTTATAAAATAACAAACTACTGCTAAAAACTAACAAAACAGACCTTAGTTTACAGACTAACTTTACTAGAATACATTAAGCTTGTGTATTATAGGGGTATTTTTATTTAAAAAGTATAATTTCGGCCGGAACACCGCTTTTAAGGGAAGATTTTTGCTGACATGAAAGTAATTTTTAATACTTCTCAATCTGTATCTTTTTTTATAAATACTAGATAGTGCCATGAAGGGGCTTCCTGTTGTAGGGTGGCAACGCTGTCTTCCAGTTGTGTTCCTGCATTGTCATTATGTCACAGGCATTTTAGAAGAGACTGCAAGTTGCCTTTCAACACATTATGCTGGCATTGTCCAATGTTGTCACATCAAGAAACCCGTCCTGAGAAATGCCATGTAGCTATCCCTGGAATACATGTAGACAGAAAGTGGCTGCAAATAGAGACCGGCAGCACCAAGCTGTAACAAAGGATTAAAAAACTGTGACAAAGAAGTAGAAGAAAACAGTGATTTAGAATAATTGTCATCATTCTGGCCAGGGCTAAATCTCCTTTAACCTCTTCCTTGTACCCATTACAAATGCAGCGCAAGTCCTATGAAGTCAGCATGTCAGCCTAGCTACAAACCTGTGCTATTCAGCAAATGTCTGCCCACATCTCAGAACATTTTAGGACACAGTTTAATTGCTGCTCAATCCACCTTAAATTTTTTTCTTTCCATTTGCTATTTTAGGCAGAAAACAACTTTTTCATCTTCTTTTATTTTTTTTTCTCTGTGCCAAGGTTTTACAGTCATGCGACTTAGTTTGTGGATGCAGATAGCTAATGCATATTCATGAGACGGTATAATTATAATCTGCAAAACCCGGAAGATTCTTTTTATTCTTGAGCTCTGATGTAATTAACAGGCTGAAAATCCTTCCTTAGGGTGTAAAGGCTTCTTGTCTCTTCTCTGTCAGTAACTAAACTCCAAAGATATACCCGGATCTGTGCCAAGTATCCTGCTGGCTCCTTCATAGCGCTGCAATGGCAACAATTTTAATTTATGGGATTTATATAATATTTGACTCCGAGAGAGGACTTCTTTTCGCTGATAATAAATATGTCTGTATATCACTTTCACTATTGATTTCCTAGCCAGTCTGTGAGGGGCATAGTCTATGAAATCCAACGCAAAGTTCAACAAACACATATACAGTAAAATATTCTATGTAATTGAGTGTTATTTTCACTGGGAGTGTGGAAGAGGAATCTCATTTGCATGCAAATGCTGCATTAGCAAACTAATCTTTAAAAAAAAAAAAATAATGATTTAGATTTGTCTTTAAACCACAGCTTATTTTATCACACTTTTGGTAAAATATTTGTTTGGTTTGTGTATTTTAGTACATTTAAATGGGCTGGGTTAGGAAAATTGTATAATTATAAATTGTGATTGAATAACAGAAGAAGATATGAAAAAGGAACCTTGGTACAGAAAGAGCTGAAGCCATCTTTTTAATATTCTGCAGGCTATTATTGCAGAAGAGACATGCAATGTCTCTTCTGCAACAAAATACACCTACCTACCTACTCACAGAGATCTCCAGCGTGTGAGCTGAGCTGCACACACACACAGCTCAGCTTACATTATATGTGTCAAACACAAGGTCCGCAGTCCGAACCCGGCCCTCCAGGCCATTTCATGTGGCCCTCGGACCAAGGGTTGGGGGGGGGGGTGGGGTGTAAGAGAGATGTGAACAGCCAGTGAAAGAGAGCTGAACCCTGCTCACTGTGCATACAAACCCCTAAACCCTGCACTCTGTATGTAGTGCACTCCTAAACACTGCACTCTGTACTCTGCATGTAGCGCACCCTGGAGCTCTGCACTATGTACAAAGCACACCCCTGAACTCTGCAGTCTGCACATAGCGCACCCCTTAACTCTGCACATAGTGTACCCCTGAACTCTGCACTCTGCACATAACACACCCCTGAACTCTGCACATAGTGCACCCCTGAACTCTGCACATAGCGCATCCCTCAACTCTGCACATAGCGCATCCCTGAACTCTGCACATAGCGCATCCCTGAACTCTGCACATAGCGAATCCCTGAACTCTGCACATAGCGCATCCCTGAACTCCACACATGACGCACTCCTAGTATTTATTGCCCCTTTAACCCCTTGGCGCCAGCCAAATGCAAATATGCAAACATGTATTGCAAGCGCACAGGATATAAACCATTCAATGCCTAATGAAAGGCCAGTCCTTTGAGTTCTTTCGGAAGTCCATAAGGCTAGTATATAACCAGTGGATGGGGGAGCAACCAATGGATTATACAACAATTCGGGCAGAAGCTCTTCTCAGGAGTAGGAAGTAGACTCTGTGAAGCTAGTGCATGAAGAAAAACAGAAAAGTGTAGTATTTTAATGAAACATGGTACAAACGACCACTCACATGAAGGAAGTGAAAATAAGACTTGTTGTAATAGTAAGCCTCCAATGGAGATGATAATTGGCACTCCAGTCCAGGTATGTGGAGTCCGCAGTATGACAGGGGGTAAAGCCAACAAGGTCCGTGTTGTTACGGGTATGGTGTGATGGAAGGCGGCATGGAGAATAGCATTGTGGAAGGTGTGTGATGTCACTGGGAGCAAAGGAACACAGTGCGCTTCAGAGCATGGGCGAGACTCGTACTGAGCATGTGCACTCCTTTCTCAAATCGTCCTTGATGCAGATGGACTGCATATTTGCAAGAAAGGCTGTCCATACAGCGCTCCTGACAGAGTTACCAGAGTTTAATCGAAAGCTCCTGATCGCAAGGAGTGATTAGGAGTTTTAGGATTATGTGACAGTCGAGACCGCCAATTATGACGGTCACATGCTCTTAATCCCTGCCCTGCCTCCTGGCGTCATAAACCTCTTAAAGGGCAGGGCCCTGGCGTGAAAAAATTAAGATCCTGACACTTTTAGTGCAATTAGGCCACACTCACTATTTGATGCGTTTCGGTGAGGGGGGACATGGTAGAATTCCTGCACCTATTCTCTGAGAAAAAAACCCACATAAATTTATATAGTCTTACAGATACAACCGGCCCATGGAGGAAAAATCTTAATACTTATGCGGCCACAATGAAATTGAGTTTGACATCTCTGGCCACCCCCCCCCCCCCCCCCCCCATCCATCTGGCCCCCTAATCTACGTGCAGGCATGGATTCCAATCAGGTTTTTTTTTTTTGAAGCATGTGATTAGAGCAAAAGGCTCTAATATGCTTCGAAGAAGGGTGGACTCGGGGCACTGCACCCTGATCCCACCCAGGTGTCAGTGCGGGCATCTTCCGAAATCTCGCGAGGTTTGTTTTTTATTTTGAATGCATGTGACCAGAGGGTCTTCAACTACAGGCTGTCCAGAGCCAGAAGAGTGGTGGAGAACGCTTTTGGCATCCTGGCCAGCCGCTTCCGCCTGTTCCTGACGGCATTTAACTTGGCGGAATACAAACTGAACCACATAGATATTGCAAGGGTTTCTAGTGAGAACAAACTTCCTTTCCCCAAAAAAAAAACACCAAACATTGTATTATAAGTGGCCGAACGATCGCAAAACACAATGGAGCAGTATGCAAGCAAGAAATCAAACACAAAACACAACTACTTACTTTTTTGAAGAATTGATCTTTCTGTACTGATCGGCCTCCCTCAGTTTCAGGTCTGACCAGCGTTTCCTGAGTTGCTCCTTGGATCGTTGTACCCCAAAATTATTGTACAGCCTCCTCACAACTCTCCTCTTTAATATGTCAACCATCTCCAACATTTCTCCAAATGACATATTGGAGGCCTGGCCAATCAGGAAGGGATTCTGAGACTCATTTCCCAATTGGCCGAAATTGCTTAGTTCCTAACGTGTTTGACATATCAACAGACATTCCAGGAGGAGTGAGCAGATGCATGGCGGAATCCGCCGTGATGCCAGCGGTGGAGAGCAGGGGAAGAAGAAGATGGAGCCTCTTGTAGTACCAGAGCCTGGGGACCTAGATGGCATCTGCTGCAGTTCCGGATACTTTGGACCTCTCACTGCCCATCGCCCAGGTGAAGCGCTGCCCGTCTTAGATGGGGTAAGTGCCAGTGCTTCTGATGACCCGACCGACCGACCGGACCAGCCGCCACTGGTCCCTACACTAGCAAATCATTCTGTTTCAGTTTTCTTATATTGCAGATCACTATGTGATATATAAATGCTCTTGAAGTGGAAATAAAGGGGGTTTTACTTACCTTTCCTCCAACAGGCTCTGTCTATTGACAGGCCGAGGTTCAAGTGATTCCCAGCACTTATCCAGGCTATATCCCTATTCTGTAGGTCTGTCAGACCTCAGGGTCTTATCCACAGAATAACATCTATAGTCAGTAAATATGTGAGTGTTGGCGTGACCGTGAGCCCGGCCATTGTCTTTATATGTGACAACGTTGTCATGTGGTTTTTATGGTAAGTGGTGGAGCCCATTCAGTTACTTCTGTATTTGATATTTAATTTTTTGTACCTTTTAAATCTTAAGTGTGAGACTCCTGTCTGTCCTTATGTGGAGCTACTTTATATAGTAGACTCTGTGTCCCTGTTTATTATTTTGTATAGACTGTTCCGAGGATACCACCATATCAGTTTAAGATGAGTAGGAACCCCACTTACTTCATTACTGGGCATTATTTTAGCATTTTTCAATGTCCAGCGTTGGATCCCTTGGTTTTATGTACTATTTACTGTCCATTGACCTCACCGACATCTTCCTCTGTGTGCTGGTCTTCGGGGGTGGATGGTATTCTGGTATTCTGTGCTATTGTATTCTGACAGCGGAGAGACTTCCCTGCCATCAGAATACACTGATCAGCGCTGCTGGCTATAGCCGGTGGTGCTGATCGAGCAACAAAAATTTGACAGGGCGGTTGTACAGAAGTCGATCAGTAGATCAATCTCTGTATAACCACCTTGCCCGCACATGGATCGAAGTTTAGCTGGTCCCTGCTGAACCGGTCAAATTTTGATCCATGTATGCCCGGTTTTAAAGTATAACTAAAGGTAACATTTAGTTTTTTTCATTTTGAATAGAGTAAGGGAGGGCTATAACCCCTGTCAGATTTTTTTTTTTCCATCTGTGTCCCAGTGGGAAGATTTCCCTTCACTTCCTGTCCCATAGCCAAAACAGCAAGTGAGAGGAAATCCCTGCAAAGTGAGGGAATCCCTGGTTGTCCCCAGAACAAATGTCACCATCAGGGCCGTTTTTAAGGTAGGGCAAAAGGGGCAGCTGCCCTGGGCCCTGTCATTGTTGTGGGGCCCAAAGCAGCTGCCTCATACTTGCCAACTATCCTGGTTTAAATTCCCTCGCCCCTTGAGGTTTTAGTCCTGTGCTGTGTCCCAATATCTCAATGTGAAGTGCTGCTACTAATGCTGCCCAGCTCTGCCCTATTGTTGTGTACAGATGACTCACCTGCAGACCCTGTGTTTATCTGTAAATTACTGGCATTTATATGTAAATAGTGGCGGCGTTCATATGTAAATATCGGCGGCAGGCGGCATTGATATGTATATCATGCCCCCCTAAGGTCATATCCACAGTAATCTCTAGCAACCAATCAACAAGCATAAATCATGTGCCTCTAGCAACTAGCCAGTGAGCTGTAATGTGTTCTGTAACCTCTAGCAACCAGTCAGTGAGCGGTTATGATACCTTTGGCAACCAATCACAATAGCTGCCTGATTTGATTCAGTAAACTGATTTTGAGTCTAGCTGCTATTTATTGTATGTCTCAGAGTAGGTGGAGAGCAAAACTGCATGGGGGGGGGGGGGGGGTCACCATTGGAACATTTCCTCTCTACTGTTTTCTATTATATATTTTTTTTCTGAAAAGCAGAAGCCCTGGAGAATAAAATGTTGGTTGCTGAATTTTTTTTTAAGTTGCACGATATTTGCACAGCTTGTTTTTCAAACGCATACTGTATTTTAAGGACAAAACACACTAAAATGCATTTTAGTGAACACAATCGCAATATAACACCCAATTTTTTTTGTGTGTAAAATATAAAAAATGATGTTGTGTCTGGAAAATTTCTGCCATACATTTCAAGACTTGATTCCATGTGTCTGTGAAATGGTGAAAACTATGGTGCATAGAATTTTCCATAGTTGATGATTTAAAAGCCTTTAGAGGTTATCAGTTTTGCGTTAATCATGAATTATGGCCCAAGAATTATTGCACTCATTCACCGATCGTGGTGATATCTCATGGTGGTACAAATGCTGTTTACATACACATGCAGGACCTATGCTATTGTTTGCATTTGAATGTATGCACAGGGGGACCGGCGTGTTTTACTTCTTTTTTTTTTAGCGTTTTGTTTTTTACATTCATATTTTTTTTTTATTTGTATTTATTTTATTTGTATTTATTTTAGTAAAATTTTAATTTTTTTTATACTTTTTTTTTTTTTCATTTAACTTTATTGCTTTTACAAGGGGAATGGGCAGATATTCTTTATGGATACCTTAGGGGTTTAATAGATCCCCAGTGTCTCCCTTGCTGCTAATGAAGCTGCTACCATAAAAGTGGCTGCCGCACAACTTTTACCGAACAGTCAATCACCGATTGAAAAAAATCACACCAAAGCCCGCAATGTTTTAAAATTGCCTAAGGACATGAAGTGGTTAAAACAACATTATTTGGATGTTCAATGCACATGGCAAAGTGGACATCAACCAATTAGAATTCACTTGACTGAGAAAGCATTAGTACAGGATAGGTTCCGACTGGTAACATTTAGCACGTTGCTCCATACATTGTTCTATCAAATAAGCCTGCATGTCTGCATCGTCACAGATCTCCTTTGACTGTTATTCTACAACTACAAGTGAAATCAAATTATGCTCCATCTGTAGACGAAGCAGCGGCGGAGCAATATGTAAAAATAATATTTGCAGAATTGCGCTGTCTTTGACATTTTATTGCTTTTATCTCATTCCGATCTTGCCTAGCTCTGCAGAAATGTTCTTTCTCCTTGCTTTGTAAATCCGGAGGTAATGTAGTGTATCTAGTTTCTGCCTATGTCAGAGCTGGAGGAAGCGAATGTTAAAGACGATGAACAACAATGGGGTGGGATATAGAAGAGGACTCCCTCAGCCGTCAAATAACCATTCTAAATCGAGTCTTCGCAGCCATGACTTTTACGCAGAGGTTATCTCTCTAACGGTACAAGAAGACTTATTAAAGCAGACATTACTGAAAAAGCCAGATCAGGTGATTAGATCTAAGCTTCGTTCCCTTGTACTAATGACTTCAGGTACTTCAAAAATGTACCTGTAAGGAAAATTGATTATATACCTAAAGGTTGCATACCCTTATGTATACCCAAGGACTGGCCTCAGAGATTAAACAAATCCTCCTGCATAAGTTGTACCAGTTTATCTGCAGCCTTCTCTTCTCTACAACTGTTCAAAGTCTAGAATTTACACAGCATTTCTCAGCTCCATAGGGGGCGGGGATATGAAATCACACACTGCACAGCATACCGTAATGTAGAGATGGGCTCAGGTGTGTTCGGGATCCTAGTCTTAACCCACCCGCCTGGAAGCCGACACTGCACACCGCTAATCACAGGCAGTGAGACATTTCTAGATCTGTGCAGCTGGGAACCAGGAAATGCCTCACTGCCTGTGATTAGCGGTGTGCAGTGTCGGCTTCCTGGACAGATCAGGCTGGTGGGTTGGGACTAGGATCCTGAACATGCCTGAGCAAATCCTTAGGAACCGGTGACATCATCAGTTGGCAGGATCTGGTCGGGCAGCCAGTTTAGCTTTCTCTTTTGCTGGCAAGAGTACAGAGGGGAGCAGAGAGCGGGGGAGGGGAGGGCACAGCTCCCTCATATAGCACAGGAGCTAACAGAGAATCGCTCAGAGCGGGCTGTTGCTGCGGCACCCCTAAAGACTCCTCACAGCACCCCAGGTTGCTGCGGAACCCCGATTGAGAAACACTGGTATATTGCATCAAAAGACTTCAGTTATCTGCTCCTTGTCGGGCGCCGAGCACCTGAATTACAGCCGCATTTTTTTTGGGAGCTCCTGATTACAGCCGTGGGCTCTATTAGGCTTCCAAAATGAAAAACAGCAGGCGCAATTCTGTTTGTTTACTGTTTACTCAGTGTTGTGTTAGAAAAGCAAATAAATCGCACCTGCCTTTCAGACAATCAGGTGCTCGGGTCTGGTTACCTGTCACCTGATTCGCTGAAACAACAGGTGCTGTAATTGGACGCCTGATAGAGAGGACCGGAGACCATGATCGAGGAGCATGGACGTAGAGGACGCCACTGTGACCCGCTGTGAGACAGGTAAGTCCCGACTCCCGGGCAATGCACACTGGCAGCATTTGATGGGGCACAGTAGCAGCAATTGATGGGGCACAGTAGCGGCAATTGATGGGCACACTGGCAGCAATTGATGGGGCACACTGGCAGCAATTGATGGGGCACAGTGGCAGCAATTGATAGGGCACAGTGGCAGCAATTGATGTTTTTTTTTCAGTTTGTTTGCGCCCCCCCCCCCCTAAAATTTTGAGCACCAGCTGCCACTGCCCATGTGTAAGACAGTGACCCTGTACAAAGTGTAGCCCAGAAGAACCCACCCTGGGGTAGGCCTCTCATGTGACCCTTACATGACACCCAATGAGGAGGGAAACATGGAGGGTGTGACGACCACACCATCACCTACCCCCCACCCCTACAAATGCATCGCAGCAATACAAAATTGGGCCTGAACTATTTTCTGGTAATGCAGCGCATCACAACTAACAGTAGTGGGTTACCATTTTATTGGAAGTGAATGGCACTGAAAGGCACTAACTCATGTATGATGCACTTCCATGTGTTATTGTAATGGGCACATTACTGGCAATGCATAGGAATAAGAGGGCCCTTGAATACTTGACTTGCTCCCTCAACAGCCACTCGGAAAATGAGACTGAAAATGGCGGTAATGATAACGGACATGTTACTTGTAAATCCATTTGTACAGAACTAGACCAAAAACGATCTTGATGATGTCTGTAAAACCTCACAAGCCATCAGAATGAATCAAGCACAGAATCATTCCAACCCAGAGCAAAGACAATGAGGAGGTAATTAGTACACCAAACACACTGCCGACAGAATTAAAGTGCTATTGACATAAAACACCTTTTATTCTTGTGTATACATGATTTAAAAGGGAAGTCAAACACCCTCGAACAAAACGAGCTTTATGGCTCGAAACACGTTTTAAATGAAATCATTACAGTCTGAAGCTAAGTAATTGCATTTATTTCATTTTCTTTCAGCTTTTGGCAATTTATTGACAAGATTTGTGGCCTCATTCATCACAAGACCGAAGAGAAAAAAAAAAACACTATAAAGATGATGTTCTGCAGATTAGAAAACAAATAAAATAGGGGAAAGTAAGCAGTGGAACGGACAACAATCCTCATAGCTATACACAACAGAAGGACTAGACATCCCTAGCCGATCGATTTTTGGTGAGAAAACAATCAGATTAGGGATGAGTACAATTTAGGGGGTTTAGTGCTTAAATAAATGCTGCCAAAAATAGAAAACTTCAGCAAAAATTCACTATTTATTGGAGTCAAGGAGGAAAGGGAAAGTAGGTTGTTTTTCGGTGGCTTTAGAAGGTGCAATAGACTTAAAGTTGTGTTGCCACCAAAAAAAATAAAATTTGCGTAAAAATCATAAAAAAATAAAAAAAAATAATTGGGAAAATTTTTTTTTTTTACTCACCTCTAAATGCCTGTTGCTAGAGGGTCCCTCGTAGTCTGCCACCTTCAGTGCCCGGGCACTGACATCTCTTCCCCTCGGCGTTGCACAGTCATCTGGGACCTGTCCCGTGTCCCAGATGACTGAGCGTCGTATCACGGCGCATGACGCCACTCGCACATGCGCAGTGGGTGCCCGGCTGTGAAGTCACAGCCGGGTGCCCACAGTAAGAATGCCGGCGCCGTGAGTGGAGCAGGGAATGGGGGGGGGGGCTTCGTTCCCCCGCATCGCTGGACCCTGGGACAGGTAAGTGTCCGATTATGAAAAGTCAGCAGCTGCAGTATTTGTAGCTGCTGACTTTTAAAAAAAAAATTTTTTAGTGGGCACTCCTCTTTAAAGACTAAAAGTCCCCGTAAAAAATCTGTCGATACAGTATCTCACAAAAGTGAGTACACCCCTCACATTTTTGTAAATTTTTTATTTTTGTATATCTTTTCATGTGACAACACTGAAGAAATTACACTTTGCTACAATGTAAAGTAGTGAGTGTACAGCTTGTATATCAGTGTCAATTTGCTGTCCCCTCAAAATAACTCAACACACAGCCATTAATGTCTAAACCGATGGCAACAAAAGTGAGTACACCCCTAAGTGAAAATGTCCAAATTGGCCCAATTAGCCATTTTCCCTTTCCCATTGTCATGTGACTCATTAGTGTTACAAGGTCTCAGGTGTGAATGGGGAGAAGGTGTGTTAAATTTGGTGTTATCTCTCTCACTCTCTCATATTGGTCACTGGAAATTCAACGTGGCACCACATGGCACTCTCTGAGGATCTGAAAAAAAAAGAATTGTTTCTCTACATAAAGATGGCCTAGGCTATAAAAAGATTGCCAAGACCCTGAAACTGAGCTGCAGTACAGTGGCCAAGACCATACAGCGGTTTAACAGGACAGGTTCCCCTCAGAACAGGCCTCACCATGGTCGACCAAAGAAGTTGAGTGCACGTGCTCAGTGTCATAGGCAGAGGTTGTCTTTGGGAAATAGGACGTATGAGTGCTGCCAGCATTGCTGCAGAGGTTGAAGGGGAGGGGGGTCATCCTGTCAGTGCTCAGACCATACGCCGCACACTGCATCAAATTGGTCTGCAATGCTGTCTTCACAGAAGGAAGCCTCTTCTAAAGATGATGCACAAGAAAGCCCGCAAACAGTTTGCTGAAGACAAGCAGACTAAGGACATGGATTACTGGAACCATGTCCTGTGGTCTGATGAGACCAAGATAAACTTATTTGGATCAGATGGTGTCAAGCGTGTGTGGCAGCAAGCAGGTGAGGAGTACAAAGACAAGTGTGTCTTGCCTACAATCAAGCATGGTGGTGGGAGCATCATGGTCTGGGGCTGCATGAGTGTTGCCGGCACTGGGGAGCTACAGTTCATTGAGGGAACCATGAATCCCAACATGTACTGTGACATACTGAAGCAGAGCATGATCCCCTCCCTTCAGAGACTGGGCCACAGGGCAGTATTTCAACATGATAACGACCCCAAACACACCTGCAAGATAACCACTGCCTTGCTAAAGAAGCTGAGGGTAAAGGTGATGGACTGGCCAAGCATGTCTCCAGACCTAAACCCTATTGAGCATCTGTGGGGCATCCTCAAACGGAAGGTGGAGGAGCGCAAGGTCTCTAACATCCACCAGCTCCGTGATGTCAACATGGAGGAGTGGAAGAGGACTCCAGTGGCAACCTGTGAAGCTCTTGTGAACTCCATGCCCAAGAGGGTTAAGGCAGTGCTGGAAAATAATGGTGGCCACACAAAAATATTGACACTTTGGGCCCAATTTGGACATTTGCACTTAGGGGTGTACTCACTTTTGTTGCCAGTGGTTTAGACATTAATGTCTGTGTGTTGTGTTATTTTAAGGGGACAGCAAATTTACACTGTTATACACACTGTACACTCACTTCTTTACATTGTAGCAAAGTGTAATTTCTTCAGTGTTGTCACATGAAAAGATATAATAAAATATTTACAAAAATATGAGGGGTGTACTCACAGATACTGTATTAGTCTATTAAAGTGCAATGTGAGTCCATTTAATTTCTGATAAGATTTTAAGCCCTGGTGTGCGGCTCCTGTTGCATTTTTCTATGCATTGCGTGACATTCTTAATATTCATTGCAGGGGATTCTTGTTTCACGTGAGCAGCCTTGCCAGAGCCAGTAAGCTTGTTCAATAATTGCAGCTCAATTAATTCAAATGCCTCAGTGTTAAAAGCCTAACTCCAGGTTTCTTTTCACTTTAGTTTGGCCCAAACAATTTATATTACTGAGAAATTTCCCAACAACACTGTATAAATTGTATGTAGCATCATCTACATACGGTGCTGTGTTCTGGCAGCGGTACAGGAACTTCCCATCCCATTCCAGCAGCAGAATTGAGTCAGGTTGTAGGCAGGTGCAACTGGATCTCCATCAAGTGGTGCTGTGCCACTGTACAGATGAAGCGGAGTCTTAAGAGGAAAATTGTTTGTTTACAAATTTTGTAGTTGTCACAGAGATTGCAGCAGTCTGATTGGATGCTGGAACTTCTGATGACCTCTGGTGGCCATCTTGGTGTGGAACTATAAAATAGGGTTCCCAGGCCATTCGGGCATGCCTGAAACATGAGGTAGGTGAGGGACTGGGACCCCATTTTTTGGGGAGAGTAACCAGTGCAGGGAGAGGTTCCTGATCGAGTAGAGTCAGTGCAGGGACATCTCTTGTTCACAGTGGACGTTCTGGTGGCCAATGGAGCAGTGAACTGGGGCTCCCTTCAGAAGCATAGCATGTCATTACAGTACACTGCAGTTCACCAGTGTTCCAGTGGAAGCTGTCCTCTGGTACAGTAACCTAGCCTGGTAATACTTCTACCCTACAATACTGTGCCATTACTGACTGCTATATTGGAAGTTGTATGGACAATCACTACTCTGTTGCCTAAATATTAGTGCCTATAGAAACTGTCTGCATATAAAGAAGAACTAAACTCTGCTATCCTTTTCAGCCAAGAAGGCTGCAATCCTAGCCTCTGTATAATCTGCAGTTGCCATTGGTGCTGCACACGTGATCAGTTATGACACCAGCCATTTGATGTTTTGGTTTTACAGTTTGGTTGAGGATACAAGCAAATTTAACAGTAATGCCGCGTACACATGGTCGGAATTCTCGTTGGAAAAAGCTCTGATGGTTTTCCCGTCGGAATTCCGACGGAATTTCACTCAAACTGTCTTGCCTACACACGGTCACACCAAATTCCGATGGTCAATAACACCACGGCATACAACACGTTCGACTGCCCTATAAAAGGGAAGTTTAATGCTTCTGAGCACGCGTCAAATTGTTTCTGAGCATGCGTCAGAATTTTGCGTGTCGGAATTGCATACACACGATCGGAAAATCCGACAGAAAGGTTTTCCTTCGGAAAAATTAAGAACAGGTTCTCAATCCAAAGTCCGTCGGAAATTCCGACAAAAAAAGACCGATGGGCATACACACGGTCGGAAAATCAGATGAAAAGCTCCCATCAGACTGTTTCCATCGGAAATTCCGACGGTTTTGCCACAAGACTGTAAGCTCTCACAGTTACTCTTGGTGGGCGCAGGAATGGGCCCTGCTGTGAGTTATTAGATCAAGATTTGTAATTGCAAGCACCTGATGAACAGGGCAGAAAAATTGGGCCTTTGGCGGTGGTGGTGGACGGTGTTGCCACAAGACTGTAGGCCCTCATAGTTACTCTTGGTGGGCGCAGGAATGGGCCCTGCTGTGAGTTATTAGATCAAGATTTGTAATTGCAAGCACCTGATGAACAGGGCAGAAAAATTGGGCCTTTGGCGGTGGTGGTGGACGGTGTTGCCACAAGACTGCAGGCCCTCATAGTTACTCTTGGTGGGCGCAGGAATGGGCCCTGCTGTGAACTATTAGATCAAGATTTGTAATTACCCGCCCCTGTTAAACAGGGGCTGAAAAATTGTGCCTTAGGCACTGGTGCTGGTGCCACAACACTGCAACCCCTCACAGAGACTGTACTTGGAGCACAGCAGTCACACGTGTTGCGAAGCATTTTTTAAAAAAATTGTAAGTACACGCCCCTGTTAAACAGGGGCTGAAAAATTGTGCCTTAGGCACTGGTGCTGGTGCCACAACACTGCAACCCGGCCCTCACAGATACTGTACTTGGAGCACAGCAGTCACACGTGTTGCGAAGCATTTTTTTTAAAAAATTGTAAGTACACGCCCCTGTTAAACAGGGGCTGAAAAATTGTGCCTTAGGCACTGGTGCTGGTGCCACAACACTGCAACCCGGCCCTCACAGAGACTGTACTTGGAGCACAGCAGTCACACGTGTTGCGAAGCATTTTTTTTAAAAATTGTAAGTACACGCCCCTGTTAAACAGGGGCTGAAAAATTGTGCCTTAGGCACTGGTGCTGGTGCCACAACACTGCAACACGGCCCTCACAGAGACTGTACTTGGAGCACAGCAGTCACACGTGTTGCGAAGCATTTTTTTAAAAAATTGTAAGTACACGCCCCTGTTAAACAGGGGCTGAAAAATTGTGCCTTAGGCACTGGTGCTGGTGCCACAACACTGCAACACGGCCCTCACAGAGACTGTACTTGGAGCACAGCAGTCACACGTGTTGCGAAGCATTTTTTTTAAAAATTGTAAGTACACGCCCCTGTTAAACAGGGGCTGAAAAATTGTGCCTTAGGCACTGGTGTGGTGGCATGGATCATTGAGGAGGAGGAAGAGGATAGTCAGTGAACATAAGAGGACAGTCACTCAGCATCAGCATAGGCAGTCTTGAAGGGATGTGACATTAAAAATTATTCGGTTATATCCGCCTCAGGTGCCTGGTAGCTGGTGGTGATCCAAGACTGATTCATTTTGATGAATGTCAGTCGATCAACCGAGGCGGTGGACAGGCGCACCCTATGATCAGTCACAAATCCTCCAGCAGCACTGAATGTGCGTTCGGAAAGAACGCTGGAGGCAGGACAGGCCAGTAGCTCAATTGCATACTGTGCAAGCTCTGGCCAGTGATCCATCCTCAGGACCCAGTAAGCCAGAGGATTTTCGGTGGGAAAGGTGTCCAAGTCTGACCTTGCCCCAAGGTATTCCTGCACCATGTATATCAGACGCTGGCGATGGTTGCTGGAACCGATCATACCTTGGGGCTGCGGACTAAAAAATTGTCTGAACGCATCGGTCAGACGTCCACCTTCCCCACCGCTCCTTCTGCCACTGACCGAAGCCTCAGCAACTCGTCGCCCAGGACCAGGAGTTTGTAGCCTCCCAGTTTCTGGGAACGCGTTGCACAGACCTTTCTGCAAGGCCTCCCTGAGATGTCTCATCCTCTGCTCCCTCTGCGACGGCAAGATAAGGTCCGCAACCTTACCCTTGTACCGCGGATCAAGGAGAGTGGCCAGCCAGTAATGGTCCCTCTCCTTGATCCGAAGAACACGAGGATCCTTCCGCAGGCTTTGCAGGATCAGGGAGGCCATGCAGCGTAGGTTAGCTGAGGCATTCGGTCCCGGAGTCTTCTGGGTCACTGAGGATGACATGATCGCCAGCCACCTCCTCCCAGCCACGTACAAGTCCACTGGCTTGTTGGGACTGTACATCATCCCTAAAAGACTGCTGCTGCTGATGCTGAGTGCCAGGCTCCACCTCCATGCTCACACAATCCTCCTCCTCCTCCTCCTCCTCCTCCTCCTCCTCATCCTCTTCCTGTGTGATGGGTGGGACAGAAGGAACACTGTCCGGATAAAGGGGGCCTTGAGAGGCAAGGAAGTCCTCCTCTTCCTGCCTCTGTTCTGCCTCAAGTGCCCTGTCCATTATCCCACGCAGCGTATGCTCCAACAGGTGGACAAGAGGGACAGTGTCACTGATGCATGCACTGTCACTGCTCACCATCCTCGTGGCCTCCTCAAATGGTGAGAGGACAGTGCATGCATCCCTGATCATGCTCCACTGACGTGGGGAAAAAAAACCAAGCTCCCCTGACCCTGTCCTGGTGCCGTAGTCGCAAAGGTACTCATTGATGGCCCTCTGCTGCGTGTGCAGTCGCTGCAGCATGGCCAACGTTGAGTTCCACCTGGTGGGCATGTCAGATATTAGGCGGTTCTTGGGCAGGTTCAGCTCCTTTTGCAGCTCAGTCAGCCGAGCACTGGCATTATAAGATCGGCGGAAATGCACACAGACTTTCCTGGCCTGCCTCAGGACATCCTGTAAGCCTGGGAACCTGCCCAAGAACCGCTGCACCACCAGGTTGAGGACGTGAGCCATGCAGGGCACATGGGTGAGCTGCCCCTGTCGCAGGGCGGAGAGGAGGTTGGTGCCATTGTCAGAAACGACCATTCCTGGCTTAAGCTGACGTGGCGTCAACCACCTCTCGGCCTGCCCCTGCAGAGCTGCCAGAACCTCTGGCCCAGTGTGGCTCCTGTCCCCCAAACACACCAGCGCAAGCACGGCATGGCATCTTTTTGCCTGCGTACTTGCGTAGCCCCTTGTACGCCTACGGAGCACCGCTGGTTCCAAGGACAGAGCACTGGAGGAAGAAGAAGAGGAGGGGGTGGAGGAGAGAGGTGTGTCACAACCAGTAGCAGTAGTCGCGTTTGGAGGCGTGGTGGCGGGACAACCTCCAACACTACTGCACCTTGTCCTGCATCCCTCCCAGCTGCCAATAGAGTGACCCAATGGGCCGTGAAAGAAAGGTACCGTCCCTGTCCATGCCTGCTGGACCATGAGTCAGCGGTAATATGCACCTTACCGCTGACCGCCCTGTCCAGCGAGGCATGGACATTGCCCTCCACATGCCGGTAGAGAGACGGAATCGCCTTCCGCGAGAAAAAGTGGCGTTTGGGAACCTGCCACTGAGGAACCGCACATTGAACAAACTCACGGAAGGGGGCCGAGTCTACCAACTGAAAAGGCAGCAGTTGAAGTGCTAGCAATTTAGCAAGGCTAGCATTCAACCGCTGGGCATGTGGATGGCTGGGAGTGTACTTCTTTCTACGGTCCAGCAGCTGGGGCAGGGAAATTTGCCTGCTGCATTCGGACGTCGGTGTACTGCAAGTACTTGGTTGTGACACACCGAATTCTACACCTTCAGTCCTCTCAGAGCAGCTTTCAGAGAGGACTGAAGGTGTAGTGGGGATGGAGATCCCAGCTGAGGAGGAGCAAGGAGAGGTCCGCTTAGTTCTTTGGTGTGGGTCTTTTATGTGTGCCTGCCAACGAGCTGCATGGCAGGTCGCCATATGTCTGGTCATGCTTGTCGTGCCCAAGCGGCTGATGTTTTGGCCACGCGAGATACGCTTGAGACAAATATTGCAAATAGCAGTGGTGCGATCTGCTGCACTCGCCTCAAAAAAGGCCCACACCAAAGAACTTTTCTGATAACGTGCAGAGGCAGCGCCCTGCACAGGCGGAGCTCTGCGGTGTTGTACAGTTGCTGTGCTGGCCTCTACCTGGCCTCCAGGGGGCATCCTGCCTCGTTGGACATGTGACGCCGCATCCTCCTCCTCCTCGTCCTCCTCCTCATCCTCTCTCCCTTGAGGCACCCACGTGGAGTCAGTGACCTCATCATCCCCTCCCTCTTCACCACTAGAGCAAACCTGGCAGTAAGCTGCAGCTGGTGGAACTGTACTGCCAGATTCCTCAAGCTGGGTATCGTCATCCGAGCCTTCGAATCGTTGGGCATCCTCCTGGAGCATGTACCCAACACTGTGCTCAAAGAGTTCGGGGGACTCCTCAGGAGGACATGGTGGGTCTAGGGAAGGGGTGGCTGATGATGCTCTGTCAGTACCCTGAGCCTGGGTGAGAGAGGATGAGGAGGATGAGGAGGGCTTGGTCATCCATTCTACCAAGCCTTCAGCATGATGCGGCTCCACATGTCCAGCTGCCGAAAACAAAGACGCGCGTGTCCCATGGCCACGTGCTGATGACGATGCACGACCACGTCCACGTCCACGGCCACGTCCACTAGAAACAGAGCCTGCCTGCCCTGTGTTCTTGGCTCTGCACGCTCTGCCTCCCCTTGGCGGTCTTCCAGCCATTGTAGTCGGTAGTCCTGTGGGTGCTGCTGAGAAGAAAATATAGGAGCTCTGTGTGATGCCACTAACACACTAGAAGTCCTATGGGTGCTTCTGCAAAGAAAATAGAGGAGCTCTGTGTGATGCCACTAACACACTAGAAGTCCTATGGGTGCTTCTGCAAAGAAAATGGAGGAGCTCTGTGTGATGCCACTAACACACTAGAAGTCCTATGGGTGCTTCTGCAAAGAAAATAGAGGAGCTCTGTGTGATGCCACTAACACACTAGAAGTCCTGTGGGTGCTTATGCAAAGAAAATAGAGGAGCTCTGTGTGATGCCACTAACACACTAGAAGTCCTGTGGGTGCTTCTGCAAAGAAAATAGAGGAGCTCTGTGTGATGCCACTAACACACTAGAAGTCCTGTGGGTGCTGCTGAGAAGAATATATAGGAGCTCTGTGTGATGCCACTAACACACTAGAAGTCCTGTGGGTGCTTCTGCAAAGAAAATAGAGGAGCTCTGTGTGATGCCACTAACACACTAGAAGTCCTATGGGTGCTTCTGCAAAGAAAATAGAGGAGCTCTGTGTGATGCCACTAACACACTAGAAGTCCTATGGGTGCTTCTGCAAAGAAAATAGAGGAGCTCTGTGTGATGCCACTAACACACTAGAAGTCCTGTGGGTGCTTATGCAAAGAAAATAGAGGAGCTCTGTGTGATGCCACTAACACACTAGAAGTCCTGTGGGTGCTGCTGAGAAGAATATATAGGAGCTCTGTGTGATGCCACTAACACACTAGAAGTCCTGTGGGTGCTTATGCAAAGAAAATAGAGGAGCTCTGTGTGATGGGACTAACACACTTCAAGTCCTATAGGTGCTTCTGGGAAGAAAATATAGCTCTGTGTGTGTGATGGGACTAACACACTTCAAGTCCTATAGGTGCTTCTGGGAAGAAAATATAGCTGTGTGTGTGTAATGGGACTAAAACACTTCAAGTCCTATAGGTGCTTCTGGGAACAAAATATAGCTCTGTGTGTGTGATGGGACTAACACACTTCAAGTCCTATAGGTGCTTCTGGGAAGAAAATATAGCTCTGTGTGTGTAATGGGACTAACACACTTCAAGTCCTATAGGTGCTTCTGGGAAGAAAATATAGCTCTGTGTGTGTAATGGACTAACACACTTCAAGTCCTATAGGTGCTTCTGGGAAGAAAATATAGCTCTGTGTGTGTAATGGGACTAACACACTTCAAGTCCTATAGGTGCTTCTGGGAAGAAAATATAGCTCTGTGTGTGTGATGGGACTAACACACTTCAAGTCCTATAGGTGCTTCTGGGAAGAAAATATAGCTCTGTGTGTGTAATGGGACTAACACACTTCAAGTCCTATAGGTGCTTCTGGGAAGAAAATATAGCTCTGTGTGTGTAATGGGACTAACACACTTCAAGTCCTATAGGTGCTTCTGGGAAGAAAATATAGCTCTGTGTGTGTAATGGGACTAACACACTTCAAGTCCTATAGGTGCTTCTGGGAACAAAATATAGCTCTGTGTGTGTAATGGGACTAACACACTTCAAGTCCTATAGGTGCTTCTGGGAACAAAGTATAGCTCTTTGTGTGTAATGGGACTAACACACTTCAAGTCCTATAGGTGCTTCTGGGAAGAAAATATAGCTCTGTGTGTGTGATGGGACTAACACACTTCAAGTCCTATAGGTGCTTCTGGGAACAAAATATAGCTCTGTGTGTGTGATGGGACTAACACACTTCAAGTCCTATAGGTGCTTCTGGGAAGAAAATATAGCTCTGTGTGTGTAATGGGACTAACACACTTCAAGTCCTATAGGTGCTTCTGGGAAGAAAATATAGCTCTGTGTGTGTAATGGGACTAACACACTTCAAGTCCTATAGGTGCTTCTGGAAGAAAATATAGCTCTGTGTGTGTGATGGGACTAACACACTTCAAGTCCTATAGGTGCTTCTGGGAAGAAAATATAGCTCTGTGTGTGTAATGGGACTAACACACTTCAAGTCCTATAGGTGCTTCTGGGAAGAAAATATAGCTCTGTGTGTGTGATGGGACTAACACACTTCAAGTCCTATAGGTGCTTCTGGGAAGAAAATATAGCTCTGTGTGTGTAATGGGACTAACACACTTCAAGTCCTATAGGTGCTTCTGGGAAGAAAATATAGCTCTGTGTGTGTGATGGGACTAACACACTTCAAGTCCTATAGGTGCTTCTGGGAAGAAAATATAGCTCTGTGTGTGTAATGGGACTAACACACTTCAAGTCCTATAGGTGCTTCTGGGAACAAAATATAGCTCTGTGTGTGTGATGGGACTAACACACTTCAAGTCCTATAGGTGCTTCTGGGAACAAAATATAGCTCTGTGTGTGTAATGGGACTAACACACTTCAAGTCCTATAGGTGCTTCTGGGAACAAAATATAGCTCTGTGTGTGTGATGGGACTAACACACTTCAAGTCCTATAGGTGCTTCTGGGAACAAAATATAGCTCTGTGTGTGTAATGGGACTAACACACTTCAAGTCCTATAGGTGCTTCTGGGAACAAAATATAGCTCTGTGTGTGTAATGGGACTAACACACTTCAAGTCCTATAGGTGCTTCTGGGAACAAAGTATAGCTCTTTGTGTGTAATGGGACTAACACACTTCAAGTCCTATAGGTGCTTCTGGGAAGAAAATATAGCTCTGTGTGTGTAATGGGACTAACACACTTCAAGTCCTATAGGTGCTTCTGGAAGAAAATATAGCTCAGTGTGTGAGATGGGACTAACACACTTCAAGTCCTATAGGTGCTTCTGGGAAGAAAATATAGCTCTGTGTGTGTAATGGGACTAACACACTTCAAGTCCTATAGGTGCTTCTGGGAACAAAATATAGCTCTGTGTGTGTGATGGGACTAACACACTTCAAGTCCTATAGGTGCTTCTGGGAAGAAAATATAGCTCTGTGTGTGTAATGGGACTAACACACTTCAAGTCCTATAGGTGCTTCTGGGAAGAAAATATAGCTCTGTGTGTGTGATGGGACTAACACACTTCAAGTCCTATAGGTGCTTCTGGGAAGAAAATATAGCTCTGTGTGTGTAATGGGACTAACACACTTCAAGTCCTATAGGTGCTTCTGGGAACAAAATATAGCTCTGTGTGTGTGATGGGACTAACACACTTCAAGTCCTATAGGTGCTTCTGGGAACAAAATATAGCTCTGTGTGTGTAATGGGACTAACACACTTCAAGTCCTATAGGTGCTTCTGGGAACAAAATATAGCTCTGTGTGTGTGATGGGACTAACACACTTCAAGTCCTATAGGTGCTTCTGGGAACAAAATATAGCTCTGTGGGTGTAATGGGACTAACACACTTCAAGTCCTATAGGTGCTTCTGGAACAAAATATAGCTCTGTGTGTGTAATGGGACTAACACACTTCAAGTCCTATAGGTGCTTCTGGGAACAAAGTATAGCTCTTTGTGTGTAATGGGACTAACACACTTCAAGTCCTATAGGTGCTTCTGGGAAGAAAATATAGCTCTGTGTGTGTAATGGGACTAACACACTTCAAGTCCTATAGGTGCCTCTGGGAACAAAATATAGGAGCTCTGCCTGCCTGCCACGAACACACTACAAGTCCTATAGGTGCTTCTGGTAACAAAATATAGGAGCTCTGCCTGCCTGCCACTAACACACTACAAGTCCTATAGGTGCCTCTGGTAACAAAATATAGGAGCTCTGCCTGCCTGCCACGAACACACTACAAGTCCTATAGGTGCTTCTGGTAACAAAATATAGGAGCTCTGCCTGCCTGCCACTAACACACTACAAGTCCTATAGGTGCTTCTGGTAACAAAATATAGGAGCTCTGCCTGCCTGCCACGAACACACTACAAGTCCTATAGGTGCTTCTGGTAACAAAATATAGGAGCTCTGCCTGCCTGCCACTAACACACTACAAGTCCTATAGGTGCTTCTGGTAACAAAATATAGGAGCTCTGCCTGCCTGCCACGAACACACTACAAGTCCTATAGGTGCTTCTGGTAACAAAATATAGGAGCTCTGCCTGCCTGCCACGAACACACTACAAGTCCTATAGGTGCTTCTGGTAACAAAATATAGGAGCTCTGCCTGCCTGCCACGAGCACACTACAAGCCCCTCTTTGTCAATCAATCTTTGTAACTGAATCTATCTAACTCAATCTCTGCAAGTGAATCTCTCTAACTATCTAAATGCAGCAGAGTGTCACAGAAACAGCCTGCTCAATCTGCGCCGGAACAGCATGTGACCGGCGCAGACGGCGTGGCGGCGTTTTATAGGGGGGGGCGTGTACTACAGCCCCTGAGCTGTAATTGGCTACAGGCGTCCTGCCTGTAGCCAATTATGGCTCTTCGAGTTTCCGGGGCTGTGATTGGCCAAGCATGCGGGGGTCACAGTGCATGCTTGGCCAATCATCAGCCAGCAATGCACTGCGTCGGCCGCGCCGGCCGCAATGCATTGCGGGGCCGCTCGCATCACACGAACGTGATGCGAGCGGCCAAAATAGTTCTGGGCTCGCCGAGCGAGCGAACGCCCGGTGCTCGATGCGAACGTGGGTTCGCATCGAGCACCGGGCCCATCCTTAGTTTAGTTCTACTTTAACATTGTTATCCTGAATACAATTTACAAGATGTAATACAACACCAAGGACTGTGTGTGTAATCTCTGCCAGTTTGGTTATCCCCCCAGCCCTAGGCCCCACCTAGAAGCCTGAGCACCGCCCGTCCATTCACAGAGAACTTTGTATTTTATGAATGAATACAAGGCTTCCTCTGATTGCCTGGAGTGGAGTGACACCACAATCTCCACCTAGGCAGCTAGAGGTTGTCTTGTATGCATTCATAGGTAAACAAAGCAAAGTATACAAAGCGTCCTGTGATTGACTGAGCAGCCTGATTGGGACAGGGAGTCTGGGAATGGGACAGGGAGTCTGCGTACCACTACCAGACCACAGCTCTGTATACGGTATGTAGCTGATGGTCCATAAAGATTATATAGTGGAGGCACATTTCTTCACATGGGGTGGACTGTGACTGCGATCCGCTTGCTTACCAGAGGATCTCTCCGCTGATCCCTGCTTGGCAGGTCCATGTCCGGTTCATTTTGCAGAGTGGATACGGACACAGTCCTGCTCTCCTCTATGGGCTACGGATGTAAACGGATCTGCTTTTGTTGGATCGAATGTAGGTGGGTGTAAACAGACACTTCTCCGTTTTCACCCCCTGCTCCATAGAGAAGAAGGGAGGTTGAGATCGGGTCCACCTGAAAAACTGACAAGTGGATCCAATCGGAATGTCCGTGTGAAAGGAGCCTTATGCTGCGTACACACAAGCGGAATTTCCGACTGTAAAAGTCAGACAGGAGCTTTTCATTGTATATTCTGATCGTGTCTATACCCCATCGGACTTTTTATGTTGAAAATTCTGACGGACCTATAAAGAGAACATGTTCTAAATTTTTCTGATGGAACCAATTCCTATCTGGAAAAACGCTTGTCTGTATGCTGTTCTGACGTACCAAAAACTATGCATGCTCTGAAGCAAGTACGAGACGGAAGCTATTGGCTACTGGCTATTGAATTTCCTTTTTCTAGTCCCGTTGTACATGTTGTACGTCACTGCGTTCTTGGCGGTCGGACTTTGGAGTGACCGTGTGCATGCAAGCCAGCTTGAGCGGAATTCCGTCGGACAAACCTTCAGAGTTTATTCCGACGGAAAAAAAGGCTTGTGTGTACGCGGCATTAGTAATGAAAAAGTTTGTTTGGACCAGCTTGGCCCAAACAAGCTATTTAAAATGAAATGGAAAGTTTCATCCCCAACTGAATATGTCCTTCTTAAAGGATATAAATGCAATAGCTCTTTTCAGCTAGAGTCTACCTTGTAGTCATGAGACTGAAACAAGCATTCTTATTTTTGTGTTAAAACGTTGTTAATTCAGCCTATTAGCAGCTGTCAGTGGTATGGTTTGTTTATAAACAAAACCATGTGATTGCCATGTTAGCACTGATATGTTGAACACATGGCTTTGTTAACCTGTAGCTGACGGCCCACTGTAAAATGACGGCGGGACGGTGCAGCTCTTGTGGCGGGCCACCGTCATATGATGGCACTCGCTTTTTGGCCACTAGGGGTAGCGTAGCGTAGCTGGGGACCCGATGCGCGTGCCCGGGGGCCGCGATGTCCGCCAGGCACCCGCGATTGCCCGGTAACTGAGCAGGACGTGGATCTGTGTGTGTAAACACACAGATCCACGTCCTGTCAGAGGAGAGGAGACCGATGGTGTGTCCCTTGTACATAGGGACACCGATCGGTCCCCTCCCCCAGTCAGTCCCCTCCCCCCACAGTTAGAATCACTCATATAGGGAACATATTAACCCCTGCAGTGCCCCCTAGTGTTAAACCCCTTCCCTGCCAGTCACATTTATACAGTAATCAATGCATTTTTATAGCACGGATCACTGTATAAAATGTGAA